>WEIV01025281.1:158096-184173 GCA_013390005.1 Calyptomena viridis | reverse complement strand
GGGAGGAGGCGGCGGGGGACGGTGCCGGGCGGGCGTGGAGGGGCCGCACACCGGGCTGCTCTGCGGAGCGATTGCACCGGAGACGGGTCTAATTGCAAAAACCGCCCGAATGTCTTCCTGATTTCAGTGATAGAGCTACTACGCTTTGGTTAGTCTCTCTCGCCTGATACTTTTACTGACTAGGGTGGAGGAAAACGAGTGGAGCACGAGCTCCTGGATTTGAGATCTCCTTCGTGTACGAAGTCGTTTCTGCCTCTCTAGTGCTCCTGATGAACAGGCAGTCAGGCAGTGGTGCTTTGGAAGTAGGCTTGATGATGCGAAGGGCAGAAGTAGTACCTCTGCCTCTCAGCGGTCGGACGGGTTAGTCGGGAGACAGCGACTCCTTGTCCTGTGCCTGGGAGTAGGAGAGCTGCTGCTGTCACCTCTCTTCCTGATAATGTCGTTGTGCTGCAGGTATCGGTATTGTAAATTACTAATCTGAAGTGAGCAGTCGCATTGGCAAAAAATACTGTGAAATCTGGAAGGATGAGCGAATATACACACACTCTTCATGCAGAAGAGGAGCGGGCAGTAAGGACTCGAGAGATGATGCTGTTCGTTGGGGATTAAAAACAAGCCATGACAGACATAACTAGTAGAAGCAGCATGATCTAATGTCTGCTTGGAAAGAAAAAGACATGGATTTAAGTTTGTGAAAGTGCTTTATAATATAAGGAGCAGTATACAATGAGTAGTGGGGGTTTTTTTTCCTGTTTTGAGAAGCTCTGCGCTAAGTGGATGAATTATGTTTTAGTCTGTAGGTAAGACTGAAGTTAGGTCTCTACTTAAATGCAATATTAAGACCATTAAGTCTTTTTGTTACTTTAGGTTATTTTGGAAGAGTAAAATAGTTGATTTTCATTAAGAGAAGTGAGCCCTGCTTCTCAGTGTAGTAGGCGGGGCAATAGGAATGCTCATGCAGCCTGTCAGATGTAGGTGGTGTCTCCTTGTGTACATTAGATCATGCTTTTTGCAAGACAGGATAATGGGTAACTAGGCTATATTTACAGTGCCACTCTTTATTTATTTCAAGTCCCTCTCTCCCAGGACATAGAAGAGGAAGAGACAGTAATTTGGTCTTCAGCAGTGAATTGAAATATCTTGAATAAGGCCTCTGCAAAGTGTTAAAGCCTTGTTGATAAAGGTTGCTTACAGTCCTTTGCAGAACCAAAAAGGCAGTAAAATGCTTTAGCATCTTCTGGTCTTTTAATCACTTATAAGGCCTTGTGTTCAGCTGTTAATGTAAAGCATCTCCTGTGATACATGAGATTTCTTGGAGGGAAAATCTCTGACTATTTTTCCCTCTTCTTATGGGACAAAATATTAACTTGGACTGCCTTGTAATGTTTTGGGTGGCTTTTTTCCTCTAACTTTGAGCAGAAAAATGTGGTTTTTTCAGATGCTTTCATAATGTAATACTTAAAACTTGCGTTAATGAAAAGTGACTGCATTTGTGGAATGCAGAGTGAGTTTCTGTGTATATGGAATTTAATGTGCCTTTTTGACAGAACTATACTTGGAGGTTTTCCTCACCTAGGCAAAGCACGCTGTGCAAGGCAATTAGACCTTGGCCCTCCCGTGCAATCTTCTTTATGGGGTTTCTGTCATTTACAGCAGAAACAAATTCTTGTGACTGTAGAATTCTTCTGGCAGGCATTTTGCTGGCTTTCATAAACCACCTGTACCCTAGTAGTGGATGCTGTGGAAGCTGTAGCAGTGATTACAAAGCTTCAGTTAAGTCAAAACTGTTTTAATTAGAGATGGGTCCTCTGGCATTGGCTTAAGACTTAATGGCAAATTCTAACTACTCCAAATGTTTAGTGTCTGTGTGCAGTGTTCTGGATCAAGGCCTACCTATTACTCTAATTTTTCTTCATTGCTTAGGGCTTTTGGTGTTCATTTTCTTTGCATGGTTCAGTTGTGACTATGCATTACTTCTTAGAAGAATAGGTCTTCATAAATGCCTTAAAACCATGTTTCCACTTTTCTGAAACAAAACCCAACCTTTTTATTATTTTTAATTTAACTTCTACAATAAAGTATCTCAATTTTATTCATGTAATATTAGTAAATATATCTTTACTGTTTTCATGCTTGTCTTTCTGAACAGTTGAACAGCTGCTCTTTCAGGTTTCCAAGTTCAGGGAGGCAAGTCTGTTCAAATGCTATGCCTTAAATCACTTCTTTGGATACATGCAAAATAGTTTATAGTCTTTTTCTTAGTAGGGAGAAAGGAGTCACTGAGAGACTGAGTAGTTCCATGGGAAGCTATGAACCTGTTTAACCAGTTTACATTGTTTGTGTCAGCCGCCAACTCAGTGAAAAAGTTTTAGAAAGATGTTTTATCCTTAATGATTGTGATGAAGGATAAAAATACAAAGAGAAGCAGAAATTCTGCGTGGGGGATCTGGCTTCAGTCAAGGCACTACCAATATTAGTGTGAAGTTTGTTTTTTTTCTAAAAGGTCTGTGAGCTTTGGAATATAACTTCTAAATATAGTCTATTGGTAATTTATAGGAAGAGCTAGTATGTATGTATTCAAGGCCTGGATTTACCTAGGAACTTTAGCTACAACAGAATGTAGCTTTTCCATTTATTGGTATGTACTGTAGGTGTTGGTGTGCTTAAGTTGCATGTGTTTTTATTTGCTTTAAGATGTAACTCGAGGCTTTAGGGAATGTGTGATTAAGGATTATCTTTACTGCAGAATTAACTTCAATGTTCAGTTTAATTTGTCTCATTTATACAAACCTCTTACTTAAAAAGAGCCAACTGCACATCTCATAGTTCAGTCTGCTACTTTGCGTGCTGTGTAAGGAGAGTGTGACCAGCAGTGGGGGACACGGTTCTGCTTATTTTCTGTGACACTGCTGAAACTGTATATTGAATCTGCACTTTGGTTTGGGGTACCACTGTTAGAGAAAGCTGCTGAGGAACTGTTGGGTCCAGACACAGGGGCACAGGGTGTATGACCTGTTAGAGATGGAGGGAGCTGGGCTTTGGTCATGCAGAGGAGACCAAGGCAACCTGGAGGCAATCTATTTATGACCTACATCTACCTAAAGGGGCACACTCTTCTCAGTAGTAACAGAGCAACAAGGGACAATGGCTATCAGTTTGTTGTGGTTTTAAGTAACCAGAGTTTTTTATTAGCTGGGGAGGCTATGAGAGAGGCTTCTTTAAGAAGCTGCTGGAAATTTCCCAGCTCCAAGCTATCCAGGGTCAGCTGGTAACGCCTCTGTGATAACATATTTGAGAAGGAGAAGAAAAAAAAAGCAAGGCAGAACATCATGGCCACTTAAGAGAGAGGAGAGTGAGAAGTTTGATTAACACCAAGGTCAGAGAGAAGGAGAAAGAGAAGATGCCTTAAACACTGAAATAGGGCCCCAGCAACCTGTAGGAGTACCATAGGAAGTGAAGATTCGCCTGCAAACCTGTGGAAGACTGGAAGACTCCACGCTGGAGCAGATAAGTGCTGGAAAAAGAGAGGCTGTGGTCCTGTGGGACGTTTGATGTCCATGTCTGGAGCGGGGGCCTGATAGAGTCCTTTAGGCCGTGGGAAGAAGAGACTCACGCTGGAGCAGCAGAGCAGCATTTCTTGGGAGGACTGGTGGCCCGTGAGAACTTACACTGAATCAGCCAAGCAGCACCTGAATGACTGCACCTATGGTAAAGTGACTTATGTGACAACAATACCTGGAAAGCTGTTGTCAGTATAGTGATAATCAAATGAAGCAGTTTTGTAACAGACTGTTTTCGTGGAGAAACCCCCCACAGGAAAAGCCTGGGGTTGGACTTCTCTTTGAAATGGGTGGCAGGAACAGCCTTTGATTGTAACCCTCCCACTCCTGTCTTCTCCAAATTTTTATGGTTTGACTCTGGCTAAATGCCGAGAACTCACACACATCCAAAATTTCTCAGAGAAGGAAAAAAACCCTCAACTTTTGTGATAAGGATTATAAGCAACTGTTTATTAACTATTTCACAAGCAAAACAGGCTCTAACTTAGAATATTAAGAATTCACTAGTACTAAAATCAGAGCTTAAGAGTTTAAGAGTGAGAAGTTTGATAGATGTTACAGACATCTTCTCCCCCCACCCCTCCCTCTTTCAAAGCTCTCCCTCCTTCCCCCAGCAGTCTGGGAAGACAGGAGTGGGGGGGTTACAATCAGAGGCTGTTCCTGCCACTGATTTCAAAGAGAAGTCCAACCCCAGGCTTTTCCTGTGGGGGTTTTCTCCACGAAAATAGTCTGTTACAAAACTGCTTCACTTGATTATCACTATACTGACAACAACTTTCCAGGTATTGTTGTCGCATAAGTCACTTTACCATAGATGCAGTCATTCAGGTGCTGCTTGGCTGCTTCAGTGTACGTTCTCACGGGCCACCAGTCCTCCCAAGAAATGCTGCTCTGCTGCTCCAGCGTGAGTCTCTTCTTCCCACGGCCTAAAGGACTCTATCAGGCCCCCGCTCCAAACATGGACATCAAACGTCCCACAGGACCACAGCCTCTCTTTTTCCAGCACTTATCTGCTCCAGCGTGAAGTCTTCCAGTCTTCCACAGGTTTGCAGGCGAATCTTCACTTCCTATGGTACTCCTACAGGTTGCTGGGGCCCTATTTCAGTGTTTAAGGCATCTTCTCTTTCTCCTTCTCTCTGATCTTGGTGTTAATCAAACTTCTCACTCTCCTCTCTCTTAAGTGGCCATGATGTTCTGCCTTGCTTTTTTTTTCTTCTCCTTCTCAAATATGTTATCACAGAGGCGTTACCAGCTGACCCTGGATAGCTTGGAGCTAGGAAATTTCCAGCAGCTTCTTAAAGAAGCCTCTCTCATAGCCTTCCCAGCTAATAAAAAACTCTGGTTACTTAAAACTACAACACGGTCTTAGCTTGAGAGGTCCAGATTGGGCAATAGAAAATACTTCACACAGAGTGGTCCATCACTGGAACAGTTTCAGTTTTAAGCTGACCTGATTTGATGTTGACAATAATTCTGCTTCAAAGTGGAGGCTGCTGGAGTAAATGTACTCAAGAGGTTTCTTCCAGATAGCACTTTGATTCTGTGAGGATACACTTTCATACCTGGAGTCTTGTGCTTCTTTCCTCCTAGACATTTTCACCTCACTTTTGTCTGCAGCCACGTCATGGAGGGAGAAGATACACCACACAGGTAGTCTTGACTTCCTCCAGTACGTGTCTTGCCAAGTACAGAAGCTAAATAAAAATCAGTGATTCAGAACTTCTTGTTCAGAGACTCCTCTCAACCAGTCTCCTAGCTGCCTTCTATTGAAACTGTTGTTGTTGTTGTTTTTCTCCATCAGGTTCAACTTGATGGTTCAGTTCTGAACCATGTTATCTGTAGGTTTATTTACATTTCTTTCTTACCGGCTTTTGAGTCTTGATTGCTAAGATTGCCATACACTGTATATCCGACAAGCTGTGTGTCTTGTCAGTCCTGTATGCTATGGTCAAGGTAGCAGCAGTGCATTAGAAAAATAAATGTGCAGAGCCAAATGGCAATACCTCTTTCAAGTTCTGCTTTTAAAATCTTTCTTTCTAAAAATCTGTCTTAGAATAAAGCAAACATAAGAATAAGGTAGGTTATTTTCTCCATCTTAATTCAGTACTTCACTTTTAAGAAATTAACAGGTGTATGATAAAGTGTGAGAGAGGATTCAAACTGGGGACACACGTCTGCAAGTTTTCTTGTACACACTGTTCTGGATGAAGCACGAATGAAATGTACCAACACCCTTTACAGAGATGCTACTGCTTCGCTTTCATGTCTGAAAATACTTTGGTTGGTACAGGCATAAGAAGCAAATGTGATCTTGGAATGTATCAGGCTGGTGACTCAATCATCTTGTGATATGTTAATGTATGCACAATCTCCTCTTCAGATTTATGTGGTACTAGTATATAGGATTTCTTGACTATTCCCTTGTTGTATGTGATGTTAAGTAATCTTTTCATGTTCTGCTTTGTGCTATTACATCTCATCCTGCTTTTTCTTCTCCAAGCCTTGGGGCTGCAGAATTTGTTTTGTCCTTTTGCCCAGACTTTGCTGTTGATTGTCCTTTTGTGTTTGTCAGCTGATTTGCAATTGAACTGTGTTTAAAAACTAGTCCAATGGGATCTCATTAATATACCCCTCCTTATTCCTAGTTTCTATTTCTCTCTTCCCTTTACTGAATATTTTACATATCTCACAATTCTCAATCCATTTTTGCTGTTCGGCAGGATTCTGATGTATCAGATGTTTTACTGAAGTTCAGTTTATAATCTAGCATGACTGAAACATACAATCTAATGTTTTTTCCTTGTACTCTGATGTCCTTTGACTGTATTGCATTTTTGTTTCAATGTGTCATGTTCAGTTTTTATTCTAATTTTCTGGTTAAGTTCCATTTCTAACATTCAAACAGTTTAGAAGGTGATGTTTTATTGAGAACCTGCATGCTCATGGCAGCATTTCAAGTCACTACATGTATGAATAATAATTTTCTGTTAATGAGTAAGCAACACACCCTGCTGTGTTGTATCTGTAAATCTCCCTCTGGCTTGATTTGGTGGTGGCATCATGTCTGTATTGCCTGCCAGAAAAATGTGGGAGGAATTGCAGTTACAGAACTCAAATTGCAAGTAAGATTGTTTAGTCCCGTTTAAAGTAGGGAAGATGATAACTTCAGGCTAGGTTTCTGAGTGCTTTAGTCAGCTGAGCCTTGGAAATGTCCAAGGATGGAAGCTACACAACTGCTCTGGGCAATTAATTTTTTTTTTTTACCTTCTATCTAGTCAGAAGCTCCCCTGTTAGTCCATTATGTCTGTTCTCTTGTTCTCCCATGTATGTTACTGAAGAGCCTGGCTCTGTCATCTTGACACATTTGGGGAAGCTATCTAGAAGGTACAGGATGGCTGCTCTTACAGTCCTTCAAAACCACTTCTGCTTCAGGCTGGAGAACCTCTGTTCTCTTGGCTTCTTCTCACAGCCCCTGACTACCTTGATGACCCTTCACTGAAATAGTTTTTGTTTATCTATGCCTTCCTTATACTGAAGGGGCTGAAGGAGAGTGGGAGAGCGACATTAGAGCCAGTATTTCAAAAGCATTCTGACTAGCAAGTTGAGGGTAATAGTTGCTTCTTCCCAGTGCTCTCAATCTGCTGGCCACAGTTAACACAGCTGAGGATGCTGTTGTCCCTCTTTTTTTCCAGGGCACATTGCTGGCTCCTGTTCAGCTTCAGCCTATTAAGACGCTTGAGTCTTTTTCAGCAGAGCTCCTCCTTGTCTAGGCAGTGCCAGCCTGTACAACACAAAGGTCTCTTCCTTCCCATGTGGAAGACTTGCTTAGTTCCATAAGGTTCCTGTCAGCTTGCTCCCACAGCCTGCTCAGGTCCCTGTGAATGGCAGCCCTGCCATTATGTATGTTGACTGGTCCCCTCAATTCATTGTTATCTGCAAACCTAATGCAATACATTTGTACAGTAAGATGTTTAGTGAAGCACTGGCTATAGCTTCACATACACAGCAGGTCTCTTTGCATGATAGCAGAGCATTGTAGTGCACGAGTCACCAGTTTAAGCTGACTCACTTTGCACTCTTAGGAAAGGTGGGCATAATTGGCTTAAGTATGATAAGGCACAGGTAAATTCTCAAAGAAGTCTAAGGATAACTTGATATTGCTGCTTGATGGTCAAACTGCTGATGTGATATGTAGACTTGATGTACAACTAAATGGGCTTAAATATCTGAAAGAGGTGGACCATTATTATTGAAAAAGTTGATTTACTGTATCAGTAGAGCGGCCAAGATTTATGCAAGTTTTCAGTAATAGATACATTTGGTTTGCAGAGAGTTTGTTCAGTAGGTGGAGATTGCAGTTAGGTAGTTTCTAATGTATTAAACCCTAGACATAAACATTTCAGATGAAACAGGAAAGGATTGACTTGATTAACACATACTAGGACATAATCTTGGCTTTGTCTCCTAGGCATTTGGAGAAGTGGCCTGTCTTAAGTTTGTTTCTATTCAATTTTTTTTCACCCTAAAATCATGCATGAAATTATTTCTGCCTACGTGCTATGCAGCTGACTGGATAGTAAAGTGTCATGTGCTAGTGGGATCACAAAATGAACTTGCATGGATCTATGTTGCAGGACAAAGCACTTCAAACACATCAAAATAGCTGATGCAACGTTAGCAAGGTCTTGGATGCATTTATCTTGTGGGTTTGCTTGAGAAAATGTGAACAAAAGCATCATGTGGACAGCAGTGATAAGGATCAAGAGTTTTGAGAGCATGACTTAGATGGAAAGACTGAATCACAGACTAAGTAGCAGCTGCTTAGCAGGAGGAGACTGAAGGAGGCATTGTTTATGACACTGCCTTGTTCTGGAAACCTACCATTTTGGCTAGAAAACTAGTAGGCTACAAGCATCTTGTAGGCTACTGTTGGGGCCTCTCTGTGTTTCTGGTTCCCAAGACATTGAAAGATAACTGAAAATAATACTCCTGTAATTAGCATAAGCATATCTAACTGTGGGATGGGGCAAAAGGGTTAATGAGACATTGGCTGACTGTGGTAGTCCCTGCTGTTAGGAACATCAGGTCACCAGCTCTTATGGAATATAAAGATTTCCTACTTTTAATCTCTTTTGTTTCTTTATGAATAGATTATAGTGATCTAATTGTTATCGAGCAGAACTAATCTAATAAAGATGTAATACCTGTACTTCCTCTGTTTTATCAATTAGCAAGTTGCTCCATGTACTGCTAAATAACAATGTATTTGAGAGTATTTCAAAGACTATTTTTCTTACTTTCTTATGATTCATTACCTTATATGTGCTACGTATTTTTTAAGATCCTGTGAAAAACTGTGTCCTAAACAAGAATTTGACAAAGTGGCTGCCTCTTCCTTTTTTGTAAATCTGATGCATAAATGTGCTGTTCTTGTTAGAGGGTATGTATACAAGGATAAATATTTTTTTCTTAATCTTCTTGACCATAAAAAACTCATTAATTTTAAACAATTTGCAATAATTGTTGACTTGTCCAGCTTCCTGGCTTTTTCTCAGAGGGTACTTGTTTGGTTTATCAATTTATTCATCTGGAAAATGTGATCTTTGTAATTTCTTTTACGTTGAAATGAATAGAACATCAGCAACTGAGAACATTGCAAGTTATTTGAGATTTAAGCTTATCATGCACTAAATAGTGGGGTAAAGGAAAATGAGCACAGTTTGCTCTATGCAGAGCTTGAAGATCCCACTAAGCAGTTCTTAAAGTATATCCGAGTTGTCTTTACTGGCTTTTAGTGCCAGAAATACGAAGGATATGCTAGAAGCATCAGCAAACAATAAGTTGAAGGTCTACAGTTTAGCTCAGATGGCATACTAAGAACTAAGAGATGTCACTCTTGTCATAACAATTTGAGCTATCAGGGCCACAAGAATATTTTCACTTGACCAAAATTCAGTAGCACAGGGCCATGTAGAGGCAGTTGGTAGAACCCCTCCTATATATGTTAAATTTTAACTTGTCTTCAATTTTTGGTTGAGTAATACCACTGACTATTACATATTTTAAGGTCAAAGCTGCCTCACTGAAAACTGTGTTTAACTGTAGTGTTAATAACCCCCTTTTCCCATCTTTTTATAAATATGTTGGAACAATAAGTTCTTCTCTTTGATTATGTATTATCATCAGTATAAACATTCTTATGCTATGATCACTTAATCTTGAGTTTCTGTGCACATGCATTCAGACTAAATATTGGTCTGGTGTCATTTTGAACACTGGCTTCTCCATCTTTCTAGTTCTAGTCTTTTAAATCCTAGGCAGTTGAAATAACTTCATGTCATTTGTGATCTGACGTGTACTCTTTCACTTCAGTGTTTCAAGCTGTTGTGGAGGCTCAGTCCTGTGAAAAAGTAGTTAAGAATTAAAGCATCAACCCTGATGTTACGAAAGGGCTGATCTGATTTCTGTCCAAAACAGTGCATCTGAGAGCTCTGATAACCTAGCACCACAGATCCTCTTGTTAAACAAGTTATTCTTGGCTCTTGAGGTTGTGTGTAGTGTGTTTTTTTTCTACCTGTGGTCTGAGAACATCAGCCTTTGGCAGTCTCACTGCCTTTACCACATCTTGCTGCTGGCAGATGAAGTAAGGGTTGTGTGTAACCTAAGATGAGCTGCTCTGCAACAGTTATCAGGAAAATAAAGTAATATAAAAGGATGAGACAGAAGTCCTCAGGACCAATAAGAATCTGAGACTGCTGCATTCTACACTGGTAGTTGTTTCTACTTTCATGTGCTTCCTAAAATACTAGGGGTACTGGAATGGCTGAACTGCTCATTCAGTGGGAGGGAGCCTTTGTGGTGTGTCATCAGGGAGGTTGAGTTCATGTCTCTACTACTCTGACCTATTTTCACAGTTGAAATACCTCCTAGTTTTGTTTCTGAGAGGTTGAGTGAAATCCATGTGTTCTGTGTGAACAGGTGGCTCAAGCACTTGGGCTGTGGGCAGAGGTGTGGATTTTGGTAACTTGGCCAGCTGGGTAGTCAGCACACGTAGCTTGGCATTGCCTGCCTCCATCTCTTCTTGACTCGGGAGACTTGGATCATAGTAGGTTATGAAACACTTAAATCCATATAGTGAGAGGGAAATGCTATCATGGAGGAAAGGAAAGTAAGTGGGCACTGATGGGAAGGGTAGGATTTACAGTCTTAAGTATATGAGGGGGTTACATTAAAAAGTTCTAACTGCAGGTTATAAGCTCCTGGAAATTTTGTGGGAGTTCTGGCATCGGCCTCCCTACAACATGCCTTCAGCAGGGACCTTCCTTCCCCACCCCTACCCTCTGGTTGCTCTTACTTTCCTGAAGTTGCTAGAGTGCTCTGAAGTTTCTGAAGATGGTGAAGGGCCTAGAGGGGAAGCCATGTGAAGAGTGAACTGTGGTCACTTGGTCTCCTTAGCCTGCAGGAGACTGAGGGGAGACCTCATAGTGGTCTACAGCTTCCTAGTGAGGAGGGGCGGGCACAGAACTCTCCCTGACCAGTGACAGGACTTGAGGGAATGACCTGGAAGGGAGACTTAGGTCGAATAGTAGGAAGAGGTTCCTCACCCAGAGGATGGCTGGGCAAGGGTACAGGCTCCTCAGGAGAGTGGTCGTAGCACAAAGCCTGGCAGAATTCAGGAAGCATTTGGATAATGTTTTGGGGCACATAGGGTGATTCTTTGGGTTGTCCAGTGCAGGGCCAGGGGTTGGACTCAGTGATCCTTGTGGGTCCCTTCCAGCTCAGGGTATTTTATGATTATTCTGTGAATCTAAGTCTAAAGTAGCAGGTCCTTCTGCTTTGAAGAACAAATAATTTTCCATTTTTATTTCTGGCATAAGGAACAGAAGTAGATATTTGTGCAAGACTTTATTCTGTTGTTACTGGAGAGGGAGAAGATGATTTATCTTGATCTCTTGAGTAGCATCTCTCTGCAAGTTCTTAAGACACTTGAACTAATAAGAAGAAAAAGGAAACTTAAATTTTGGGTTGAGAAAACCCACAAATATATACAAGGGGGGGGTGTGTGTATGTATTTGTAGTATGGGGCTTCTTTATTCTATCTAATGGAGTGGGGGGAGGAGGGGAAAAAGATACTTCTGCAATAGGGGCTCTCCATGTGTAGATTAAGGCACCTGTGGGATCCTGGATGAGACCAGTTTATTTCAGTTGCATCCTTGGACTTTTGCTTAGGAGTATTTTACTCAAATTTCTCTTGAAAGAAAATGATTAGGCTACTGGCAAAGCTTTGATTAGGGCTAAAAATTTAGTAATAGCTACAGTCAGCCACCTGTTACAGTTTTTCAGTAGCTTGCTGAGGAAGCACCTGTTGTGTTGCAAGGTCAGGTAAAAACTTTGGTAACAAAGTATTTGACTTAGACCGAGAGAATGTTGGCTACTGCCAAGTCTACACACAAACTTCCTGTGTATTTTATTCATTACTGAGTTGGTTTCATTTCCCCTAAATGTTTTTAGTACCTTTAAAAAATATTAATATAATCCAAAATAAACTATTATGTCTGCTAAGCTTTTAAAGAGCTGCTATTAGTAAATAAGGGGAGAAATACTTCTTAATGTATTGAATGAAGATAGTGTGTAGAATTAGTGTATAGTTTTTTAGAATTGCTAGAAACATTTTAGAAGTAGGCTTACAGTTTTGAGTGTCATTTGTAGCTACAGAAACTTACCATAATTATTACCATCTAAAGATCAATTTTGGATATGGGAACATTCTACCTCAGACTTTTTCAATATCTATAAAAAGGTTGAATTAGACCAAAGTCTTTCATTTTATATATATATTTTAAAACTGTCCCAGGAGATTGTTTACTTTGGATCTGCTGGAAATCACTTGCTGTCCTCTGAACTTTATCCTATATAGCAAATGTAAGCTCTTTTCTGAGGTGAGTTTCTTCTTCTGGGTTTTTTTAATGTTTTATTTTGTTTCTTATTTTTTGGCAGTGCAGAATTTGCTGTGTAATTAATGTTGATTCCTTCTCCCTTCCCTTCCCCAATATCTTGAATTTTCAGTTATCCATGTAGAAATTTTTGAGTGGGTATATGAAATTTGTGCAAATGTCTCTTTTCCAGTGTTGCAGTCAGGATACTAATCAAAATTAATGATGCACAAAAGATACTGTCAGTTTATAGCAGGTTTCCTTAGTATATCAGGTGAGGCTTAAATAGAGTACAGTAAGTTTTCAATTCTCAATGTAGCCATGTGTAAGGATTTTGAAAAATATATTTTATAAGGTTGCTTTTTTCTATTTTGTTTGGCTTGAAATATTTTAGTAAGTTATGATAACAAATTTGAATATATCAAAATGGGAGTATAACTAATCACATTGTAGCATGAAAACTCAATGTGCAATTCACATAAGTATTTTGAGCTCCTTAATAGCAGATATTTAATTGTTGAAGGTGGAGGTTGTGTGACAGACTTACCTATTTATATGCATATGTGCATTTTTTAGATGACTGTCTTAAGAAGTTGTTAAAAACCTCACTTTTCTAGAGATGTAGATGCTTTTTGTTGAGTCATGTAAGTACACTGGTGCATTGTGATAATCATAAGTATCAAGCCAGTTGTATAAAGGAGAATATACTTTAGGTACAAACTGTCAATTTGGCCAGTAAAATAGAGGTCATCAAAATGCAGTGCCCCAATAAAAAGAACAGTTCTTAATTTGTGTTATTTAGAATCCTTAGTGTTTGTGTAAAGGCTGCATGTGTTTGCTACAGACAGAATAATTATGAAGTTAAACACTAATACTCGTTGTCTTATAAAAAAGCTTTAAATACTCTGTGCCTAACAAATAGCAACAAAGAATCTCCAGTGATCAGATCGAATATACAGAAACTCTAGATCATCTACCCTCTAGATGAAAGCAGACTGGGTATGATATAAAATCAATTAAGCACAGTAATTCCAGAGATGTTGCTTGCCTGGTGGGGTCAATCTGCTATGTAGTCTTTCTTTGTTATTTGCTTCCTTGATAGCAGCAAGTACTCGTGCAGTTAGTTGATTTCTACTTATCAGTTGTTTGTATTGCTCAAATTCCTAAAGCATTACAGAGGAATGAAGTCTCTTTTAGCAGCTGCTGTCTGTTAGAATCAGGGGGAGCAAACTATGTAACTGGTGAATTAGATGTCTGCCCACGGGGCTGTAGTCAGCAGCCTGTGACAGTACTGAGAGAGGAAAATGAATTTAACACGCGCATTGCCTCAATTTTTTTCAGACACTGGCCAGAAGAAGACCCCAGACAAGAAAGATGGGCGACGAATGTCTTTTCAAAAGCCTAAAGGGACTCTTGAATACTCTGTAAGTTACTGATTTATTGTTAGAATGTTATCATAAGTGAAAGTGCAGACTAAAAGGTCTTATTACAAAATAGAAGCAAAACTGTGATGTGTATTGCCTTTAATCTTAGAATTCTGTGTATCTGATAGTTTAGTGTGACAGAAATTAAATCAGGGACTCAGCTGGTAGTACCTGAGGAGTAATGCTGTTTTTTCCCTTTAATGTAATGCTGTGGTTTTTTCTTAAAAATCCCAAGCTAATCAATCTGTTGACTGGTTCACTTTTAGGTAACTAGTTAGAAACAATAAGAGTTTTATATAATCATGTGCAAGTTCTCTGCTTTCAGCATTATTAATCAGGTGTTGCTATCAGAATAAATAACATAATGTAGTTTGGAAGGGAAGCTATGTGTTGATACTGACCTGGCATTCTCCTAATAATTTCCATAGGTCTTTACCTTTTACGGTGTAACTGTTTCTGCATCAGTATCTGAAAATGGAGCTGTTCTCTGCCTGTTCTGTTCTTGAAATGACCCTCAAACTGTGCTGCAGTCAGCTTTTCACATTTGTGGTTACTAAGGGAAACAGAAGTGAGAAGTATCTGTTTTGTGGTATATACTGAAAATATAATTAAGCCTATAAATAATGGTTATAGAATTGATGTTAAAATAGGGAACGGCTGTCACAGTTACCTTTGAAGTTTTCAAAGCTGGACATGATAAATAAAAATGACAATTTCTTTATAAAAGGTCTTTACTTGACCTCTTGGTGTTCTCTTATTCCAGGAATAAGAGATGTGGGGGAGATGGGAGACTTAACTCTTAATGTTACATTAAGCCAAGCTGTGATATTGCTTAACTACTGAGAAGGCTGTGACAGTCATTTGGAGAGACAGAGTGTATTGGAGCAAGAAGCACTTCATTAGTGTGGCTTATATCAGAATTTGAATATAATTCTAGCCTATACTAAAAACTTCCTTGAAGGTGAAATTCAAGACAGAAATTCCTGCTGCTTAGGTTCTGGCAGCTGAAGAATGTAATAGAAACAGTCACGTTTACATTAACCCCATTTCGTCTGAAGTAATTGGCAAAAATGATGTAGCTCTGTATTACTGGAATTTGTACTCAGTAAATCCTGTAGCTTGGCTCTTCCCACCATGTGTCTGCTCTTACTTTAATATGTAAGATTCCAGGCAAAGTTAAAGCAACAAGCTTTCCCTTTTTTAACCTAGTATGTGTTTGTGTCAAGTTGTCATGTACTTCTGCAGGTTTTTGTGTTCCAGTAGGTGTGGTTTTAGATGCAAAAATAGCCTTCTTAATATGTACTGAAGTATGCATCACTTCCTTGTGAGTCAAAAAGATGATTCACAAGAATCAAAGGCTTTTTCTCATTAAACTTAGTCAGTCTGACTTCTGAAGGAGCCTGTTGCATGTATGGAACATGGTGTATTTCAGCTTCTCAAATGCTGTATTCTGTTGGATCTTGCTGGGTACTTTGCTCATGAAGCACTTCAGTAGCATCAAGTTTTTGGAGCTTTTGGTTAAGTGTTGTGCATGTATGTTTTTATAAAAACACACAAATCTAACCTTAAGGAACTGATCTTATGTTCACTGTAAGAAAGGTCTGATAATTCAAAGGTCTGTTTTTTATTACTTTATTCCATGTGGAGAGATGCACTTTAAATGTGGTGGCTGACTTAGTCCTACTACCTCTCCCAGTAAAACACACATGTACACATACGCGTTTTTACATACTTGCATGTGTTGCTTCTTTGAGAAGTAGTAAAAAGATGAAGGCAGAAACCAGACTCCCCCACACATCCATCATTGTTGAAAACTTAGTGGTGTTTTTCATTTTTCCAGTGACTGCATGGTTTTAGGAGGGAAGGTCTTATTTATATTCCTGGAGTGAGAGGATATTTCACTGATGCAAACTATGGGTTTTTAATGTGAAGTAGACTTTGCACCAGATTTTTTTCTAAAAATAAAATTATTACTGTGCGGACAAATAAATATATTTTCACTTTAACTGCTTTTTTTGCTTTAGCTTTAATGTTTAAGATTTTTGTCTAAAATTCCCAAAATGTGAAAACTTGAAACTACTGCTCTGTATTTAGCACCAGAGAGCAAGTATCAAGAGATACAGTACTAACTGAGAACAGATATGGTAGTAATTAAAGGAAGTCAATCCTAAACTGCCTCTAAAAGATGCAGAAAACTGGTTTATTTTTGCTGATATTGCTTTGACAGTGAACAGATATTTTTTTAAAGTTAATATAGTTTCTCTTCTTCTGAGTGTCAGTCAACAGAATAGATGCAAATTGATATTGTCTGTTATTTCAGAATTCACAGTTGGTGCTCCAAGTCCATTGATTTCCTCTTCAGCACACAACTGATGCATGTGAACAGGGTCAGAGAACCAACAGAGCAAATAGTTTAGGTGAATTATTTTTTCTAGGTAGAACTTTCTTGAGTCCATTTTGTGTAGCGAAAGTAGCATTTTTACATTGCTTAATTGACATAACTTCATTGTCTTAACATTGTGGTAGAGGCCTTTTTTGTTACATGTACAAATACAACCAGTGCCTGCCTAAAGGTGTTAGAGCCAACTACAGATAAATAATGGAGCAGAAGCAGACAGTGTTGGCCACTGATCATCAGGGCACAGTAGCAACTAATGAAGGTCATAGAAGCCTCCAGTAGACCATGGCCTCAAGACTAAGTTTTAATCCAGAGTCCTCAGTGTTGAACTATCAGTCTTCCTGCATGCATTTTCCTGGTTATTTGGTGGTAAGTCTAAGATCTGGAAGCTAAGTCTGGACTCTTAGTTGGAAAGCAGTTAGATGTGTATGCTAAGAACAAAACCCCAGGGACTTCTGAAGTCATCTTCTTGAGGTAAAACAAGGATGCATTTTTGATCATTTTTTTAACTCAAGGGATGTGGGTGGCAAGTGTATTTGTGGTGACCATCAAATGGGGGAAAGCTTGTTAGACATTGAACCTACATGAATCCTTGAAGTTTGTTTTAGTGACTTGAATGTGTTTGTTTTGACAGTAGTTAAATGGTGAGTATCTGCTAGTATCTTTCCATGGTAACTGTGGATTTTGCTTTCAATCCTAGAGTAGCTTGGGTAGAGTGTGCTTCTGTCTGCTGGTGCAGCTAGTTTTGTTGCCATTGTAACTCTTTACTTGCTGTTAGACTACTACATACTTAGGAGTTTTTGGTGGTTTTATTTTTTTTTACTTTGTGCTTCCCTTTCAAAGCCAGGGAGTGTATTCTTATCTGACTTTTCTTTGAGCATGCCATTGTCATAATCTTTTAACGAATTTTGGGGAATTTAGAAAATGTACATCGTAAGTGACATATTACTTCATCTGTTCTATCTTTTACTGGATTATTTTTGAAATTACCTTTATGATATTACAAAAAACTGTCAGCTGTTAATCTGAGAGAAATGTAGACAATTTGTAGCATAGTTAGTGGTGACTGAAGCTCTGTGCTGGTTTGCACAAGCACACCCAGCAAACGTGGGTATGTAAGTTGTCCTCTTTAAATGGAAAGGGGATAATGAGATGTACCTCTGCTCAAATGGGAACAGAGTGATTTAAAGAGTGTTTGATTTGAGATTTTATTAGAAAAGGAAAATGGAAGGTAAGTATCTTAAGTGGCTATTTCTGTATCTAGTAAGGCCTATAAAAACCTGATATTAGTGAACTTCAGATTTTAGACTTTCATTCATATAAGTGACTACATAAGGTAGAAGTAACTGGATAGTAAGATCTTGTGTGTTTTAACTCTGTGTAAGAGTTGATGACTAGGAGCTCTTGCTATTGAGTATAGGAAAGCTACTGACATTTTAAGGAACTTTTTCAACAAAAGATATTGTATGAAGCAGTTTGTGTGAATGTATGCAGTGCTGAATCCTTGCTTTCTTTCAACGGTGTTTTATTAGGGTATCTTTCAGTCTATGCTGAAGCAGGCAAAGTCAATACATGATATGTATTGAACCACTTCAGGGCACCAGCTGGCCTGCTCAAGTCCATTTTGGATTGTTTTAGGGAATAAAACTGTTTATACGTCTAGTAGTATTTTTTTCTTCAGAGGTGTACTTGCATTGGAACAAATTTTGCTATTCTGTAAAATCATAAAGCAATTCAATCACTATTAATCATCCCCCTCTCTTTTTGTTGAAGATTCAGCATATTGCTTTAATGTCCAAATATTTATATAAGGTTCTTAATATTCATATTAGCTTTAAAATAGCTACCTCATGATGTATAGAAAGCTTCCTTTCTGTGAGAAGGAATGACTCTCTTCTAATACTGAATTCATTGAGAAGTTTTTCAATTTGTTATTCTGTGTTTTTCCACAAACTTATTCTCTGAGCTTTTGGCTGTTCATATTCTATTTCTTAAAATATTAGCCTGAGAATTGGCAAATAGGCCTTTGAATCTAGGGAGATACTTCAGGAAGTCTCTATTGCGTGAACAGTGTCTTTATTTTAAGAAGGTATTCATGCTGGTCTCTGAAAAGTGCAAAGTGGAAATTTTTCTGTGCAAACTTCACAGCTAAATAAGAAAAGGAAACTTAGTTGCCATTGTGTGAGATAAACCCTTTAACTGCCAAGCTATCTCGCCATATATTTTTATTTCTGAAGGCTGAAGAGAGTGAATGCACTCTTAAGGGTTTTAAGCTTCATGGTTTTGAATTGAATGCTTTTAATTTGTTTTATATCATAAGATAGTCTAAAATCTCAATTGTTTCTATCCTTAAGTGATACATAAAGAATTTCTATTTAGCAGCTGACTGTTATCCCTCAACATTTATATGAGAGCAAACTTAGGCAAAAGTTTTGACTCTCACTTTACAGTTTGCTTTAGCAAATATTATGTAGAGCTTCTGATGGAAACACTTTCTTGATTTGATGATTAATTTTGTTATTTTCTATGGAGCACATAGTACCTATCTGGTCTGGTTACAGTACTGTTTTGATTTCTGCTTTAGTACCAGGTAAACATAAGATATGAGAATATCCTTATTTTTTGCATATCTGTGGTCACATGGTACTGAATGACTAAGAGGTAATACAATAGTCTTTCGTACTGGAAATACTAGTAGAGAGAGATGTTTGCTGCTTTGTTTAGCTTGCTGGCTTCTTGTATAAAGAATTCTCATAATGGAATTAGAAACTTACCTTAAAGCTAGTTGGCTTTCTTGGGCAATGCTTCTCTCTTCTCTGGGGAAGCTAGGTTGAAAATTGCATCTTTATGAAATGATATGGAAGGGAATTCTCTAAATCTTTACTTACAGTTAGCAACACAAATGTGGCTTAGTTTATGTAGCTTCATCTTAACTCATAAGATTTGTTTTTTCCTTCTACAGTTTTAAGCCTTGTTCCATTATGCAGTAAACTTCTTGGTTGTATGTTCTTTGTCATATCTCCATTGTTCTTAAAGCTATGAATTCTTTCTTCTGAAATACTCTCTGAATAAAACTTTTTTTCCTTTTGCTTTCTTCTGGTGGTTGCTATTGAACACATTTTGGGAGATGGAGGTGAAAATAGGAGCTTGAAAAAATCTTTTCCTTACTTGGGAATCACCTATTCAAAATGCTTATGCTCCATCTACTGTCGTGCTAGTTGACCTGTTTTGCTTCAGCATTTTTTGCATTTTCTCAGTGATGGATTTTACTTGAAAGTCAGTGTTTAACAAAAGCTCATCTCAGTAGTAAGACAAAGTGTTCACGTTTATAGAGATTGCTTCAGCTTTTCTGTAGGTGAAGGATGGAGAAGAGGATTTGAAGAAGGAGAAATAAATGGTTCTGTGAACCCAGTCAGTTGTTGTGTATTGGTCCAGTGTAGCAGTGTATAATTCATGTTTACCATATGTTTATATGTTCTGTATTGTTCTGTTAACCCCTTCCCTGTGTGGGCCGTCTACCCTTCCACTTCTGGAACATTCTAGGAGTTTCCAACCCCTGGTCCTGGGCCTGGAGGTGGGACCCCTCACCTGGCCACCCCCAACTTCCCCTGTCCCATTCCCATTGGCTCTGTTCCCTAACCCACCCCTCCCTATAAAACCCCAAGCTGTGAGGAAGTGGTTGGACTGATTTCCTGGATCCCTTGGGTTTTGCATCTCCTGGACTCTCTGGGCCACAGAAGAGAATAAACTCGAACTGTGCCTGGAAAGCAGTCCCCTTGCTGCCTCTTTGCCCTCCGCCCTGTGGAGCGACCCTGGCCTGGGGAAACCAGTCAGCCTGGACCCGGAATTAGGCCAGGGACCAGCTACAGTCCAGTAGTGCCCAGCAGTGAGTTCATAGACCAGATGTTCTGATGCAGTAGCAGAGCCTACTGCTCAAAGTGTGTGACTGACAATTTTGGCCACCTGAGAACATAGTATGAAGGCATATATTTTTATATGGGGTTGAAACAGAGTAATATTTAGGGTGTAGGTATGTTTTTTTGGGTTGGCTTTGTTTTGATTTGGGGGTTTTTTTACCGGGTGGGCAGTTATAAGATATGAAGACTTAAAAGTTCATCGAAGTCTTTTAAATCTATACATAAAATTTGTAAGCCACTGTTTGAACTAACTGCTTACAAGTTTGTTTGTTTGTTTTTCCCAATTGATACAGGTGGAATCAAGAGATACTTTAAACAGTATTGCCTTGAAATTTGATACAACACCCAATGAACTGGTTCAATTAAATAAGCTTTTCTCCAGAGCAGTCGTTCCTGGACAGGTACTATTATACTGTATATGTGTTACTTATCCAACAAATACCTCTTGCCCCATATGTCTCATCTCTACTGGAGAAAGTATTAAAGTATTTCTCTTACTGGTTTTCCTGTTGGCTTTGTAAAAGAGTTTTTCCTTTATCTCTTTTCACCTTTAATTTGTGAGTTCCTTGTATCTATTAAATAACTCCCTAAAAAGGGAACATGTAATGAAGCTACCTGTCTCTCTTAAATAAGATTGGAGGAGTCAGCCTACTAGATAGACTTAATGATGTAATAGCACTTTTGTGTACAAGGTAAACTGCTGCTTTGCAAATATAACAGGCTGTTTACCACCTCTAGCTCAGGAGACGCATTCAGGGTACAGCTTACAAGTAATGTTCCATGACTGCATATTACTGCCTGCAATTCTATTTTAATAAGTTTAATAATGTTTCTGTCTCACTCTGGAAACTTGCTGTCTTCACCAGAAATATATGAATTATCATTCACTTATTATAGGTCACAATTGCCTTTTTTTCCCCTTGCTTCTGCCTTCACTTTTCGCTTCTTGAAAGCTGGACCTGGAAACAAGTGATTGATCAGCTATGGAATTAACCATTGGCCATTTGGTATTAGCCCACTGTTTGACAAAATCCTGTGTTTATTTCTGATTGCTGCAGAACTTCCTCTAGGTAGCTTGAATGCCTACCATGGCTGAAATACTGTATTAAAGATGTGGATAGCTTTAGGTGATTTTTTTTTTTTAACATTCAGTGCTAAGATCTATGTCTTATGAACTTGTTTCCCAGTCTGTTTCTTGGTTGCTCAAATAGAGTAATAGCAAGAGAAATAATTGGACAGGTCTTCCTTGGAGTCTTTTATCGAGTATTTCTGGCATGCTGTATGCTTCTAATGCATTTCTATCTGAACTTTTTCATCAATTATTGTGACTGAAAATTAAAATTGTATCAAAATAGCATTTAAAAACTTGAAAAGCTAAAATTAAGACATACTTTGCATGGTATTGTTTATCCCCTCAACTCGCAATTCTGTTAAAAGCAGTGGGAGCAGGAATGGTTTTGTCTAGCTTATTTTGAGAAAGCATAGCAAATATACCTGAACTGGTGGAAAATCTGAAGTAAATTTGAAAGCGTATCTAACTTCTAACTAAATTATATCTTCTTTATAGATTTTGTATGTTCCTGACCCAGACTACATTTCTAGTGTGGACAGCTCCCCCTCTCTAAGTCCTATAAGTCCCCTATCACCTACATCTTCCGAAGCAGAGCTTGACAAGGCTACAATAAATGTAGGTATACTTGTTGTCCTTGAAATTAACTTTCCCTTGAGATAAATGTAACAGATGCTATGCCTTCTTAAACTATCCTTTTGGTTTTGGGAGAAAGTACTTGAGAACACTTAGAGTTGAAAGTAAAATAGTACCTTTCTAAGAGTAAATACAAGCTTTTAATATTTGTAAATGACGGTTTTCTGTGTGAAAACTGATTTGAAGGCAAGTAATTTGTAGCAAGATACTGTCCTTACACAATGAAATCGTAGTTTGTTACACTTCTGTATTGGTTACATCTCAAAGCTAGTTAATTTGTCTCTAATCTTATTGATAATTTTAGTAGAAACCATATGTTGGCAAGAATGTTCAAGGTCCCTCTGCTTACTGTAGAGATGTGGGAGAAGGTTTTCTAGTTTCATTTAGCAAAATGCAGTAAGAAAAGTCTGTTTCAGTGAAGGGCTAATACAGAGTTGATTATAGCTGACTTCTGCTCAGTAGTTCTACCTTTATACTTTAAAAATTCTAAAACTATCTAGCCATCAAAGCTGCCCTGTAAATGAGCTCAAATGTAGATTTTTTTGGATAGGAGCTATCTGTGTAGAAGCATGTCTTTCCAGTGACACTGGTTTGCTGTCAGCAGAACACCATGGGGAGCACTTCAGCCAAGAAGATGCAGTATCAGAGCCTGAGCTTCCCTGCAGTTCGTGCAGTTGTGATGTTATTCAGATGTTTTTTAATATGTCACTGCTATTCTTTTCCCAGTTATCTTTTTCTCTCAAATAAAAAATTTTCTTGGTAGTGTATTTTGATAGTGCTCAGTCAGATTATCAAATGTCTACTCCAGAGTTCCGTGTGATCAAGGTTTAAGAAGGTTTGAGACTAAGCATTTATGTATGTGCTTGAATGACTTGGTCCAGACAAGTTTAAATATAAATGTTTTGCTTTGTCACTGAATAGATTCCCAAGCTGCATTACAAAGGCTGTGATGACCCTTCTACTGGAAATTACATTTTGGTTTTGCTCTTGTACTTTTGTTATAATAGCATATGCCTGTTCTCATAAGATATCTACTGTCATTTGTGATGAATAATTTCTTTTATGTTTTATGGCAAACTGGAGGTGTTGTAGCACAGCATGTAGACTAGCATGCAAGAATATGTTCTTATATCACATCTTGTATCTGTATCAATCTCAGAATGACTGTAAATGCTAGGTTAGACCTACACATATGGCATATGTTGTGAGAAGTTACTAGAGAGAAAATTATTAATTACTATTAGAAATCGGAGTTGTTTCTACAATGCACCAGACTCCATGTCAGAAAGCACTTCATTCTTGCTTTTGTTAATTATTTTGTATATGTTTGTTAGAAAGTAGTAGATAAGGAGGCTTAATAGCATAACCCTACCTGTAATTTATTTTAAACTTTTTTAATGACTGTATGCACATAGCAGAGGTAAAACCTTGAAAGTGCAGAAGAAACAAAACAGATAATTCTTAAGTTAACCTCTTCTGCAAAAGGTTTGGTTTATTGTAGGCAGTCCAATGTTAGCAACAATGTGGCTGTTACATTTCATTTAACCGACACTTTATTGTTGCAGAACTACTTTGTGTATCTTGTTACATGTTGTGGATCACTACAAGCAGTTCTTAAATGCTTCAGAGGAAGTCAAATGAGCAATGTGACAATATATAATAGCGCTTATTCTGTTTCTGGGGCCTTTGAAAGTACATGTAAGGAAGGAGAGAATATTTTTCAGAAGCAATCAAAGAACAGAAATCACTTGCACTTATCAGTGTGAACTCTGTGTATTTGGTTTTATTTTTCCAACAGTCTCTCCAGCAACACAAAAGGCACTCAACTTCTATGTGAGCAGTTAAGGCTGGAGGGTTTTGTTCTTCACCATAACACCTGTCTTTTGTGATTTGTCTTTTCTTTCTTTGCTGATTGCTATCATTATGAATGAGAGAAATACTAGCATACATTCTCTAGTGCTTTCTTGTTGCCTGTTGTCTTTGACATCTTCCAGTTTTGATTTCAGATTTGCAGTTTAAATTTGAGCATGTTTTTAGGTAAAGAGAGTGTTCCTCTGCCTGTATAGTATTACGGAGTCTTCTCTCTCTGCTCTGACTAGTTGAAATCACTGAGTTCTTGGTAGGCATTTGATGACATGAGTAACAAATATCTGAACCCCTGTTAAGTCAAAGTAGACAGTGATGTACTCTTTCTTCTGTTTCTGTTTTAACAAACATTGAAGTAACTTAAAACAACCAAGTGCCTCAATAGAAGCCAGCATGTGACTGATATAACCTGCATAACCCTGTTAAAGTTAGAGGATTTTTGTTGAGTTTTTTTATGTTGCTACACTTAAGCTAAATTTTCACTAATATTACGTATTTCACTAAGTTTGTTAGTGTCACTGTGTTTGTGTAAGAACTAGCTTAGATTTTTAAGCATTTCTTATGCTGCTGGGTTTTCGAAGGATTTCTTCATTCAACAGTCTGATGTGCATGTTTGAGAAGCTCCAATGTGCTCAGCTGCCTATAAAGCTTAAAATCCTCTTCAAAATATGTAGTGACAAGGGCATCATCATTAAATTAGGAAGTCTGCCACCAGTATTATTTCTGCTTCTGTGTCGTGTGGCAATAAGATGAGAAATAGCTGGCTTAGTCACAGTGAGCTTGCAGATCAGCTGAGGATTCTTGCAGCCACTGGCGAAGTTTGTTTCACAAAGGTAGGTGGCCACATAGTTTCTCGTAGGAAGGTGTATGTAGAAGGAGAGCTCATGTCCAACAGGTTAGTTTCTTAATTATACCTTTATAGTTTCTTAATTATACCTTTATTAGCTTTTTGAGGAAAATTCAGTTCAGTGTTCTGCAGGTTGGTTTGCTTTTTTGTTTGCTTTTTAGTGAAAGTTGAAAGATTCAGGCAAAGGCTAAAGTAGTGCCAGAGAAAGGAGGAACTGAAAACAATTGAACATAATGTTCCTGGATATGATTAAAGGCATTTAGCTGTGGTCTGTACTAGTGAATAGAACTGAACAGGAAAGCAGAAGACAAAAGGGAACACGGAAGTCCACATTTTTAAAAATTATTTCTATTTTTAGTTAATATTACCATATGTAAAAAGGAAGTCTTTAAATGTGGGTGAAGCTCTAAAACAGGGTTGCTGTGTGTGTATAAAATAGGCTTTGGTGCAGTCTGTCTATTATGTGTACCTCTTATTTAAAACAAATTTTTTTCACTGTCTGTCCTGTCTCTGGTAGGGTTCCATCTTCACTACTTAGTTGGATATATTGGTAGACAGCAAGATAGGTAACTCTTATTTATTATCTTCCCAGGAGGGTTGTGAAAGAAATTCTCTGAAAGGTACATCCAGGAGTGTGAATGACAAAGATGGTTGGAAACAGACAGAATTAATTTACCGAGGCTACATCATGCCTGACAAAAATGTTTACTTTCACCGATGAGATGACAGGCTCAGCAGATGGGGGAAGAGCGTGTTTCTTACCCTGACTTTAGCCAGGCCCATGACACTGTCCCAAAGCAACCTTGATAAAATACTGCGGAAATGTGAACTGAATGGGTGGAGTAAAAAATGGACTGGTAAAATTGCTAGGACTTCAACATTTGTGTGTGTGATAGTTTATTTTTTATAGACTCATAGAATGGCTTGGGTTAGAAGGGACCTTAAAAGTCATCTAGCTCAAACTCCCCTGACATGGGCAGGGAGACCTTCTATTAGACCAGGTTATGCAGAGCCCCATCCAGCTTGGTCGTCTTGAACGCTTTTCCGTGGTAGTTGTTGTTTAAAAATCCTTGAGGTCCCTATTGAGGCAATACTGTTTAGAATCTGCCCATCAGTGACCTGACTGGTGGGACAAGACAGAATGCACTGTCAGCAAGCTTGGGGTGGTTTGGGGCAACAAAAATTAGGGAGAATGGTCAGTATAATGGAGGGAGGGGCAAGAACTGCTCATCAAACATGAAGAGTCTGGAGGACTGAAGTAGGGGAAACCTCATGAAGTTCAAGAACAGCTAAGACCTGCCTGAGACAGAAAAGAGCCCCGTGTAACAGTACAGGGTGAGGTTTCACTGGCTACAAAGCAGCTTTGCAGAGAAAGGCTGAGGGCCAAGGAGAGATTAAGACTATTGTCCTGGTGGAGGTGTTGAACA
>WEIV01025281.1:4070-143193 GCA_013390005.1 Calyptomena viridis | reverse complement strand
CCCCAGATCTCTTTCCTTGTCTATTGTGGCCTGGGGTGTGAAGTGTGCTCTGGGCAGCTGTTACCAAATGATTTCTCATTAACAGCTCGTCAGGAATGACAGAGGGTGTAGAATACACAGTCTTGGTTATACCCTCATAGTGATAAACCAGTCCCAGCCCCTCTAACTTTGACAGATGAAAATCTGAGAAAACATAGAATAGCAATGTTGGTAGATCAAGGTGGTGATGTTGTCTGTGCTTGGTGGATCTTTGGTCTGCATAGACACTGAAGGAGAACTTCAGCTGTAAAGAAAAGGTGTCCTAGGAAACTGAAACGTAATCTGTATGTGCATTTAGTACCAGAGGTAGGATAAATCCTTTGTTGTCATAACTGATCGTAAGAACTCTTAAATTTACATTTTCCTTCCTTGCCTTATAAATGTCTCTTGTGGCTGGAGGATTTGGGCAATTAATCTAGTAAAGAAAAAATTTTAAGAAGACTTCTTCCTTTACCTTATGCTGACCTGACAATCCAGACCTTGAGAGCAATCATATAGTTCTATTTGTTCAATTAAATATACTGCTGGAGGGAAAAAACTGTACCACAATATTCAGTATACTTCATTGTGAGGTGGTGTTCATACCATTGAGGTGTATGATGTAACTAACAAAGTAAAATTCATCTTAATCCTGTCTTAGTAGTGCTAGAACTCTTTCTATTGTAGATGAAAAGTAACTAGTGAACAGGTTTGACATGTGAATCGAGCTGAAGTACTTATTTAATATTACATTTTTTACATGTATGTGGGATATCTGTTTAGTAGTGGAAGAGTTGTCTGATTCAGTGTTGGGGGGAATGCATTGAGAATACCTCTGAATACTTTCGAATGTGAATGAAATACTATCATAGTGTAATCTGCAATTGGAAGCAGAAATGAATGTTAGAATTATTGAATAGGTTGTACTCTGAAGTTAATTCTCCTCATGCAATTTACATAGTAAGAAAAAGGCAGGTAATTACTACTAGTTGTGTTATTCTGTCTTCCATTATTTTTATATAAATGCCCTATATACCTCTATTGCCTAACACACAATTATTTAATGGTTTTGTTAACCTCTTTTTACATTGTGGGTAGCTTACTTTTTCTTTATGAATAGGTTCTTCTGTTGCAAAAGAAAAGAGACGACATCGATCTCACAAGTTTCTGTGTCTCAGGGTTGGAAAACCCATGAGAAAAACATTTGTTTCTCAAGCAAGTGCATCAATGCAACAGTATGCACAGAGGGACAAAAAACATGAGTATTGGTTTGCTGTTCCACAAGAAAGGTAAGGAGGTAAACTAAATCAACACTTTGTAAAAGATTTTTGAGCTTTATTTTTCTGTACCATTCAAAGCTTTCCAGTGACTTTGTCTATAAAGCATTACAAAAAAGGGTCAGCACCTGAGGATATTGTTGATTGGCTTGTATTTGCCACTGGAATACCTCTTTCCCATACTGAAATTTTACTGATTTACTTGAATTACTTCTAGATTCGGCCAATAGTTTCTCATTGTATTAAGGTTTTTGTTTGTAGCAAGTACATACTGAAACAGTCTCAAGTAAGTGGTGTCTGGTGGAGGAAGTGAGTTCTGCAAGAGAGTTTTTGTCATTACCTGTGCTTCTCATTATTTGGAAACATCTTAAAAATTCTCTCTACTTCTTAGACCTCTGAGTTCAGAAGAACTAGCTGTGACTCTTTTGTCTTATCTTTATATGGCACATAATACCTTTCCAGGAAGCAACTTAAGCATGTCTGCTGGAAAAATATATAAATTTGTTGCACTCAGACATGTGTCCATGCTCACTCACTGGTACAGTCTTGTAATCTGAAATGAGTCTTTACCGCTAGGAAACCGGCTTATTTTTGACTTGTATGTGATTTTTGAGGGTATTACATCCTTCTCAAAGAGTGGGGTGGAAAAGAAAGAAACAAATAGCTATCAGCTATCATCTTGTATAAATACCTACTTGCAATGATCAAGTCACTTTTCCGTCTTTTCTTTTGAGCTGAATGGCATAGAATGTCCAGTTGGGGCACTGCAGTTGAGGACAGATATGGATCAATTGGAGAGAGCCAGAGGAAAACAGCAAGACTAATTAATGCCTAGAAAGTGTAACATATAAAGAAAATTAGAAGTAAGTGGGGTTCTTTAATCTAAAGGAGAAAAGGTTGATTACAAACATAAAATAATTTCACACTTAAGTTGGCTGGAACAAGAAAGGCAGTAGTCTCTTTTCATGTCTACTCTGAATGGAAGTGTGTAAAGGACTGAAGTGACATCATAATATTTGAGTTATCCAACAGGTAGAATTGAGTCTATACTCAATTCAGTGCATCACTAGCCTGCTTTTAAACATCACCCCTGCTACCTCTTAAGTGGTGAAGACAATGCAAATTCTTGAGTCAAATGTCAGTTAATCCTGTTGGGGCCAGGTGTCCTCTCGTGGTTACAGTCAACTCAAATTTGCTTGTTCTATTAGTATTATATTTAATTTGAAAACAGGTGAATGTTTCACATATGTCAATGATGTGTAGCTCAGTTGATTAAAGTTATTATTGTCTCTTTTGTTCATTTTCTAATGTAGAAGAGCAAGTACTTATCTTCAGCATAAAGCAGAATTTATTACCTGTTTTGGAAGAAATGGTTCTTAGTTTGCAGTCTGTATCTGATCTCCTTGGAAATTACTCCACCTATAAATGTTCTCTCTCTAACTGCATGGAGAAGTATAGTATCAATGTCAGCTTTTTATCCATTCAATGTGTGTCCTATGTTTTTTGTACACAAAAAGCCACAAGTCCTCATATTGGAATGTGTATTTTTTTAACTTGGTGTTAACCTTGCTGAGTGCTCCTCTGCATAGGTCAAAATATTTAGTGTCGAGCCAGTCTCCTAGTGATAAGAGACAAAAGGAGGTACTGGACAAAGGTATGTTATTTCAGTGTTCATAATCTCAAATGAGCTAGTCTGGGAAGGAGTGTCTTAGAGTTCCTTAAACATCAAATTTTATGTACTTTTTTAACAACTGTAATTATACACAATTCCAAACTCTTGAGAAGTTAAAATCAGGATTATTTTTAAATTTTCTTATTTGCATGACATCTTAAAATTGGTGATACGTCATTCAGTGCATGAGGAGTGTGCAGCTGCTTGTTTTAACTTCTGTAATAGAATTTATCTAACATTATGCATCTGAAATGTTTTAGTCTCTCTCACTGCCAGAGAAAGATTTGTCCTTTTTTTTTAACTTTCACCAATGTTATCCAGGAACCTTAATTTTAACAAGGGTGACTTTGAATAACTGACACTGTTGGGAGACCATTACTTTCTACACACCTGTGTGCAGTATCCTTTTAGGCAGAGGCACGTGAAAAATATAAGTGCAGTTTTGAGAGACTTTACTGCTCTGTGTCTCCTTGCTTTTCTTCCAGTATTCAGTTTTGCAAGGATTTGGTAAGGAGAGGGGGGAAAAATCATGCTAATCTAGAATGCAGATTCACTGTAGTGAATATCTCTGAAGAGAGACACAAGGAATAGAATATTGAAATTCTTGTAACTAGAGACATAAAGCTCTAGCTCTGAATCTCTCTTCCATGATGAAGAGATAGTAGTGGATTCATTACAAGTCCTTTTTCTGAATGCTCTATCTGTGTATCTGCAGGAGATACTTAAACAGTATAGACTGTAAGTCCGTAAGGGTTGCAAATAGCTTTCTTGTGTGAATTTGGTCACTTTGCTCTTCTAAACTGGAGAACCATGCCATTGTGGCAGATAACTTAAAAGGAGGTAACTTTGAATCTTGGTACTTACTGCAGTCAGAATAATCTGTAGTTTATGATGTAGATGTATGTATGTACATGCTTTCAGCCTTATTCCCTCACATCTGTAGTAATTCTCACAATCTGTATAATTTTGGTTACATGTCTTGGGACTGCTCTGCTCTGATTTTTCAGCAGTGGGGAAAACAGACACAGACATCTTTAAATTCCAATTTTGTTTGTTCCTTTGTAACTCTTTTTAAATAAAATAAAAAATTCTTAACGTTTTGTGTAAGAACTTATTTCATTTGTAAGTAGAGGTTTCCAATGGGACAGAAGTGGTTGAAAGCCCATACTTGTATATGTAGTCACAGCTAATCCATTGCCAACTTGCTTGTTTTTCCTCCAGTATCAGCTTCATATAACTAAAAAGAAATAAGAACTAACTAGGGTTTTTTTCAAATGTGTCTCTAATATCTAGTAAAACGTGAAATAGTAAGTATTTTCGTTTTGACCCTAAATACTTCCTATTATTAAACATGATTCAAAAGATCACAAACTTATCTTATTCTTCTTTTCTGTATCATTACTTGACTTCTCTAGGACAGATCACTTGTATGTCTTCTTTATCCAGTGGAGTCCAGAGATATATGCAGAGGATACTGGGGAATCTCTTCGGGAACCTGGATTTATCGTGGTAAAAAAGAAAGAGGAGCCTGAAACTAATGAAGAATCTACTACTGAAGATGCTGCAAAAGAGTGGGAGGTAAGGAAGAACAGTGTGAAATATTTTTGATCCTATGAAAATATTAAAAAAAATTAAATGCTTTCCAAGAAGAAAAACAAAGTAATGTGCTCTAGTCTGATTACTATGATCATGACTGTTTAATTTATGCCATCCTAATGCTTTTGCTCTAACATCGGGTCAGGGCAACATTTCACAATTGCAAGTCACTTTTGTCTGGAGCAAATTGTAACTTAAAACTCCAAGTGAAAGTAATGTGAGCACAGCAAAGAAGCTGCAATTATGATGAAGCAGACATAATTTTCAGTCTAGTAAACTGACAGTTTGCTGATATTTATTCTTGTATCTAGAATGTTCAGTATTTATTAGTAAGACTCAAATGGCATGCGACAACATCAAAAGAAAGGAACATCTATTAATGATGTGTTGTTTCAATAGTTCAGTAATTACTTTCTCAGTTATAACTCCTTCATGCATTAAGATGCTATTAAATGGATTTGGGGAATAAATTGTAACTCAAACTGTCTCATAATTTTTTTATAACAAACACATTTCTCTCATGTGAATCTGTGTCCACTGTGTTTCTATGGACACATCTTTACATGTCTACGTGGTTTTGTTCTGTAGTGTACATACAGTTAAAGCACTTGTAGTCTTGTACATTCAAGTGTTGGTCAAAAGTTTGATTCTTGTCATATATATATTGTAGAAGTATCCCATCAGCACTGTTTAGTTTGAGTCTCAGGACAGCAATTGCAATTTCTGACTGTAGACTGATCTTTTGTTTTTCTTCCACCTACCCCCACCCTGCAATGGAGCATGTTGAAATTAAGGAAGACTACACTTGTGTTTTATGTAGAAGGTTAAAGAAATTTTAAAGAGCTGCAGTAGTCATAGAAGTCCAACTTCATACTTACTTAGGTGAAATATTAGGCTGTGGTTTCTGCAGCTCATTGATCTTACATGAAAAGTTTTTGCTTTGAGACACTGCAATTGATATAATAAAAACATGTCTTCTGACCTTTGTATTTTCAGCATATATATTGCTTGAGTATTTTTACCAGCAGTGTATTTCAGTGTTGACTCCTGCTGAAAGCCTTTGTATAAGTTTGATGTTTTAAAACGTTGGGTTTTGGAAAGTGAGGATCAGTGATGACTGATCAATATTATGGCTTAATGCACAGTATGTCGCCCTTTTAATGAGCTCTTCAGTAACTTAGCACCTTAATATAATTACAGAATAATTTCCACAGACAGTAGTGAAAATTTTTATTCATGATTAAATGTTGTAAATTTTCAGAAGCTATTTCTGGAGATATGAGGCAATCCATTTTCTGCAAGTACTAAAATCTGTATTATTCACCATAGGATAAGGCCATGGCTTAAGCCTTTATTTAGATCTTTTGTGGAAACAGTTGTAGAAAACACATTTGAAGAATGTTGTAATTTCTATGTGTTATGTGAAATTATGTCAGGCTTAGTTTTCTTAATATTATCAAATAATAATTTTCTGGATTTAGAAGTTAGTGTGATTGAGATTAATAACTTTATAAAAAAAGATGTTATACGAGTACAAGAAATATGCTAATGTGGTCTTTTTGTGCATTTTAACTGGAGTAATGACTTCCTATGACTGACTTGTAATACGCATCTCAAAGTTGTTAAAAACTAACTTTTTAATCAGAAATGTTTAACACTATGAGATGGTTCAAGTTGTCAGTACATAAAACTGCATTTAATGGCTTTTAACATGTATGCTGGAAAGTACCAGTAGATACAGAAAATTGTAGCTGTTGTCGTCATACGCATTTTTCCCATTGAATTTTAGTAACTTTTTTCAATCAATATACTTCCCAACAAGCCTTTCCTGTTAGCTTTTGATCCGTGTGCAATCTAAGATAGCAGGTGAACAGTATAATTGAAGCCTTTTTATAGGTATTGAGTTGAAAAACAGGCTGTTGTCTTCAAATCACAGGGGTAGGAGAACTAGAGGTGGAATAGAAATGGAAAACAAAATCTTGATGTACAAATGCACCACAAAGTACTGTTGATGTACCAAAAGATGAAGGTAGTGGAGTAGCTCTTTTCCAAGAAGTGTTCTCCCTGTAATCATTGTACAATATCTTCAAAGTAGAGAAACAGGGAGGAGGGTTAATGGGTAACCCAGATGTGGTGCTCAGAGAAGGCTTTTGTTTCTTTGCTAATTCTATGTTAATACATTCAGCTGCAGCTCTTTATCAAGAGACTTTAAGAAAGCACTGTGAGGGTTCTTTTGTGGAGAAGAAGTTATGGCAAGAAGAAATAAGCAAAAGCTAAGATCAGTAACATATGAAACAAGTAGTAGGGGTTGGTTTATAGGTGTATTAAATCGATCATTGAATTTGACTGACCTCAGACTCTGAACTTCAATTTTTCATCTGCTTGTGCTTGCTTCTACCTATATTACATGATAGTCTGTTTCTTATCAGGCTTTTCCCTGAAGTGTTCTAATAGATGTAACCTCAACTGGTCTAGTAGCAAAGCTATGAAGACTCTTGCAATCATATTAAACACTAGTTTGATCAAATACTGCATTGTACATAGTGTCAAAAAATCCAGTGAACCCTTTAGCTCTTTTTATATTGTATGTTGCACACTTAATAGATAACTGACTTACTAGAAATAACTAGGAATCTATTTTCATCTAATGTTACAATCAGTAAAGATGACAAATTTGTAGTTACTTAGAGTTTGAAACAAACTCTGCGTGAAGTACCTTGTAGCTGCTGTTGCTGATATTCATCAGTATCTGCCTTCCTGGGAAGCTTCTGCCTGTGTCATTAGCAAAGCTCTCTGAAAGGATACCTTTTTCACTTAAGATAAGTCTATGCTAAAGAAATGAATAGGCAATAATTTTATTTCATACGTTATCTTAGAAATGAAACTGTGGTACTGAGTTCTCAGTTGTGTTATCCCCATCCATTTTTCTCAAATATCTCTTACCTTTTTGTGCTTAAGTGAATGGGCTTACACCAAGGAGGAGGATGTTATGAGTTCTGTGGGATTGTTGGGGTTTTTTTGTCGTTAGTGTTTCAGTGGTTTTTTACCGTCTGTACTGAGCTATAGACAGAGTTATATTTATCATGGTAGTCTTTTTTTACTTGGCGTGTCTAAGTTCTGGTGCTAATGGCTTTCTGTATCTGTTAGCACAAATAATGAATACTGTCGTGTTAAAAAACAAATCCTTTCTCCAAAGCATCTTCTGTACTTGCATCTAAATGTGGCAAGACTTGACAGCAAACTGACTCCGTCTGTTGTGCAGTGCCTCAGAAACAGCTTCCATCAATACTTTATGGTCTAATCTTTTTTCCTTTTTTAGTTCAAGTTCCGTATGTAGTATGTGGGTTCCTATTTAAACCTGGAATCTGTTAAGGAAACATAAATTGCTCTGCACTAGAATAATTCTTATTTGAAGAGTTGTCTTCCTTTCCCCAGCTTCCCCGTCATTTGATGTAACTTACTGCTGTTATTCAAGAATGACTCATACAACAGGTCAATGTAAAGCTAAATACTCATACAAAGCTAAATACAAATATCCACAAGATATTTGAAAACATAAAACTTCTTGTCTTTGAACCCACAAACTGGTCTTAAAGTAGTTGGAAGCTCATCTGTTTTAGTGCTTTCATTAGCTTGTTAATTGTTTAGAAAATATAGAAAATTAGTTTGACTTAAAGCTATCTAGAGGTTAATTTCCAAAACAGAGCATGAGTTGACAAATACTCGCAAATCATTTTTCTCAGACACGGTGGGTTGTGTTCAGGACTTGCATTTCATAATAATTACCTTTTGTTTTTGCATATTAAATGTCTGTAGAAAACAAAGATAATGCTTCTGGAAAGCATTACTCTGTAGTAAATCACTTGTCGAACTGAATTGCAGTTAGAACTTTGGGTGCGTTTTGAACATGCTTACTAGACCAAACCGTTAGTTGCAAGTGAAGTTCTGCCTTCCTGAAATGGTGTTTGACTTAATCATTCAATATTTCACCATTAACAAAACTCTTAACTTCTGGAGTGTCTTGAAATTTTGTATCTGTGCATGTGTAGAAATGAAGGTCACAGTCAGATAGGCACCTGTGTCCAGTATTCCAATCTCGAAACCTTTTTTAGATATTAAGTTCTTTATTGGGTCTGGACTGTAACTTGTAAGATTTTTGTATTAAAATGGGCATTGCAGTTTTAGAATGCACTGCTGTATTAAGTTTTCTGTATTCTTAATCATGTTTTTTCTATAAATTTTCTTCCATTCCCTACTGTATACTTCTGTGCTTGGATGCTACTGCAACAGCTGATTGTGTTACATTTTAAAGTGTGGAATGAACATACTGCTATATGACAAGCTGGATAATACTGGATCGTTAGAGAATAGGAGGTCTGGAATTTGTAGGCTTATATTGGATGTACAAGCTAGATGGTTATTTGGTTTTTACATCATGTATTGCCAATTAAGAAATTGGATGTGTTGCTATGCAGGTGTTGCTGTGCTTTTAGCACAGCATGGTTAATAGGCAGTTCTCTTGTACTGCAGGATGAGTATCTTGAATTCCAGCATTCATGTGCAATACTAGAAGTGTTTCTGTTAATTTGTTGTGATTGAGGAGAGAGACTCTGGTGTCTATTTTCATAATCCTATGCCCTTTGCAAAGATTGGTAACTTACATTCTTAGTTCTGCAATTAACTTGGGCAATGTTGTACTCTCTCTTCATGCATGGGGCGTTTCTTGAGTTCTTGCTTTGCTTTATTGTCTCAATCTATTTGGAATCTACTTGCAAGTGAAAATTCAGAAAATTCAGAATTGTGGTGACTTGGAACTGTCCTGTAGCTGGAATCATGAATGCGGAATTGTAACAGATGGCTATTTCAGGTATGTAGTAACTAACTCTGCTAAGAGTTAAAGCAGAGAACCATTTGACTAAAAAGCTTGTGCTTTTGAGATTCTTAATGGCTTTCCACTTTTGAAAATCTTGAGGAGAACTTTGTGATGGAAAAATGCTGCATTTTGGGGTTTTTTTGCCTTTTCTCTAAGATGTTGGCAGGAAACAAAGGATGACTTCTCAAACTTCTTTTCTTATGGAAACTTTATCAGCCAACTAAGAAGCTGTGCTAGTCCTTGTTGTTTTAGTGATACCACAAGAGATAGGTTTTGTAATATTTAGTGGGTTTTGTGAAGGGAAAGACCTCAGTTAGCTCTAATCTCCGTTAGGTTCACCTGCAACAACTTTTACAAAGACACAGTTGTTCTAGGAGCCAGTAGTAGTTTTTCATAGGAGCCAGTACCAGATTTTTTATTTCGGCTGCATTTAAACTTCGTTAGTCTTGAACTTGGCACTTGTTTCTTGGTCATCTGAAAGACTTTTTGTACCAAACAGAACTTGTCTCGCTTATCTTTAAGAAGCAGACCTTAATTCAGGTGACTTTTGTATGCCTTAGCATCAAAATATGAAACTGCCTTTCATGTAGTAGGATTCCTTCCAAAGATGGTGATTTGAGTGATCTGAGAATCTAAGTTAGGTGTCTTCCTAATTTTCAAGTTCCTGACAACTTATATTCTAAAATTTTACTAAAATGAGTAAGCATACAGAATGTACATTCCTTAGAGTTGTAAAATGCTATTCTAAATTTAAAAATATTATAAGACTATAACCAATCTTATAACTCTGAAGTTGTTTTCTGTCAAATTACACTGTGTGTGAAATGCTATTTTAAACACTACTTGAGGCAGCTTTCAATTTTCTTTTGTTCTCATGGTGATCAAAGCTTTTATTATAATCCATAAAATGCCTGTTAGATGTAATTAGATAGCAATCTCATCTTTTTTAAAAATACATTCAAACAAGTAGATAGGCTACTGAAAGTGAAAGTAATGTCACTGCTTTTTGGTTTGTTTGTTCCTAGGAAAACCAATACAACAGCATAAAAACAAGCTTTCTTTTTGTCAGTGAAATGCAAATGATTTATGAATTGCACTGGGACATTTGAGTTATATTATCTGTTCTTATGACTTATGTCTTATGACTTAAGTTCTTATGACTTATGTTTTTCTCAATAAAATTAAAGATTGCTTCTGAAGTTGGAATACTAAATTCTGAGAATAATCTTATTTTATGCATATACCTGATATATAATCTTAAGAGATACTTGAGGGTTCAGTGTCACCTTTATGACTTTTTGTCACAAAATCTGGTCACCTACAGGGCTGTTTCATGTGAAATTAACATCAAGTTGTAAATAAACTGAGTAATTACGCCGCTCAGCATGCCTCCCTTGTATCCTTCTGGGATAACCTCTGCCTCTTAAGAGGGAAGGAGCTCCTGAAATATTAGTTTTTATTGATGTAGTATTGATCAAAAAACATCAAGTATAGAGATTGTAGAATTCAACATCATAACTCTTATTGCTGTGGTATCAGGACATTGTCAGCTGCTAGGTGAAACAGAATAATGCCATCTTATCCAGCTGCAAAGACTTTCTTCCACACCCAGTGTCCAATCCTCTCCCACTGAAATTAACACAGAGTTACTGTACTTACTGTCCTGTTTCAGGGTTATGAGATCTTGTTAGCTAATAACTTGAAATCTGGTATGCAAAAGGTATAAACTAGGTAATGGATTTGGAGTGGAAATAAGACATTTCATAAGTTGTACCTTTATTTGTTGCCACCCTTCTTCTCTGCTTGTACTTTAGTATTTTTTATTAGTTTATTAGAGGAAACAACATTGTGAATTACAGTTAATGGACAGACTATGCACATTGATTGTGTGATCTTTAGCTTAGTTACAAATTAACAATGACAATAACAAGATTATCATTCGATGCAATTAGATACATCTTCTGTTGCTCTGTTGTCTAGGTAGCAAGTAGGTGGAACGCTCTCAGGTGCACATGTATCAGGTCTGAGCCAGTACTCCTCCCTAGAATCTTGTAATTAAGAACTCTAATGGCAAGGCCTACATTAATTGCAACAAGATACGGGGTTCTGATTCAAATTAACAGATCAGTAGCATAATCCACAAATGCACAAAAGAATAAAAGGGCAGTTTAACTAGGGTCGAATTTCTCATGTGGGCTTCTTTCTCAGACTGATAGAAATAAATCTTGCATTGATTTGGAAAACTGTTACGGGGCTGGAGAGGAGGCCAGTCACAAGAGAATTTGTGCTGCTTTCACAGCTTCACTGTTCTTGGTGCTTCCCAGGCTCTCCTGCCCAGCTTTCCACTGCTGTCCCCACCAGCAGATGCTCCCAGCTGGTGGGGGCTGCTGCTGCAAGACAGCACCAAAGCAGGCTGCCAAGAGATCTGACAATGTTAGTAATGCATTCATTCCCATCAAACTTTGCAGTTGTAAATAAGTGGAAAAAGTGAGTTGCCAGATATAGCAAAGAAGCTGATGGCTCTTTTTTTTGAGCAAATTTTCAAAATCCTTTTGAGAATCTCTGGGAAAAGCCAGTTTTATTTAGAGAGAAGCTAAAAACTTCAGAGCAAATTGTTTGAGATTAAATATTCTAGAACAAAAAATTGTTTGGGTTAGATTCTCTTCTTCCTTCCTCAGCTTTGTAAAAACAGTGTGTTGCCAAGTGCTAGGGAAAGACTTTTTTTTTTTCTAAGGAGCAAAAAGATGACTGCTAAAATTAGGCCATGGGGGAGTTAGTTGTGTGGCCAGCTTTTGCTTTCTGGCTTAGGAGTCTCGTGTCCAGAGAAAGCTTGAAATTTTTCTGCATACTCTGTTCCTTTAAGGTTTCCCAAATTTGACAGGGGAGGGGGTGGTGTCTGTAGCTTGTATTTTTTTATATTGTTTTAAAGTTGTCTGGTTTTTGTTCTTGTTTTAACTCAGTATTAGTTCATTTATTATTTGAAAAAAAAACAAACATATAAATGGATACAAAGTTTATTGTTGGAAGATTTATTGTTACACCATTTGATTGTGTATCTAGTGTAGTATTATATATTTGAATTTCCTAAATCCCAGCTTCAATATCCTAGTGATAAATATATCTTTACTTGCTACCTTAATAGCCCTCATAAGTTAGGGCAAATTTACTTTTAGAGTTGCTAGCTCCTGAGTGGAGGTTTCACTGAAAAGAAAAACAATTTATCTATATTAATGTTAGATACTTGTGCAAGGTGAGATGTTCCAGTATACACTCTGCAGTAAAGTACAAGTTTTGTTTCTGTTTTTCTCTGCTTGGACACTTTGGCTTTTAGATCATATTGCAACAGCATGAGTGAGCAGTGATTTAATGTTGTTGTGCTGCTGCCCTGGACTATTCAATGCCTTTACAGAGAATTTGGAGCATGGGTGGTGTGGAGGATTTGGGGTTGGTTTTGTTACTGTTTGCTCTTTTGTTTGAGAGGGATGTTGGATGGGGGTTTTTTTCTGTTTTGGGGGGTGGGGTAGAGATCCTCCAAGTGCTACTACAAGGAAATTCTTAAAGGGTTGTTATTCATTTTATTGCTGCACATGCCTGTTTAAATAAAGATTCTTCCTTAAGGGAAAAAAATTAAATCATTATTCCAAAAATACTTTCTTGATGGGACTAGCAATTAACCCATTCAGCAAGTTTAGCTTATAGGCAGAAGGATTCATTTTACTCTTGTAGTTTATAAACTGAAAATGCTGCACTGCTAATAGTTCCTGAATGCTTCAAAACCTTTTTTTTAAATAGTATTTTAAGTCTTCACTGACCACATTTCTTAGTGGTTCTGGACTCTAACAAATACCTGACAGGGTTTATATATAGTTCTCAATATAGAGATGACAAAGTATTAGTTTAATATTTAATGCAAATTTGTTACCATTATAACTTGTTGGTAAACAATTATGCTGTAACAGAATATTGCAAGCAATTCTTGGGGATTATTTTTGTGTTCTTCAGTATTGTATAAGAACAATTAAGTTGTTCTGTATCTTTAAATATTTTAGCCCTTTTAACAAACTAGTGCTCTGCAACCACACTTGATCACAGGAAACCTTTCTTCTTCTGTATCGTCATCATTTACGATACATCCCCCTACTGTACACTCGCTCATTTGTTCCCTGCCTTGTCAGTCAAATGTGAGTGTCTAGCACACTATCCTGTCACTGTGTCGTGGGGCTCTGCCTGCGCCTGGAACTAACAGCAGGTACAGAGAATGCTTTCAAACAGCCTTGAATGATATATTTTTTTCTTTTTCTAGTCTTATTTTATTTTTAGAAGGGAAATGTCTCGTCTTTGGTATGGGAAGAAGGGAAGAAAGCACCAGCCAGTTAATCATAAGTGTGCTCTGGTAATTTTCAGTGTAGTATGTTCATTTCTGTTATTGCAGTCTTTAAATGTTGTGATGCAGAGGCAGTTTCTGGAAGTCTGAATTCTGAATGTGTAAACAGGATGCTAAGTCACAAATTCTCATTACCTTTGGCACATAAGCTAATTGCTGGTATTCTAGTGGGAATAGATAAGAGAAACGACTTTGAGCATTAAGAGGTTCAGCAGTTTTAAGGTGGTTTTTTTTTCCTTTGGAGAAGTGCATTTTTTCAACAAAAAATGTGATTTATAGCTACATATTGAAAAAAGGAGCTTGTATTGGCACTTAATTAGAACAGTGTAAACTTCCTGAGTTGCCCTTACCTTCTCAGAAGTCATGCAACGTTATAGTTCTGATACTACTTCTAATTCATGCAGATGAGAATGCTGTAGTCCCACTCTCACATTTATAATGGAGGGGAGGACCAGTACTGCTGGTGGTGTAGTTTAGGTTATATTTGCATTAGATTATAAAAATAACTCTAGTGGTTTTCAGTGTTGTTGTTCCTGAACAGACTTTTTGTAGTAGTATTTAATTGGTCATGATATGTAAAGGAAGTGGTTTTCAGTGAGACTTAGTAAACAGTAACATAGGGAGGAAATTATCTTGACAGTATACTTGTTTGTGCTTTTACCCACTGGTAAATCCGGAAGATAGTTTTCATTTAGATTCTGTCTGTGACAGGCTTTTTACTCTATTTTTAAGAGTTACAGATCTCCTGAGTTTTGATACATACTTCTTTTGACATACTGTTGACTTTGGCTTTTATTTTTCATCATTTATTATTGTTTTTTATTCTTTAACTTTTATCTGTTATTTTTATTTGTAGCCAGGTTACTTGCTATAAATTTGTTCTATAAATGTGTGTTCCTAGCTAATAGCTAACGTTTTTGAAGTAATAAGTGCTTAACTTTCCTCTGTGGTAGTGGTGTGTAAGCAGAAGATACAATACCTAAGTGAACTGAAATGTTATTTTTACTTTTTACAGTGGTACAGGGTATGCTGTCTGAAATTTACCAAGAATGTTTTTTGGCATATGTCTATATATAGATAGAAATATCTTGCCAAGGTAATTAAAAATTTTTTTAATTTAATTTTTTAAGTAGTATAATTTATAATCATTTCCCTTAGAACTGACCGTTAACTTTAGCTAGAGTCTGTCTATGCTTATAAAAGTCATACTTATCAGCTCTTAAGGAGTTGTTGAACTGAAGAAATGTGGATCATCTTTGCTGTGAGAGAGGTAAAGAACAGGTTATTTAAAAAAAAAAAAAAACCAAATCAGAAAAAGACGCTAGAGACACATCTACAGATGGAAATATTTTTAAAACTGTTGCTATTTTGACAAGATATGCTCTCTTCTTGAAGTTGGGTTTTTTCTTCAATTAATGATGATAAAGCTAATGTGCAAGTGTAACCTTTTTACAGAAGGGAGGAGTATTGGTATAATTACTTTTGTGTTATGCAAGACAGTGGGACACACATTAAAGAGACTGATAGCATATAAGAAGTGTGCAGGTCTGACCAAATCTCTCATTAGTGGTTGTTGTGAAATTTAGATGAAAACTCATCTGACATGAAATAACAATTGCTGGACCAAATGAAGTGATATAATAAATCAAGAATTCTAGCTTCAAGCAACTGAATTGCCCTGGATTATTTACCTGAAAGGCCTTTTCTTGTTGTTTCATTTGGGTTAGGTGTTGTAGGGGTTTGATACTTTCCCAGGATAAGAGATCAAAATTTTGGTGACTAACCAGTGCATTATGCTCCGCTTTTAGAAAGCCAGTAATGTTATCTTCCCATTTTTTAGTAAATGTTTGTTATTTACTGTATGTCTTTATTGTACTGCAATACCGGAGATGCCAGTGAGTTCTGGAATGTCAGAAATGCAGGCAATGATTTTTCCTATCAAAGCACTTCAGACAAAAGACATCAGACAATGCAAGAGAACAAAAGGTGGATTGCCTTCTTTGGGAGTGCTTGTCCCTGCATTGCAAAGCTTGGATAGGCAGCATAGCCAAGGGGGACAAAAGCAGTGAAAACTGATCTTTGGCTTTTGTATTCTTAATATATTAATAATAGCAAAGGGAATTAAAGTGATGTTGATTTTAATAGGTTGAATTATTTAAGACTTGAACAACTTCTGAAGTTCTGATTTATTGGTTAACTGTAGCTGGCAAGCTAATACTTGTAGGTCTTTGGCTATGATGGAAATATAATAATAGGGGCTTACATCTGAAAGATAAGAATTTAGTACTTCCAGGTGGATGTCAGAAGTGCAAGGTTTCATCAATCCAATAATAATGTTACAGAAATTTTTAAAGTTAGCTTTCCATACTAAGTCTTGTTTTAGAGTGAGTGAACTAATGATGTTTTAGTAATAAAAAAAGCAGAATGCAATCCAGTACTTTCTTGCATAGATCACTAAGCCTAGAACCTTTTCTTGGTGACAAATATTTGGCATACCAATTGTCCCAAATAATTTGGGGGGGTTTCTGCTCATACCTGAACTGGATCTTCCAGTGTGGACTTGTTGGAACAAGTCCAGAGGAGAGCCACTAAGTTGATCCAAGGGTTGGAGTACCTCTTCTATGAAGATAGGGTGGGAATTGTGGCTGTTCATCCTGGCAAAGAGAAGGCTCTGTGGTGATGTTATAGCACTTTCCAGTGTCCAAGAGAGCTGGAGGGGGACTTTTCACAAGGACATATAGTGGTAGGACAAGGGCTAGTGGCCTTAAGCTGAAGAAGAGTAGGTCTAGATTAGATACTATGAAGAAATTCTTCACTGTCAGCACTTGGTGAAGCACTTGAATAGGTTGCCCAAAGAAATTGTGGAATCCCCATCCCTTGTTCACGGCCAGGCTGGCTGGGGCTCTGAGTAACTTGATATAGTGGCAATCTTCCCTGCTTATGCCAGGAGGATTGGAGCTAAGGGTCTCTGAGGCCCTTTCCAACCCAAACCAGTCTGTGATTCTAGATCATCCATTGAATTATTAGGTGTTATATTGTTTACATTTTTAATAATTGGGCAATATTAGGTCTCATTACAAATGCAGTCACATTAGAGCAGCAGATGAACATTTCAAAAGGTTTACTATAAATGAGTAGTAGTAGTAGTAGATTTTCCTCGGTGTTTTTAATGATCTTTGGAATCTGAAGTTGATGCTTTTTCTGACTAAAGTAAGAGACAAGCATTTTCATATTGTGCTGTGATTCAATTACTTCTATGCATGTGTAACACTTGCTTGTTATACCTGAGAGGATTTTTGCAGGTCAGTATCAGAAATGAGATATAACCTTGCTCAGTCTGCCTTCGCCTGAAGTGGCAGCTTGAGCTCAGGCACCAGGTGCTGTGGTTTCAGCAACTGAAACTGGTTGCTCTGCTTGCTAGTGCCGAAACTTCCTTAAATGGTTTTACAAGGGAGCTGAGTTTTATTGGTCATATTGCTACAGATCTTTTTTCTTTGGACAAAATGAGTACAGTCGCCTGGCCTGCCTCATTAAAAACATACTTTTCTTAAATCTAATTCTTAGTTCTTTACACAAACATCCTGACCTGCTTGATGTTAAATTTAGTTCTCCTACTGGCATTATCATCTCAAATTAGTGTTTTTTCATATCTTGGAAAAATAGCTTGTTATTTAGTTCTAGGACTCAGTGTTAACACTTTGTATGTTGCAGGCTTTGATTGCTTTCTTCTCAAATTCATTTATTCTGATTATTGCAGATGTTTTATCTTCAGTATATGCTAATTACAGCTTGGTACAGTTGCCGTGGGCTTAAAGCACTTTGACACAGATACTTAACAGTTCATCCTGCAAAGCTGTGGAGACACTACTGGGACAATGCTACTGTCATGTGACATACTCAGTATTTCTACCCCTGCTCTGGAAAACTGCCTGGTGTGCAGAACAGTTCCTGAAAGGCCAGCTTTAAAGATACTGAAAGAGAGAAAGTACCACACTGCCAGCCAAATCAGGGGACCGCTGTCTGCTTCTTCGATATTGTTTTCTCTCAAGTAGTGTGTAACTTTTTGCGACGAAACTAAATGTGTCTGAAAAACCAAGTTAGTGTTTTCTCTTAAGATATTCACAGCAGCATTCAGTTCACAAATGCACCTTTTGTTTTTATCGGAAAGTATTTACGGACTTCAGAAAAAGGTTTGATCCCCTTCCCTGTTTACTGATGAATTGGAGATGGACTGCTATTTTGAAGTAACTTTGTAAGTGGCCCAATATAATTACATTGGCAAATTTTGTCGATTAAATATCCAGGAATTTTATGGGTGAGACTTTTTGAACCTCGAGAATTAACGTTCACGAAGCTTACAGTTCACTTGATTTTATACTGATGTATTAAGATTCAAAGGAGAATTGTTCAGCTTGCATTCTTAATACTTGTTTATTTCATGTTCGGAGTTGGTAGTGAGGGTATCGATAAGCCACATGTAAGAGAGCCACTTGTGCCGTTAAGCTTTACCCATTCTTATCTTTCAGAAGCACTGTTCAGTTCTGATAAGACCCTCCCTTTCTCGAATGGGATAGGTTTAGCTATTTGTTAACGCTGAAAGTTTAGCTGTGTTTGTCTTGAAGGCAGCAATTAAACCTCCCTGTTAGCAAACAGGCATTGGGGGATGTGTCACTTGTGCCTTTGTTAAACTGAAGAATCCCTCGCTGGTGTAAAAAGTTTTCATTTTCACATCCAGCTATAGATGTGATATAGATATAGGTAAATATAGATATTTCACATCTGTAGAATGTTATGGCCAGTGGCTGAAAGGGCTGATCAAACACCAAGTAACTGTAACTGTGTTTTCATGTGTGTTCTTAAAGGACAAAAGTTCCATATTAAGAATTTTGGTTTCCATTTTGTTCACTGCATATGCCAGCATAGCTTGTAAGAGATTGGTACTCTTGTCACATTTTCAGAAAAACAAGATTTAGAAACCTGAGTTTCTCCAAATGGAGAATTCTAGGCTCCTTGATCGGTTGAATCATTAGTATGCAAACCTTCAATTTGACTAAATGAATGAAATATTAAAACTGTTTGGTGTTCTGTCAAGTGGTTAACTTGCATATACATGTTGTGGAGAGTCCAACTAAAAGAGTTATGCCACGAGTTGTAGGATTCATCCCATGTTTTCTCATCAATGCTGCTATTGTGAATAGAGCAGGTAGTATTACATCTCTAAGGATATATTCCATGTTTCTTCAAACTTGGGATTTTCCTAGACAGTTTCAAGTATGTAAGCAGAACCCTTTTTGCCTTAAGCACACTAATATCCCGGCTGTACACATTATTTGTTTTGGTCTATTCCAACCAGTGCCCAGATAAGAAGTTTAGCTGCTTCTCTCTTCCTACATTCTTTTTGAAGAGAAAATAACTAGAGAGAGAATAGAGGGTCCTTCAGGAACACTTTGTGATCCTCAAAAAGTAGGTTTGGCTGTCAAGGAAACTGGGCACTGATATGGCAGAGTAAAGAGCACAATAAACAGAGCACATGGCAAACTCACATAGGAAGGCCTGCATTTTATTCCTGGGCAGAATACTTAGATTGCTACTGTTTGGGACAATTTGGCAATTTATGTGGAAGGTTAGGAACTGTATATGAATTTAGAAAATTTTGTCCTATAATACAAGGACATAAACATAAGAACTTGTCCAGGTTGGTTCTGGACCTTGCTCAGTCAAATTTCAAAATCCTTCAAGTGTAGAGATACTGGAGCTTCCCTGAGAAACCTGTTCTAGTTCTTAACCGTTGAGACCTTTGGGCCCAGTGGTCCAACCAGTTATTCAGCTTTGTTCTTCAGGTATTTGTGTATAACTGATTTGATTGCATGGCTACTGTAGGATGGAATCAAAAAAAGCCTTGGTGAAATACAGATAAATGGCATCCCCTGGTACCGGGCCAAAAAATGAAAGAATGTTATTACTAAGAAATATTTTGTACTGAAAACCACACTCCAGCATGATGGAATATGAATCTGCATTTTGTTTTTTACAAATGAAATACCTTGCTTTGCAGTTACTTCTAATACTCTGAGAAAGACCAAGTTTTGTATTTGGGAATGAAAGTTCAAAGTAGAATGAGGTGGTAGGAGCTCCTGGAATGATCAGGAGAACAGATGGGGCATGGGAGAGGAGAGTGGGGAAAACACTGTTTTCTTTAGCTTGGTGAAGTAGAATAGAAGATTAATATTACTAAAAGGAAGAAACATAAAGAAATCTTGATGAAAGAGGAAAAGCATAAGCAGATTATGAATTAAACCAGGTTATAAAAAAGAATAAACTTCTAACATTATCACTAACATTTCAAAACGCCTGCCAGGGAAAAAATGCTGGATGTTTTCAAGATGTGTCAACCAATTACTGAATGAAGTTGTGGAAGGTAGTTGCTAGTAAGCTTAGACATACATTACTTTAAGATTCTGTAGCTTATTTAGTTATGAAGTACATAATCTTGTCCACTGCAAAGCAAAAATAAAGCATGTTGACCTAAACTATAGGCATTCTATAGGAGGCCAGGTACATTATCTCATCTGTTGAAGTATCTTAACTTACTCATTTAAAGCATAGTTCAGTGATAAGAGGATAATAAGAGGATAACCTTGACACAGTTCCTCGTGGTTTAGTCACAAAATTTAGTATGGACTATATACTGAAAATAAGCACTGGGTTTGAGAGGGTGGATTCCTGTCTTGTAATTTTCCTATGGCTAGTTTGACATTCTATGACATGATACTTGTGATGTTTGTCATTGCATACCAGTGGTCTGCCATTATGCAGGCTTTTGTTTTCAAAACAGATGGAATGTGACTGCAACAGGTTCAGCATGCCAAGAAGCTGTTGTACATACTTGGTTAGGTATTTGTTTCTCAAGCAGGAAACATTAGGCATTCCCATGGCATTTAAAAAGGTCTGTCAGGTCTCAATCACTGAGCAAAAGGGTTCATCAGTCCCCAGGTACAGGATGGTAACTGAGTATGCAGTTGTCAGGTCAAAAGCAAGGTGGCATTGGCTATGAAGGTTGTCTAGATTCTACTGTGTGGAACAGCAACTTTATAATGGTGTCATGGAATTTGAGATTTCTTTAAAGAATCTCCTTAAGTAACAACTTACAATGGGCCATAAATATGTGAACTACGGCCTTACATGTGGTACAGGCTGAGCTCAAAGAAGCAACAAGACTAAAGGGCCCTCACATGACAGCTTTTCAGGGTTAAATTCATAAATTGCTGATGTGAACAACGTAATTTCCAATGAACTGTCATAGCAAATAAAGGGATAAAACCACACTATCACTTATATATTTGAGTAGAATATTGCTGAAGCTTTGTCTGTAGCTGCTTGACTGAAAATGCACAAACAATACCATTTACCAGAGTTTTCATGATCTTTTTAAAGAAAACCTTAGAAAATTATGGAAATAAATTGAGTGATAGTAGTTGTGGGTTATTTAGTACTAAAACTGGATGTCACAAGTATTCCTTTTTCCTTGCCTTGCAGTTGCATGGGGTAGAGTGAACCGTCGCTGCTCAAGAGCCAGTCATGCGTGACTCTGGGCTCTGTACTCAGGACAGTGGCGAGTATCTGGCCAAACTCCTTGTAGTAGGGGCAGGTAGATGGGGAGCTGCTGGACTTGTGGTTGTCTTCCTTTGCACTGTGGTAGGCTCTAGAAGTTTTTAATACACTCTTATTACATGGGACATCCATTTAATCTCTCCACCAGCTGTTTTAAGATGCTTTCATATAAATGATGATTTTGAGTTGTTCTCAAAATCACATTATTTGCTCTAGTTACATCAAAATGACTGTTGCAGTCCTTTAGCTAGCTTGTTGCAGCAGAGCAGCATGTTCTAGAGCTTTCTGACTGAAGACTTTCTGGGTATACACCTCCTGCCAAAGTGGAGATGCCATTTGGAGTGAATGTGTTGACAGATGAGCAACTCCTGAAGCTTTGGAGGGAAATAGAAAGTCCAGGATAAAGTTATTGTGAGGTGGTATTGGGATGTTATTGAACTGTAGTCCTGCTACATTGTCTTTTAACTGTATCTTCACTGCCAGATGGAAGAGTCAGAATTTACTGAGAAGCCTGAGATTTGCTTCTAGTCTTCATCCAGGAAAGCAAACCAGGTTCACAGGATTCATTAATCTGGATGTAAAGAATGTTTGAGAGGACTTTGGGCTGAAGAGTTTGGGTTAAGGCATGCAACTCAGATTGACTTAATTTAGCATCCTGATTTTGGTAACTTTGTGCACTCCTCTATCAGCTCTATATTTGTCTTAGAGCAGTGAGATATATCTGACTACTAGTGGCCTTTCTGTTTATTTTGTAATCTTGCTGTGTTTACTCATATGTCTAAAATCACCTAGATGTGCATTGTCCTTGCAGAAACAAACATCTTTTAGCCCTTCTTGTTTGTTTGTTGTCATTGCACATTTTCCCTTCATTATTCTCCTTCAATTTTTTCTTTCATACCTTTTTACTTTTCTTCAACTGTCAGTGGAATTATTGTCTTCCTGTCTCCATATTCAGGTAGTGTCAGTGGCTGAGTATCACCGCAGGATCGATGCTCTAAATAGCGAAGAACTGCGCACACTCTGCAGACGTCTCCAGGTGCCCTCTTCAGTAGTTTAAATCCCATCTCCAGATACTAAAACACTTTTCTTTGTAGTGTCTTGGATCAGGGCAAGTCCCGCACTCAGTGGGTTTGTCTTGTCTACAGCACTACAAGGATCCAGCAGAAAATTCCTTTGGTTTGGATGTATTTAATTGTGCGGTGCCATGATGGAATCAGTAATTTTATGATGGAATTACTACTTCCACCTTTTTCACATGGGAATTTTCTGTTAGAATTTGAAAATTTTTTCTCGGTACTGCTTGACTTGCAGTGTTGTGTTTTAACTTCCACTTTAGACTGGTGTGTTGTGTTAGATAGAAGCTTTCCTAAAAAGAATGCAAAACAGGTGAAGAATCCAAAACCTTGTTGCATGGGTGTTTAATTTTATATAGGAATCTTTCATCAAGAATCACACAGTACTTGGCAAGTATGAAGCTTCACAACTTCTGTGGAATAGGTAAGTATTTTTCCTATTATAAAAGCAGGTAACTGAGGCGGCTCAACATGGCAAAGGTCATACACATACATGCAAAACAGTACTTTGAAAGCAGTTTGGATTTTCAAAGATCTACGGACATGGACTGAAACCAATATTTGCATTCTCTTTAGATGTTTTAGTTTTTTGACAGTTATAAAATTGTTAGTGGCTGTACGCATCATACATGACTTACTGATGGAAAGCATAGCTTAGACCTCCTGAGAAGCTTTGGGTACTTTGTTTTACTGTAGTAATTGCCTACTGAAACTGTAAAAAGTTTTTTTCTTTGATCTTGGCTTTTTTACCTGTTACGTAATTACACGTACGGAAAGATTTTATTAGCTCTGTTATTGATGTTTGTTTAATAATTGGTAATTAATTGTTTTAAAATGTTTTGCAAGTAATATAGTTACATAGATTAGTAAGGAGTATGAACTATGAACCTAAAAGCTGCCCTTTTATATGAAAATCCGAAATTTTGCAAAAAAAAAAATTATTCCCTCTGAAAAACAGAAGTAGTCTGTTTTGGGCAAGTGGTGGTGGCAGCAAATCCCTATATTAATATCCTGGAAGTGCAAGAGCTCCTTCCCAAATATCTTTCACCTGGAATGCCCAAACTCAAGGTTTAGGCTGACTTGAAATTAATGATGTGATGGGCTGTAGCCTATAAACTGTCCGCTCTGAGGCCATTTGGGAGTTGTGGTCTCAAATGCACTGTAGACTGTGTGGCAGTTAGTAATCTTGGAAGCCCCTGGAATCTGACTATAGGTCAGTCTGCTCTGTCAGAGTTTGATGGAAAATAAATCTAAGTTTTGAAGCTACACTGCTTTCTCTCAGAGAGGTACTCTAGAACAGACATTGCTTCTACAAAGCAGTGTTCTTCTTAGAAGAAAAATGCTTTACTATAATAATAAAAAAAGGGAAAAAATCCAATTAAAAAAAACACCAAAACAAAAAAACTGACCTAAAACCCCACAATACCTCATTCTACTTGAGGCCAAATAGTTCATGTTTTTGTTTTGCATGATGGTCTTTAATCAGCATTAAAGAATGACAAAGGGAATAAGCTTTCCTCTGTACAGTTGAACAGCGCTCAACTTCTCTGGAGTTGAAGCAGTAGCATATGAACGGCATTTAAGGTGGAAAAGATTTGGACTATGAAATAACATTTTTAGAGACAACACTCTATAATGCAGCATGTAGGTCATCTTTTTGTACATGAAACTATATGAATAATTGCATATACTTTTTCATTGATATGGAAATTTGTGTATAGTTTACATTAGAAATGTTTGTTACCTTCCCTTGAAAAAAAGGAAGGCTTGAGCTTTTTGCTTGCTTGATACTTCAGGTGCACCTTTCCTTGAGTTAAGAATTAATACTGTAATTCAGTTATTGTATGAGTATAGTTTGATATTGACTTTATAAGCCTATATTTTAGTAGCAAGAGTTTGTGACAGCAACTCCTTTTATAGCTCTTGAGAAGAGGAAAGGGATATCCTTTTTTTTTGGCTCAGGTGGCGGTATTTGTTTAAATTTTCCTATCTGTATTTCAGAGTTTTCTTTGATTTGGCTTTCTTTTTATTAGTTAGACAAGTTCATAAACGCTTGGCAAAGTTTACCGTGGTGATATGGTGAAATGCTGTAGATGTGTACTGTATGTTTAGAGTATGAGTGATATGGCAAACCGGAGTTGGCAGACGCTTTTGGCATGTATTTTCTTGATGTTTTCAGGATTCAAGCTTTAATTTGGACCGTCTGGCTTTCAGTGAATCTTTGTTTAGGCTGATAAATTATTCAGATGCACTTATTTTTAAGTTTGTTTTTTAATAAATCTCTCAACATTTTACTAAGTTTTTGCAGTGGCTTATCTTATTAGCTTCCTCGCTTTGTCCTACTCTGTCAAATTTCACTATCCCTAGTGAGTTTTAAATATCCTTACAGCAATACTTTTAGAAGGAAACCTGTTTGGATCTCAGCTCTTCTAGTTATCAAGGCACTGGCACTTTAATTTGAAAGTGCCAGTGAAGGTTGACTGGGGTAAGAAGCTGTTGTGAACTATCTGAGGAATTTTGTGGCCTTCTTCCACCTCCTTTAAATGGTATCTACAACAACTCAATAGGGTAGATGTATAGGTCAGGTGTTTTAAACTATTACAGACCCTTCTGCATAGTGCATCTTTGCCAGACCTCAAAGCTCACTATGCAGCTTAAATATTATTGCAGTTTTCCCCACTTCACCCTCTCAGTTTTCTTTGATTCCCATAAGTACTCCAGCAGATCAGCTTATGGAGCAGCAATACTCAGAAGGCTTCATTCAGTTTACTCAAAAAACATGACGGCAGTCTTTCCAGATATCTGCTGCATATGTGAAAAATTTGATAAGTACTCTAAAAGAGTATTGATTCAGAAGCAACTGAGAAATGCTAATGAAGTTGTCCTTTTCTTTCTTTTTTTAATTACATTTAAATGCTATGTTAGTATTAAAATGCAAAACTTCGTAAGAACTTCTGAAAAGCGTTTGAAACTCTTCAGCTGTGTAGGAGAACTGTTTGTTTTATTGTTTCAGCATAAAACCATAGCTTTCTTCTCAGTAGGTTATTGTTGGTATATAGTTGTGTACCAGCCTGCTATCAGAAGCACTGGAAATCTTGGTCGGATCAATTTTATCAGATTTCTTAACTTTTGAAGGACTTGCATAACTAAATTGATAACTGCATGATTTTAAACCTGCAATTTCTTTCCTGCTAATAAAATGGCAAATACTTACTTTCTTCTTGTTCTTTTTGTAGATAACAACAAGGGAAGATATCAATTCAAAACAGGTAACAAATATCAAAACAGACCTGGAGCCTGAAGCATTCCGGCCAAATCTTAGCGATCCAAGTGAATTACTACAGCCAGAACAAATTGAAAAGGTATTAACCCAGATAATGTCATTTTTTACTCTTGTACATCAAATGTATTGAAAGTGGTATGACTGTAGTGTAAAACACATCAGTAAGAAGACCTTGTTTGATATTAAATAGAAGAAAATAAATCGTGTATGTTAGAAAAGATATTAAGATCACTGGGTCCAACTATTAACCCAGCACTGCCAAGTCAACTACTAAACCATGCCCCTAAGTGCCACATCTTGCACATCCTTTAAATACCTCCAGAGATAGTGACTCAGCCACTTCCCTGAGCAGCCTGTTCCAGTGCTTGACAACCCTTTCACTGAAGAAATTTTTGCTAAGATCCAATCTAGATCTCTACTGTCACAACTTGGACATTCTCGTCCTGTTATTTTTGACCTGAGAGAGAAGACTGACCACCACCTTGCTACAATCTGCTTTCAGGTGGTTGTAGAGAGTGATGGGGTCCCTCTGAGCCTCCTTGTCTACAGATAAAGACAGCTCCCTCAGTCCTCTCATAAGGCTTGTGCTCCAGACATTTCATCAGCTTCACTGCCTTTCTTTCAACATATTCCAGCACTTCAATGTTTTTCATGCAGTGAGGGATCCAGAACAGCACACAGTACTCAAGATGCAGCCTCACCAGTGCCCAGTATGGGGGGAGAAGACCGGATGCCATTCCTGGACACACTGCTGGCTCATGCTCAGCTGTCTGTCAAAGAGCACGCTCGGGTCCTTTTCCTCTGGGCTGCTTTCCAGCCACTCTTTCCCTGGCCTTTAGTATTGTATGGAGTCAAGTGACCCAAGTGCAGGAGTTGCCTTATTGAAACTCCTACCATTGGCCTTGGTCCATCAATCCAGACTGTCCAGATCCCTCTGCAGAGCCTTCCTACTCTCTAGCAGACCAACATTCCTGCCCAGCTTGTTGTCATCTGCAAGCAGACTGAGGATTCACTCAATCCCCTCATCCAAATCATTGATAAAGATATTAAACAGGACTGACCCCAATACTGAGCCCTGGGGAACACCACTAGTGACCAGCCATCAACTGGGTTTAACTCCATTCACTACCACTCTCTGGGCCTGGCCATCCAGCTGGGGAATAGTGCACCTGTCTAAGCCGTAAGCAGCCAGTTTCTCCAGTACAATGCTGTGAGAAATGGTGCCAAAGCCTTTGATAAAGTCCAGGTAGACAACATCCACAACCTTTCCCTCATCTGCCAAGCAGGTCACCTAGTCATAAAAGATCAGGTTGGTGAAGCAGAACTTGCTCACACTGACTGATCCCTAGTTGTCCTGCACATGCTGTGTGATGGCACTCAAGGTGATCTGTTCCATGGCCTTCCAAGGCACTGAGGTCAGACCAGGAGGCCTGTAGTTCCTGGGATCCTCCTCACAGCCCTTCTTGTAAACAGGTGCCACATTTGCTAACTGGGACCTCACCAGGTAGCCTGGCAGGTGAGGGAAGTGCCTTAGTAAGTGCTTCTGACAGCTTTCTCCGTTTATTTGGGTGGATCCCATCTGGCACCATAGATCTATGTGTGTCTAAGTAGAGCATGATTCATTGCTAAAATACTGCTTTTTTTTTAATCCTAACTTTCAATATACCATGAAATTTCTATCCTGTCTTTGCCCTTCTTTCATTCTTCCATGAAAACATCATGGCTTTTGCTGCAGTTCTTGTTGTCCAGTCCAAAGTCATCTCATTATAAATGTGTTAATTGAGGTTTTGGTTTAAAAGGCACAGGAATGGGACAGCAACTAGTATTTACCCTTCAGCTTGTTACCTGCTGACTTGAGTGATCTACTTACCCAGTAGCTGAGACATTGATGGGCCATACAGTATTGTTCTGCAACAATAATTGTGTTTTTACTGTTCTTGGATAAATCTTTTAGAGACTTTAACAAAGACATGTTCTTCAGTTGATAAATTATTCTTCTGCAGGTCACTGATAGAGGTAGGGAAAGAACCTTGCTGGAGTGACCAAAAGTAGAAAATATATGTGTAAAACTTCAGATTTAGTCTTAGTTTTTAAGGCTACTTATAAGTAGTTCAGAAGAACAGAATCTGCTTTCATTTGCATGTAATACATTCTTAAATATAAAGCGTGTGTTAAAGGGTTGTCATTTTCTTAATAGCTCACGAAGTCTCTTCCACCACGGACTATTGGCTATCCATGGACTCTTGTCTACAGTACTGCGAAGCATGGCATGAGCTTGAAGACTTTGTATCGGACAATGGTGGGATTAGACACACCCGTGCTGTTGGTTATCAAAGACAGTGATGGACAGGTAGGAAGACATTTGTATGGAAGCAGGGGACCCGTCAAGAAAAATGTTGGAGGAGTATAAAGGAATAGCTGACCCTTCAGTCTACCATGGGAGATAAAACTGTAGAAAGCAGTTTTTTTCCCTGGAAATGTGTGTTATTGTTAAGCAATCATCTGTCATACATTTCTAGGAAATACCTTAATGATATAAGTTCACTGTTGTAATGCGTGAGTCTTGTAATATCCAACTAAACAATTTAATTTTAATTTTTTTAATGCACTTAAGGCACAAGAAATATGGTCTCTAAAACCTTCTTATGCTGGAAGATCATGTTGAAATACAATGTCGTTGCCAGCTGTGCCCAGTACTTCTTGGTACATTCTGTGGCTGCAGTCAACATCTTTCTCCTATTCCAGGGTGTAGTATCTTTGTTGCATTATTCACTTTTGTTCCTTGGGTCTCTGTAGTTGTGCTCTAATCTGCTTTGTCTGGCATATGAATTTCAGAAAGTGGCTCACATCTCACCATTTGAGTAGCAAACATCCTCTTAAGTATTCTAATGACAGGTGAATGCTGCAGGCAGTATGAGACTTCTTGATTCTTTTTCTGAAACTTCTATGCTCTCTTGTGGAAGCAAGTTACTGCTGTCATGAAAAACTGACAGAAACACTGGAAAATCTGTAGCATTTACTTCACTTAATCCCTCCCAGTTTGGTAATCACTGTTTTTATTTTCAGGAAGCATGGGCTCATGTCATTCAGGGGGTCTGAAAACTGTAAATGAAGGGTATGTTTTCTTATTCAAGTCACAACTTTTATTTTTAACTTGTTTGCTGCCTCAGGAGTCCCTTAAAAGGAAAAATGCCTTCTACGTTTCTGCTAGTAGATAACTCTTTACCAGAAGTTCTTTAAAAAGCAGCTTTTTTTCATTTACTTTTCAGTCTCGAAGACTAAAACTATTGAATAAACAAAATGTCTCAACAGACTCATCAGCCTCTTAAATGTACTCTGATAACTTTACTTCTCCAATTCCCATATTAGCTTCTTCAGATAATTTAGTAAGATACCTGCTTCCTAGTACCTGATTATCCCAGAAAGAAAATGTCCTTTTTTTCATAGAGATGTCTTGCCACCACAATATAGTATTGCTCTGTTTCTGAAATATTCATGTTATCTTCTATATACGAGTACCTCAGCTTGCATGTTCAAAGTGTCATGGTTTCCCAGTCATAAAAGGGAGTTCATAGATGCATCACAACTTTATTTTTTGTGAAACAAACCTTGATGAATCTGTTTACAGTCTCATACCTAGGAATATGTATGAAAATGTTCCTTGAACTTTCGGGCCAAGTAGCCACTGAACTTACATTTCACAGTGTATGCCAAATCTTACCTCAGCTCCACTCAAGAGGGGGGAAAATCCATGTCTATTTAGTGAGCATTGTATGCTACAGAAGGAATGGTTTAGACAACTTTTCCATGCTGTCCTTTTACAGTGTAGTCAGAGTGGTGTTTTCAGTAGTTTTGTCTCGTGCTATTAATGAAGTGTTTGCATTTGATTTCCAAAAATTAATTTACACTATCTTTCTGTTCAAACCTATCAAAATTCAGCATACTCTCTCCTTTTCATACAAGGATCTACAGTCATGAAAAATAAGACAATGGCATCCTACTATGCCCTTTGGTAATTAGCATAACTAATTTTACCTAAAAAGATGTTGATTTTTTTTTTGAAAGAGGTTAATTTATCTTGTATCTTCCTGGCAGATAGTCATATAAGGCTGCTTGCCATGACTGAAAAAGAAACTGAGTACTTTTTTTATAGGAGAATTTATCCAGAAATAGTTCACTAGCAATATGCCGAGATAGATACTATTTATGCCCTTCCAGAGTGTCTTTAAAGAGAACAGGTGTTTATACATATCTTAGGCTCTAAGATCACCAACTGTTTTCTAAGCTATCTTCTTCAGAGAAGACCCCAAATGATATTCAGCCTTTTTGAAGAATGACAGAATTACAATGAGAATTTCTTGACATTTACTGAGCACAACTCCTCAGTCCTCTTCAGCTTTCTTTGATTTGTAGCTTCTGTGTTTATGAAAGATACTGGGTTTGCCATATCCTTGGTTGTGGTACTTTTTTTTAAAATTAGAACTAATTTATTTCCTGGACAACTTCCTCTGAGACAGTTTTTTATCTGTGTTTATGAAGATTGCTTTTTTCTTATGTTGATAATAGGTTGAGTAAGGAGCAAGTATACCTTGTAACTTTTCATATTGTGTTTCATTAAAGGCTGCTGAGCCTCACCCTATTGAATTTTTACTCCCAAATCTTCTCCAAATTTGATTTCTTTTCAATTTTATTAATAATTTTACTTAAATGTCTGTTAAAATCAAACAGCTGAAACTCTGAACTTCCACAAGGGCTTTAATTGTAGAAAAGCTGAACATTGCCTAGTTGGAATTTGGAGTCTGAGACCATTGAAATTGCCTGCTCCAGTCAGTTCTAGGAGATCCTCTAATAAAGGTGTCCATGAAATCTATAGGTATTTCATTATAATTGTTGTGGACTGTGTCTGTCTATCTCCTGGTATGTGCTTCTGTTAGTCAAGATGCCTGACAGCCATTTAAGAAGTGTCTACCCTGACAGCCATTTAAAAAGAAACTGACACCTAATTCCTGAACATGAATCACTGAAAACATGGTGGTTGAGAAGTGGAATTAATGCAGTTAACCACTCCAATGTCTAGTTTTATAAGTCATTCTTCAGATTGTATTCATACACTGCAGAAGTGTCAGACATGGAGCCTAGGACTTGGAGTTTTAATTACCCACCGTAACAACCACCCACAACAATCTGATCTCAGAGAAATCATGTAGGTATCTCTTCTCAAGAACTAAAATAACTGTTGGGAAGCAAAGTGCTCTTTTTCTTTAAAGTCTGATTCTTTTATTGTTGCTTATAGCAGCCCTGTGATCTTTGAAGACTCTGTTTTAAGCACGTAGAACATAGAGGGTGTCTAATCCTGATCCATGAAGGTACTCAAAGCTGAACTGGACAAGACTGAGTCAACCCAATTATAGCTTTAGAATCAGTTCTCCATTGAGTAGGAAATTATGAGAGACCTGAGATCTGAGGTTCTTTATAGCTTAGTTCATTCCATAAATAGAAATAAACCTTCAAAGTCTCTGTAGTAAACTATGCAAGGTTTTCTGTATGGTTAGAATGTATTAATTCTGTGTTTCACTGGTTTTACAGATTCCAGTACTGAGATGAGAGAAACTCCAGAATAAGTGTTGTGTGAAAAGTTCATACCTGTGTAGAGACTGAACTGAGGTAGTTTAGGTTTGGCACAACTCTGTATGTTATTTTAACAGGAGATTAATTCCTCTCAAGGAATGTCAATTGTTAATGAAATGTTACTTTTTTTTTTTATTTATATTTACTTACTAGGTATAGTGTCAGCCCTGAGGGTATTGATCTGAAGTAAGACATGTCTTGGCTACCTAAGTGGAGCTTAGCTACCAGAGCTGCTGCAGAGTTATTCAAAGAATGACTGGAGCCCTTAAAAGAAGTTCAGATTAGTTTGAGGACTAAGAAATAATTGGAAGGATTCAATCACTTCCCATTGGTGGAAAATATTCATGTAGTCATTTAAACATAGAATTTTCTTTATTTCAGCAGCCCATTTTATTATGTTTCTTAATTTGAATTTAATATGGATATTTACTCTGAAAGATGCTCTATTTAAGTTTAGTCATCTACATGCATAAATGCAGTCTAAGGTCATGTGGTGGGTTGACCTTGGCTGAATGCCAGGTGCCTACCAAACCACTCTCACTCCCTTCTCAGTCAGACAGGGAAGAGAGAATAAGATGGAAAATGTCTCATGGGTTGTGAAAATGTTTGACAGAGAAAAGTTAACACCCAGTTCTCTGAAGTCTAGTCTACTGACCAAGACACTTGAAATCACAAAGAGGAAAAAATGTCTCATCTGTCCTTCTTTTTAGAGGTTACATGGGCAGAGGCAATAAAATATGCTAAAGACATAATGGACTACAGCAATTATAAGTTCTTTGACTCTTTCATCCTTAATTTTTAACCTTAACAGTTACAGGCAGTGGAACAGATAGTAAAGATCAACTGAAAATGAAATACTGTCTTGCAATACAAGTTCCCGTGAGGCCGTCTAACCAGTAATGAGCTGAAAAAAGAAAATTATAGAAAGCTGTAGGTGTTGATAACACTGGGGACTCTTTTCAAGCCTACATTAACTAAAAAAATACACAGAGGGAATAAAAAGTCAAAAACCCCTAAAAACTTATGGAAACTAGCAGGAAAACTAGCAATTCATTTATTTTGGTGTGATTTTCCTCAAAAGTGAAAATATAGTTGTTTCTTTCTCTCTTAAGCCCCTTTTTGACGTTGAGGGATAATAGAGAAATATCTCTCCAGTGTTTTACTTTATTCAACATCCAGAATCAATGTCTCTGCAAAAAAAAAGTTTGGGCTAGTTTTCCTGTAAACTTGCAAGTTTGTCGTGGTCCTTCTGGATGACATCCTGTCCTTCTGTTAAAATCTGTCTCTGTTGTAAGACAGGGTAACCAGTGCTTATCTGTTACTTGGATTGGAATGAATAAATTACGTGAAAAATAACTCAGTTACAGCTAGGAACTTGCTGAAAATAGCATAGTTAAAGTTGAATGAGAGCTATGTAAGAAATAGCAAGACCTTTTGATGTGAAATTTTAAATATATGTATACATTGTTTCTGAGAGTTTTCTGAGTTTAGCTCTTATTCATTACGGGTTTTTTCTTGCTGTGTTAACTTTTATTGAGAAAGAGTTCTCTTACCTTTTTGTTGTACCACAAAGCACCATACTGTATCTCAATGCACTTGGAACCACGATACAAGTGTAAAGCTCATCTTGTAGTGAATTTCAAATCTGGCAACATTACAACCTAATTTGCTTATCTTACTATTATTAAAGATTTTCAGATGCTGTGTAATTTTTTGAAGTTTTTCTTGCTCTTATGTATTTTTGCTACAGGTTTTTGGTGCACTAGCATCTGAACCATTTAAAGTGAGTGATGGCTTTTATGGCACTGGGGAGACATTTATGTTCACTTTTTCTCCAGATTTTGAGGTAAGTAGTAGACTTTGTATGCTTTTGCTTCCTCCTTCTCCCAACCATGTGCATTATCCTAAAATACTTACTGAGTACGTCTAACAGTAAATCTGAAAAATGTTACAGATTGGCCAAAAAAAGTCATCATACTATTTTTTCCATGGAATCCATAAGTGCAAAGGAAATCAGTAGTGTTTCCATAGTGAAAACATACTCGACCTGACTCTTTCATTGTACTATTTTCCTACTGTTCTAACTTATTCCCGGTGACTGAAAATTAACAGAGTGTATCCTTTTAAAGGATATCATCCGTCCTAAGCATGTTTTCATTTTTCATCATGTAGAAGTTTCAGTGCTCAAGGGTGACCTGTTTTGGAATGTTCTTATTTTAATTATTATAAAACCAGAAGAATTTTTGTCTGCAAATATCTGTTGCCTGAATATTCTGTGTAAGCTTGGTAACTTCTTTAAATTGGGCTCTTACCAGATATTGTTGCTTGCTTGTCTGTTTTGGCTTTTTTTTTCTTAGGTTTTCAAATGGACAGGAGACAACATGTTCTTCATTAAAGGAGATATGGACTCCCTTGCTTTTGGTGGAGGAGGGTAAGTTATAGTTAGAGTCTGTTAAAAGTGTTTGTCTGCACACCTTTGAGAAGAAAATTGGATATGACTACAGTTTGATAGCTCAGGACTCAACAGTTACCAGCCAAGAAAGCTGTAGTTTCAGGTATGTAGCTTCTGATATTGAGGAAACTTAAACAGGAAGTTTGTCTTTGGCATAGTGTGGCATAAAGTTTCAGCCCTGCAAGGTTATGTTGCCCTCTGTGCTTGACTTGGATGTGTGTTTTGCTATATCCGGAATGGACACAAAATACTATGATTCTGAAAGTATGTAAATGTGAAAATTATGTGTAACTTGAAGAGGCCTGCATTGAAACTGAACTGTCCCAGTACATGCTAGTGTCTTTAAAAGCTATACATTGTCTCACCCCTGATTTTTTCCTCCTGTGCAAGTGCATAAGCTTCTGGGATGTTTCCCTTATTTATTATCAGCATTCTCTTTACATAAAAGACTACTATTATGCCTTTATTTAAAAAAATGGAAGATGCTGAAAACAGGAATTCTAGTTAGCTTTTTATTTCAGAATATCTGAAAAAGTTAAAAAAAAGAATCTTTGGAGCTACAAATTTATCAACAGCATTTTGAGGTACTTGTGTTAAAAACAAATTCTTTAATAACTTCTCATTCCTTAATTTTGAATGAAAAATACATTGATAGATTCAATGCTTACTCTCTCAGTCTTTTGCTTTACTACCTTGTCTGTCTTGCAGAGGAGAGTTTGCTCTTTGGCTCGATGGTGATCTCTACCATGGAAGAAGTCATTCATGTAAAACATTTGGGAATCACACACTTTCTAAGCAAGAAGACTTCATTATTCAAGACATAGAAATATGGGCTTTTGAATGAGTGTTTAACTATTTCTACAGGTTATTGTCCCAAACCTGACATAAATCAGTGCAGCTTAAAAATCCCTAGGAGCAATATAATGCATTTTACTTCTCAGATTTTTTTTCTTAAGTTTTCAACGTGGTCATTAGTTATTATTTTTAAATAGCAGACTTTTTTCGTGCTTTCACATCTGTAAAATACTATCATACTTTTTCAAAGCTGTAGACACAAAATACTGACCATGCAGACTAAAAATGAACAGTAGTTACTTGAGTCTTGCTGCATACAAAATGTTCTTATCTATATTACAGTTGCATCCCAGGTTTCCCACACACACCTTTCTGCAATCCTGCTAGGGGGCTGCTTCATTGAATATAGGGTATTATTTTTGTATTCAAATTATGTCTATGAATGAAGTTGCCCTCTGTGAACCTCTTAAGAAAGCTGCGTGTGGGTGTTTGGCAGCAGCACTGCAGATTGGTCCAGACCAATGATGTGGTGCCACAAATGGACGAGAAGCCGAGCATTCCTTCTTAACACATCCCAGTACACATGTGGTGACATTAGAAGATATCCAGAGTCAACAGTGCCACTTGTTTATTGTTCATGTGTAGAAATAAGTCTGTTAACGTGTTCTCGCTGCATGCTGATTGTATTTAAAGAGTGTTTTGCACATGCTGTTAATGATCTGCAGGTTTGGGACAAATACTGACAATATTGATCTACATGGCAAGGACTTATAAAATAGCAAGAGAATGTAAGAATATGATAGTTCCACAAAGTTAAAAGGCTAAAGCAAGAAAAACTCAGTGAATAATTTGTAGCTATAGTAGGGCATTAAAAGTACAGAAACAGATGCATCTTTCTTCAACATAAAGTGTCAGATATATACTGTTATACTGTTGTAGCCGTGTAGCACATCAGCTCCAAGAATATAGCTTATTCCTGTCCAAAGAAAAAAATACTTGTGATGTTTTTGAGTGGGTCTATGTTGTAAATTTACAATTAGCACCAGCTCTAATTAAAATGACATAATGTATTATAGGTAGACAATATTGTAATTCAGTAGAATCGTGGAATATGCAAACTGTCATGTGACCTCAAAAAAAATGACAGGCCAGAATACAGTTCCAGTAGCTCTTGTCCACTTTTGTAGGAAAATTGATAAGCCAATGTGGCAATAACAGCTCAACAAAACTGTTTGTTTCAAAGCTTTTATTCTATGTTCTGCAAAAAACAAAACAAAAAAGGAACAAAAAAATTGCTGTTAAGTGTGACAGTGACTGACTTTGTGCTGAAATTTCAGCTATTTCAGATGAACATTGTATATTATCTTGTAAATTAATGTTTAAAGTAGTTTTGTTATTATAGAAAAGTGTTGATTGACGGGTTGCTTATAGCACTTTAAATTATTCTAGAAATGGAATAAAAGCCAAATGGGTTGGCTTAAGTAGATGTAGTTGTATATTATTTCAACATATTTACATCTCTGGAAAGTTAAAAAAAAACCAACTTATTTGAAGACAGCTTACTGCTATGGTAATGAGAAAAGTCAGATGTTTCATCTATAATATGCTAATGCTCAATATGAATAGAAAAACAGGGCTTTGTTTCCTGTCTCTATGTATAGCTCCTTATCCTTATTAGAACTTAGTACAATGTGTAGAGTAAATGTTTACAAAATAAGGAACTGTAAATAAATTGAAATGGCTTTTCTCCCCTTTGGTCTTCCACAGCAGTATTATTGTCTTTGTGGAGTTAAGACGACTGATTATTAAAAAAAAAAATCCTGTAATGGATTTTAACTACTATAAGCTCACAGTGATGTATAGCAAATAAATCTAAATATATGTAAAAATAAACTTGAGTTGGAATTTATTTAGAAGGTGGAGTTTACCTAGAAGCACAAATGCATTTTTTTGCTGTACATTTAATAACTGAATATACAGGATACCTTTGCTTCTAATTTTTGGCATTTTTAGGTTTTTTAAAGCCCCGTGGGAAGCGATGAGCGTAATACGTGCTCTTCAGCCATTTTTAAGAGGGAAGGGAAAAAAAGTGACTCAGATCATCCTTGATGACAAAGACTAAGCACTTGAATTATTAGGTTATCTTAAACTCATATTGGAAATAAAGCCTACTTTATATTTTTTAAGGGCTGGTGTGAAGAATTTTATAAAGAATTACACTTAGAAGAATTCAACAAAAGCATAGAAAAATCTTCAGTAGCGAATGTCTCCAAGTATTGGACCAGTCTTAGAAAGGCATGTGGGAAGGAAAAAAGTGGAAATCAAGAGTAGTGTATAGTAAGCACTACAGTAGCAATCGTGCTTGTGAAATACTAAAGTAGTTAAGGAGTAGAAGGACATTGAACTTTAAGCCTAAATGACTGTGGCAATACTTAGTGATGTGGCTAGCTGTGTAAAGGGTCAACAGACAGTAATGCATGTCTACTAATGTGAGATGATGAATTTTATTAACCAGAGGTGTAGTTAACTTCTGTATGACACACATAAAAGATTGACCTCATCTAGACAAAGTCACTATCTTGCTCTATCTCCTGCCTTCAATTCAGTATGAATTTTCTGGCAAGATTTGCTTCTGTGGTTGTAAAGAGTTGGGGTTTGACATATGCCGAATTATTTTGAGATGAATTTTCAGGACTTCAGTGCCAGAAGACTGTGTCTCAGCATACAGTATGTGGATGGATTCATTGAGTAGCTCAATGTTTTGCTTGGATACCTGGGATTCTTACCATATCATCTTGTAGCTCTAAATCCTATCTGTGTTATTTACTGCTTTTCAGGACTCTGCAAAAGGTCATGATTTATCACATGTGGCCTGTGCTTGCATCATCCTGCCTACCTGTATATATCACATTAGAGGGTGTTTTTTTGTAAAATAGGAGTTAGTATGTCTGCATAAAATCCGCTCTTTGAAGATGAGTAAAAACATTGACTACACCTTAAACTTCAAATAAAAAAAATAATAATCTTGTATGCATCATTAAGCACTTGAATCTTAAATCTCACTTTTATGTCCTTCCTTTGTAAATGAACAGATGTCATCAGGGCATTTTTACTGTTGCCACAGCAGTAGGGAGCTAACTTAAGGGAACAAACCTCTATTCTTTCCCCTCTTAAGAGTACATGCTACTGCACTGAAAGAGAGCTATACTGTGGTACTGGAGCAGAGCAAAGGAGAATCCAGCTGTGTGATTGGTGTACCCTTGGTGTAGTATGTGCAAACCAAAGTGGTCCTGTTGGCTGTCTTGCTGCAGAATTACCAATGCCAGCTCTGCTTTATGCTGTCCTGCTTATTTGACAAGTTTTGTAATCCTTGTTGGTTTTCTGTTGCAATAGCTATACTGCTAGAAATACATATAGTATTGAATACTAAACTGCTGTCAGTGTGTCCTGCAGTGTCAGGAAGTGGCTCTAGTTGAGATGTTGGTGTGGTGCAGTGTATACGTAGCAGCTGAAATGGCTGTGGGAACAGGGCTTGTCAGTATTTGTTCTCTGATCAGTGATGATTGAGCATATCACCACAAATGTTACATTCTCCACTACAGCTAATTTTATTTCAATAGCCTTTCCCTGTTTTAAAAATGAGCTATACTACTGAACCCAGGCTGTACAGAAAAAAAAATTAAAGAAGGAATTATTGCTGTGGAGTAGGGAGCTGATTACCACTAGGTGGGATACGCATCTACTTGCTTCAAGCCACTGCAGCAACCATGGTTAGACTTGGAAAAATACAAAGTGTAAAAGTAATTTATTTCTTCTGATACAAATTCCATGCTGTTACTTAGGCATGAAAGTATGATATATGAAAATATTTTTTCGGAATATGAAAAATGTACGTCAGTTCCTACAAAAGAAGAGATGAGTTTTTCAATACCAAGGAAGTGTGCTTGCTTTCCTAGTAAACTACACAACCCTTGTAAAAGCAACACTCACCTCAGACAGGAAAGTGGGGGAGATCTGTTTAAAATAAAACATTTGCAGGGGTGAATACAGTGTTTAGGAAAATAATATGCAACTACAAGTTCCTGTGAGAGTAACTAAGTGTTGCATGTTGTCTCCAAGTTTAAGGGGTTTGTTTTTGAAGCAAGTTAGAACTAGGAAAGAAGGTCTCATAAAAAGTTAGAGACTGCTTTAATCAAGAAGGTTTTGACCTTTATCATTTTTCTTCTTAGAATAAATTTGGCAGAGGTGCTAGTTTCACAGGAATTTAATACAGTATAGTGGGAGAGTTAGACTGGGTAATTCATGGAGTACTTTTGCTCAGTTTTTTAATGAATTCAGATTTATCTTCTACTTTCCGTGGATAAACTTGTCACACAACTTTTTTTTACATGAAGTTATAAGGCATGTGACTTACATACTTCCATAAATCATAAAATATATCAGCATTTAATATTTCTCTTCTGCAAAAACAAATTATTTTCACAAATTAGAAAGCTTTGCGCCANACGGGCCACCAGTCCTCCCAGGAAATGCTGCTCTGCTGCTCAAGCATCTCTTCTTTTCACAGCCCACAGGACTCCATCAGCCACCCCTGCTCCAAACACAGACATCAAAGTCCCACAGGATCACAGCCTCTCTTTTCCAGCACTTCTCTGTTCCGGTGTGGAGTCTTCCAATCTTTCCACGGGTTCACAGGAGAAAAAGAATCTTTGCCCCTATGGGTCCTCACAGATTACTGGGGCCCTATTCCAGTGTTTAAGGCATCTTCTCTTTCTCCTCTCTCCGACCTTGGTGTTAATCAAACTTCCCACCCTCCTTTCTCTTAAGCCGCCATGATGTTCTGCCTAGCTTTTTTCCTTCTTCTTAAATATGTTATCACAGAGGTGCTAGCAGTTGACCTTGAGCTAGCTTAGAGCAGAGAAACTCCAGCAGCATCTTAAAGAAGCCTCTCACCTAGCCCCCCCCAGCTAATAAAAAACTGGCTACTTAAAACCACAACACCAACTCACAGGTAAATGATGGAGGATAGTATGAGAAATTATTAGTTGTTACATAGGTGTTTTCTCATCCAGTTGGGAAAAAAAATATTTTGAGTGGAAAAATGAGAGAAGTTGTGGGAGTTGGTCTCTTGGGATTTTTTTGTTGCATGGTTTTTAACATTTCATTGGTATGACTGAATGTTACTTGCAGTGAGCTGTAGATTTATGAGGTATAGTAGTGATTGCATTGTTACACATCTTAATTAAGGAATTAAAGGCAAGGAGAGATATTAAGATGGCTTGTGAGCTTGGAAGCTAGTCTTTTCCTTCAAGTGTCTGTTGATCTAATGTTGCCTTTCTCAACCCGTAATCTTACTTTTATATGGTAAATATAAACGCACATATATATGAGCCTTCCAGTACGCAAAGAGACACAATTGTTTCTGTGAACACATCAGCAACAAAAGGAGGGCTAAGGAGAATCTCTACTGTTTAATGAACATGAGGGGAAACAGTGCAAAGGCTGAGGTAATTAATGCCACCTTTGTCTCAATCTTTTATAGTGAGGCCAGTTGTTCTTCAGGGTACTGGCCAACAGTGGCTGAACATGGGCCAGCAGTGTGCCCAGGTGGCCAAGAAGGCCAGTGACATCCTGGCCTGTATCAGAAACTGTAGTCAGCAGGATCAGGGCAGTGATTGTCTCCCTGTATTCAGTACAGGTGAGGCCACACTTCAAATCCTGTGTCCAGTTCTGGGCCTCTGACTACAAGAAGGACATCGAGGTGCTGGAGCATGTCCAGAGAAGGGCAGCAGAGCTGGGAAAGAGTCTGGAGCACAGACTTTTACGAATTTTATGAGGAGCTGCTGGGGTTGTTTAGGCTGGAGAAAAGGAGGCTCAAAGGCACCACCTCAGTCTCTACTACTGCCTGAAACAACACTATAGTGAGGTAGGGGTCAGTCTTTTCACTCAAGTAACAAGCAGTAGGACAAGGGGACTTGGCCTTAAGTTGCACCATGGAGGGTTTAGATTGGATATTAGGAAAAATTTCTTAACTGAAATTGTCAAGCATTGGAATGGGCTCCTCACAGAAGTGGTGGAATCACCATCCCTGGAGGGATTTAAAACACATGTGGAATTGGTGCTTAGAGATGAGGTTTTCTGGTATTCTGCTCTATGTTCTGTTCATCTGCTAAATGGAATGTTGAAATTCAGGGGGTGCCACTGGTCTGGTCTGTTGCTGAATGTGTTTGAATACAAGTTACAGACTTTCAGTTTTCTGCTATGTTCCATAAAGGAAAAAATGGGAAAGTTCCTCATCTTTTCTGTCGCTGAATTACATACAGTTCAGCTGTGAAGTTTGCTGTGCAGCTTAGTCTGTCCTTGCCTCTCTTGCCCCCAGTATTAGTGGAGGCATTATAGGAAAGTGTTAAAGCATAGTCTTGGCCACAGTGACTTCTGCTAGGCATAGAGGAGTATGCAGAAAAATTAAATGCCACTTTAAGCAGATGACTTATGAATTTCAGCAATAACTTAGGTGCAGATGTATCTAAATTTCAAATGTTAGGACTGAATCAGGTGCAATAGTTGCTTCTAAAGTAAGTGCTTAACCTGCCCTAATGAACCTGAAGGAAGATGGTTGGGTTTGAAAATGCCGGCAGTTTATTTAGTTTACACTGTGTCTGCCTCCCTCTATCATAAGGGGCAGGAGCTGTAAAATGCAAGCACTAAATTTGCTAGTGATTCAGCCGGCCCAGTCTTTTTTGTCAGTAGGTGTGACATCTCACCCTTGAGGGAAAGGGAGCACCCAAGATTCGTAGATGCTTATGGTCAAAAGGAAAGACAAAAGGCAAAAATTCACAAAGTTTTATTAATAAATTACATGTGGCAGAGAAATTGGTGTGTTATTCCCTGACCTACTATATAAGCACATGGTAATTGGTCTTGGATAGAGGTAAGATTAAAAAGAAGAGAGAAGGAAAGAAAAGAGTGAAAGAGATCACCAATCCTGGTTTCAGAATCGGTCCAGTCTATGGGATGTTCTGGGGCACACATTTGGGCTTGATGGGGACACTTTTTTATAGATAGGTAGATAGATAGGCTTTTATAGGTAGCCCTGAACATAGAAAGCAAGTCCCCTATGTGAATTAGTTATCATATGCAGACTGTTTTTTCAGATAAGGGGAATTTTCTTTATTTCCAGAAGCAGGTCAGAGTGCTTTGAGGGTCTTTGGTGGTCTTCATGTCCCCCCTACAGTCCATGCCCACTTCTCAGCCTCGCATCTCGAGGAAGTAGAACTAGGACATTTGTCCTGGAAAAGTGCTGTCCTGCATCCACATGGCCCCCTTCTCCAGCCATATCTTGTTCTTTCCCATTGGCATATTACTAACAATCCTTGGTGGCCTCCACAGGTATGCAGCTATCAGTGTTTGAGACACACCTTCTGGGTATTCTACAGTAGTCATGCAGTGAGACAGATGGTTCTCATGTGAATGAAAATTGTTGGCAACAATTTCTGCCTTCCTTTCATGTAATGATTTCTTCATTAGAAGCAGTGCTTCGTGAGCAGAAGATAAAGTAGAAGAGACACTCCATGTTCCTATTGAATAAGTAGGAAGAAATGGAAAAACTTCAGAGTAAATTAAGTTTCTACAGGCTACTTCCTACCAAAGCCAGGAAAATTTTTTGATTCCTACTTCAGCAGTACATGCCTAGCTGTACTCCAGATGTTTCCCTGCAGGTGAGTGGTAGGTGGCGTAGACTTTGTATCAATGCACAAGATCTTATATGCTGTCAGCATGCATAATAGTAAAATGCACCACTTCCTGGTATGCTATGGTTTGAGTGTTTTAGTACAAAAATATATCATGCCTACTCTCCTAGGTGTGTGAATGAAAGCAGATGTGTATGATTCCTCATACAATGATGAGGTGCTCTTGGGCTTTAAGTCACACATAAACAGAACACTGAAAGACCAGTGGTGAGCTGTACCTCTGCTGTTTTTTCTTGTGGTAGGATGAGAGTTCTCACAAACAAAAATATTAATTCACTTAACACATGCCTTTAGTGTGTATTCTTTGTACAGCTATTTTGTATAAGGACAGTTTCCATGTACCCTGAAATCTTTTTCTGGAGCTTTGGACAGAGAAACCTCCACAAGGAAATACTTTAATAGTGTGTAAAGGAGAACATGCTTATATTTTGAAAAAACTTACTGATATATTCACAGTATATGCACAAATACTTATTTTCAAGTGTGGGGGACAATAACTGAGAATTAAGAGTGTAAGAGGGGGTAGTAGATAAATGACAGAAGTTGAGAATTGCTGAGAAGAGATCTACTGCCATTTTCCCAGAGTGGGAAAGAAAGGAGACCACAACTGCTGTTTCCCGGATAGCATGAGGTCATGAACGTTCCCTAACACAGATAAACATCTGCAACTGGAAGAATGCAGTGATATGGAGATGTCACTGATCAATCTTCCAGGCAGAATTCACACGCGAATGTTGACCAGACATAAGCATCTGACAACGAACAGTGGAACCCTTATCTTACTACCCCCCAAATTTAGAAATGCTGACTATTAGCACTCACAAAAAAACTCCATACCTCCTTCTGGAGGAAAGAAAGTATAAAAAGCTGATACAAATTGGTAGGATTTGGGAGAAGCTTTATTTCCATTGTGTAGCCGGGATTAGCTGAGAGTTGATCCTCTTCTCCCCCTCATCACTGGGACACCAGGTGAGGAGGCTGTAACCTATGGATGTGCTAATTGTTTGCTTTAAGAAGTTTAATATCTGCCTTGCTTTATTTGTAATGGGTTGTCTGTTTATAGTTTGTGCTTATGCTTTGTCTTATATTGTCATTACTTAAAGAGTGTTATTGTAGACAGAAGTTATCATCGACTACTTTTGAAACCCCACTATGTCAGGAATTTGTCAATAAAAGTGTTATTTTGTAACTGTTCAGAGAAAGATTTCTGGCAGTTTTGTCAACAACAAAATAATACTTTGGGGAGATCCACGGAGGGGTCACTCTTTGCTGGTGAAAGCTTCTCTTAAGGAATATCAGATATATACTCTCTGAGCAGTGAATCTGATAAAGTGAAGGTTTCTCACATAAGAAATGCAGTCAGACTGCTCAGTCAATAAAGAGTTTCTGATTCCTGGAGCCATGGCAGTCAAGTGATATTTTTAAGGGTAGAAAAAGAAATCTCGCTGTTCAAGGTTTGGTTCAAAACCTTCTCTTTTCATGACAAAGGGGTTTGTTTATTCTGTTGACAACAAAATTTTGTCAATTTAGACAGCTGTGAAGGTCATTATATAGAGATGTAAAGAATAAGTTAAGAATATGCAGGTAAAAATTCTGATATGTATTACACTTAGAGGTCAGCTTTGTAGATCAGCTTGAGTAGTGTAAGGGATCTCAAGAAAACATTTTTGGGTAAGTTCCATTGAATCCATCTTATAATTAATTCTTTCTTCCTTAGAGTCAGAGTGTGTAACTACGCCTAAAGTATTAATGATTTACACAGACTTAGAATAGACATAGTAGTCAGTTGTTGTAACTTATAAAATACTTGAGTTTCGTACTGCAATACTGTACTCATAATAAGACAGCAATATTTGTTTAACAAAGAGACAAGATGTTCATACACCTTTTCTTCTAAGATGATACTTGCCCTTTCAGTGTGAAAGAATCTTACAGGGAAAAAAAACAGTTCTTTTTAATTATGCAAATTACTTGCTTAGGCATCTTGCTCTGAACCAAGTGGTTTTCATGTGAAGTACACATTTTTATCAGAACATCTATTTTTATGGTAGTAAAGAAACAGTGATCTCTATAATCCAGTAATCATTAGAGACCTTACAGAGGTTTCAGACTTGTGAATGATACACACAGGACCCAGAAATATTAGTTCATTAATGTTTATTCCTCGTCAGCATCACCTGGACCGAAATACATTATTTCAGTGACATCAGAACAGCAAATTCTGTAAAATTAGGTCAGTGTTTCTGTGTGATATGAAACAACATTTTCCTCAAAGTTATGAACATTGTTTATCTTTTCTCACAGAAGTACATTGCAATGGAAGATGATGATGTTAGTCACTTTTTTGCTATAAAGAAAAGTACAAGTACCTAGCTAGTTTTTGTTACATATTATTTTTCCCTGTGTTTACAAGAGCTGTATCCACATAGATAATCAGATGATACATTGCACAATGTTGCATAGAAAGCATTTTCCAAGTGACTATCTAATCAAAATTTTGTTATTCATTACATTCCAAAATCCATAACTCTAAATATGAAACTACCTAATAAATTAGTTATATAAATACAATAAATATATAAAACCCCATTTATAAAAAGGATTTTGTATGTGATATATAAGAGAAAGCTGTGTCAGTAGTTACCACAAGATAATACTGCAGTAGTAGTTGCATGTTCTGCTTGTAAAGAAAACAGATGTAATATCGTTGATTCTGTATTAAAATATTTTTACATGCATTTAAATAAATTGATTAGGAAATACATGCAGAAGATCACTTTCACAGATCAAAAATTTGGCCTGAGTTTATATTGTCACTCAACTTCTGATCTGGCATGTTTCATATTCCTGATATCCCAGTATGAATACTTGGGAAGATTATGAATGTAAGAAGAAATAGAAATTGGAATTGATTTTTAGCTATTTATATTGCTGTGGCCTTTTGTAATCAATATATTGATATATGAATATATATCAATATAATATGAATATAAATGAATATATTTATATTCAATATAGATTTTTCTCTTTATTTTTCACGTAGTAATTAACTTCAGTGTCCTGCAAGCCCTTCTAGTTCAAAGTCAAGTCCATTTGGATGCTTGGGTTACCACACACTAGTTATAAAATACATATTTAGAAAAATACTGAGTGTCTTTTCTGTATGAGTGAACAGGAGGAAACTTGTATTCAAAATGTGCAAATGGTAATAACAAAGGAAAAGTTTTCCAAAAAATTGTTCTGGTTTGCTTATTTTAATAAAGTAATTATGACATTATCATCCCTTCCTTGCCATAACATTTCTCCCTCAAAGTCCACCAGCCCATGTTTCCTGGCTCTCATCAGAATCCCAACAACCTTATCTGAAATGCGAACGTATCTGTCAAAAAGTTCCCCAAAAGTAACTTGGATCTTGCCGTCGGGCCGTGGCTTAGCCATTGATTCAATGATGAAGCACATGTCCCTGATCTCCCGATGGATATGGGCCTCGGCCCTTTTGGCTCTTTGAGCAGTTTTAGTTCCTTCCTTTGGATGGCCATATCCTTCATCTCCTTTGTGCAGGCGCGTGGACATGGCCAGCTCATGGTCAAATTCTTCGCTGAAGGGATTCAGCTTCTGTGTTATGATGTGCTGGTCAGCCCATTCTTGCCACCTGTCCTTCAGGCTGTGAACAGCGCTGTGTTTCCTGCGGGTGTTGGTGCGAGCCTCTTCACTCAGCCTGCTTGCACTGAAGGAAACAAAAAGGGCATTGAGCTTTGCATTTCATAGTTTAATGGCTTAATTCTGCTACTGATCTCTGCTGTTAACTGGGTTACTGTGTTTTTCCAGATGAGATGGTAGCCACCAGGTGGCATGAGTTCGCCACTCCTAAATTAGTTCTTTGGCGGGTGTTAGTCCACGTTCAGTTTGCACTTAAATGCTAATTCGCTGACTACCACTTTATCCCAGCTGCACTACCACCCTGCAGCCCATATCTGACCCCATTTTGACAAACTTTCTCTCAGAATGACTTAATTCTGTATGGGAGCAAAACATCATGTTGCTGATTACCTGCATTTTCTGTACTTCTGGTCAGTCACGAAGTTCCCCATTTCTACATGCCTAGCCAAGTCTGAAATCTGCCTGCCCTAAACTTAGAAATGACAATAAGTGTATGGTCTGGGTCCTCCACTATTCTTGGCTGAAAAACGGAGAGTAAGGTCTAGAAAAATCTGTCCTCTGTAGTGGATGCCAATATTTAAAGCAACAGCAACAAGCTAAGAATGTGGTAGCTCTGTCTGTGCTTCTGTATTTGAGGTATGACTGAATACATATTGAAGTCTAAAGTTCACATTCCCTTGGGCAGGATAGAAGCCTTAAAGACACTTAAGGCTACTTAGGTAAGTACTTAAGATCTGTGTTAAGGTCAAAAGGATTTTTTTTTTGTGTTGATAGCAATATCATAGTGCTGGATGACTCCAGGCAGGCAAGTTGATACTCTTTCCTCTAGTGGCCAATCTCACATGTTGTGGGCCAGCTATAGATAGTCTGAGCTAGTCTTTGTGCTGTCCACGTCCTGTCATTGTGTCTGTACAGAGCTCAGCTAGGAACTGTGCTGTGGCTGTGCCAGAGTAATTTGTTTTCCAGTATTCTTACTCCCCAAAAGGCTGCTCTGAAACCTCCTCAGTAATGTCAGCTGAATATTAATGGAGAATCAAAATACACTTAGCAAACAGTGCAGATGACTGCAAGGTTGCAGAAAATTCTGTTTCCCTGCTGTTTGGGCATTCCTTTGTTTTCTACTAAGGTGGCTGGAAGAGAGGGTAAGATTTATAGAGATGTCCCCAGTTCACGTCTAGTGCACCAGAAAGATGCCAGTACTGGGCAGCAACAGAATGGTACAGCAAGAAGTGCAGACACTTGTTCTTCTTAGGGATAGAAGAGCAACTAGGAGAGCTGGACCACTTTATTGTCTGTGGATTTGCCATAAGAATGGCTGTATTGAGAAACTGTGCTTAAAAAGCTTCAAAATACTCTTCCCCAACAATTTGGTTAAAAACGTCTGAAGACTTGAGAATACAGAGTTGCCAAGTAAATGCACCTTTCTTCTGTGGAGTGATTGCAGACTATCCTGAGAGTAGGCAGAGTGTCTGTACCTGTGATTTTGTGCATGTAAGTGATTAACAGGTAAGTGTTTAACAAGTGTTGACAGGAAAGCATTAAAATATACCAGTGGTGTAAAACTAGACAATTTTGTTTCCCAACTATAAACCAAATGCTCCTCTATATAAACTCTTGTCATGGAGAGAAAGGGAAAGCTGTGATTCTTTGTCCCTTCCCCTTAATTAATGCCTTCATTGCCCAGAGGAACTGTGGGCACAAGGTTTGGCTACACAAAGGAATTTGTCTCCTGAGGCCTATGGATATCCCGAAAGCCACAGAAACCCTAAGCCCTTGCAGTCAGAACTCCAGCTGAAGATCGGATTGATTGGTTCACCAGCTCTTCATGTGGGAAGATATCAGTGAAGTTATGGGGAAAAAAAGTTCTAAGTGAATCAAAATTGCCTTGAAGAAGTGATGTCAACAATCTCAGTGGAGCTGGTGAGTAGATATCATCATGGAGGGCTTATCCCTTGGGGAGCAACCAGCTGCTCCCCCTTCTCTCCGAGGACCATGATCTCTGAGAAAGTCCTGGAGCTTCAATTCCCGAGTTTGAGTGAAAAGAAGACAGTGGGTGAGATAGCAGGAAGCTGTAAAGTCCTTGTTGCCTGCTTTAATTTAACAGTCCAGAATATATTTCCTCCTTTTTCTATTGAAACCTTTCATTTTCTTTTCTAGCAGAATACTATTATTGCCTTCTTCATCTGAATCATCTTCTCAGTGGTTGAGAAAACCCACATCTTATCTATCCCTTTGCTATTATTGTGCCCCACATGGGTTTGAAAAAACCTTACTGTTACTAACTTCTTTTATTGCATTTTCTAATTTAACAATTTCAGGTGCCTGATATGCCATTTTTACCATTGTTTAGCTTAATGACAAGTTAACACAGTGCACACAGAAGCATTTTTTTCATGTTTTTACCACACCTACACAAAAGATTGTGGATCAAAAGCGAAGGTTGTGAATTTAACCCACTGTAAGAAGTGCTTTCTCCATAACAACCTAAGTTAACTAAGTTAACCTGTTAACCTGAATGATCATCCTAAATGCATTCTGACCTTCTAAGAGAATAATATCCATGTTCCATAGTCCCTCTAATTCTTTCTGTAAGGGAAAGGTGTGGATGACTTTAATATTTTCAGTTTCCTATCCCCTTTGTTGCATCCCTTTGGCTCCTAAGCAGGAAAAAAATAGTGTTTCCTATGCCAGTAGGAGTTAAAAGATCTTCTAGTAAGGAAGCAACCTTACTCCAGTAAACAGTGCAGCTGAAAATAATGAAGGTGCTGATGTGAGGAAAACAAAATACTGACACAGATGCTTTTTTTCTTGGAACATAGGAAAATACGAGATATGTTTTAACAACCAGGAGACCATATCAACAAGGAGATATGTTTTAACTTATGGCCTTTTTGAAGAAGATTAAGCCACATTGAAAGGTTCATAAGAGTAGCAGGCTGAAATAATATTCTGAGACTATAAAAGAAATTTCTAAAAATGAATAGTTAAAAAATCCAGTCCTGATAACAGCACTGTAAGTGCACGAAACTTTTTGTGTCAGATTTCTGTGGAAGAGAGAGATGTAACACAGAGAGTGTTACTTCAATCATTTGCACCTCAGAAAACATGGCCAATCAGTGTTTTTCCTATATAGCAGCACTAAAATTAGACAGACAAAAATATAAGAAAATTTTAACAGAAACTAGATAGTTGGTTTGTTTCTAGTGTAACATTTTAAACCAAGAAATTGTTTTAATTGAGATTATTTATGGACAAGTGCTGCAAATGTATCCTTTTTTTCCAATGTATATGTGAAATCTTTGGTTTGAGATCCTAACTTCTCTGGAAGTATGGTGCACGCAGTCTTTACCAAAAGTGGGGAGCACAAACCTTCCAGCTCTAGGTTACTGGAGAGATTTCTTTCACTTTGGTTATTAACCATTTGCTTTTTATGGGAGGTGACTTGTCCGCTGAACAGCAAATCATCGTTTTAATCCCATCTGAATAGTTAAAATACCTCTGTGTGTGTGCATGTGTTCTGATAGCTGTACTAATAGGAACTGTAATGTTGAAATCAGTGACTATGTTAGTCACAGTCTAATGCTGGTCATGGTAAGTGCTCATCAGTAGTGAGGTGCAAAATCCAAGCAGTGGGAATGATACAGCCTGCCTGCCTGTCTGCAGGGGGATCACAAAGTCTGTTTTGGCATTTTCATTAGTTTTTCATCATTGGTGCTGATCCCAGTTTTTTATTTCTGAGAAGGCAATTGGGATACTGTATGAATGTTCTGGCCCTGCTCCTCTGATTTCTGCTATCTTACTCATCCTTTGACTGCAGGCTAATCGGGTGGGTGAAAACCCTGACTTCTTGTCTCAAGTTGCCTCCTGCTCAGCTTGCGTTGCATTTGTGCAGGTGATGGACATAGTGTAGAAGCTTCACCATGGGATGGCTCCAGTAAGAACCACTGTCCTCACGCCAGCCTTTTCCCTCCTGCAGGCTCAGGCAGATGAGCTATGCCAAGTCCTGCCTTGGTTTAAGTTTCCTCTCCAGATGTCCTCCCTGCCCAGCAAAGCCAGTGGGCAACACGTGAGCTGCACCTCAGCTATAGCTCAGCATCACTGGCCTCAGAGGCTGGGCCTCCCCTTATTGCAATTTTACACTTAGATATGAGGTTTCACATCCAAACACTTCAGGCTCAACCACATGTTCCTTTCTGCTGCCTTTGTTCCACAGCGTTACCGAGTCTGTAAAACAGAGGACTGGAGCACACAGTGTCTATCTATAATGGCTGCATACAGTTTCCCATCTTGCAGCATTGGACATATGAATATCTTTTTATTCTTTTACTGACAAAAGAGAGATGAATTAGTTTAGCATCTACCCATTGGCAAGTGTGGCTACAGCACAAGTGTTTATAGCTGTCTTCTGGAAATGTAGTTCTGCTGGAGATCTCTAGGAGTGGAAACTGGAGAATTTCTACCAAACTCTGCTGTTTCTCTGCTCTTATGGGAGACTTCCCAAGGATTGCATGGTTATGGGTGAACACTACTTGTTTACCACTGGGCTTAAAATTTAATATGTGCCTGCTGTTATGAGACAGTCTACAAGCATAAGACTCTTACTGAAAGAAGTCTTACTCAAAACTGTCTGATGCTATGAATTTACTACTTAATTCAAGTATTTAAGTAGAACCTATAATAACTCTGTAGGTAAGTAACAGATTCTTCTTCCTTTTTCTTCACACAATTTACAGGCATAAGGAACTTACATTCCGCACCAGTCAACAAATGTACTTCCCTATCCTCTCATCCCATAAGGTTGTGTATTAAGAGATCATGATATTGAAGGCTCTGTTGATGATTCAGATGTTCTTTTTGTCAAATGATTTATAGCATACAGGCTGGATGCTTTCTAATATATGTTTAGGGTCCCAAATCCCATGGAAGTTTCCTTACTTTGAACTGATGAATTCCAAATCCATGGGAAAGCTTTGAAAGGGAAGCAGTGAAACTAGCTTTTGATAAGATGTACTTGGAAGTAATTCCTGCAATATTAATTTTGGACATTCTCTGCAAATTGCTCCTGAAAATATTTACAATCTATACTAAGCAAAATAATGAATAAGCCTTTGGAAATATTATTTGTCAAGTAAATTGCTGTAGATAATATTTGCTAAAATAAGTGAATAGTTGATGTTCTGAAATTGAGTACTAAAGTATTAAGAAATAGGTAGTTATTTTGATGAACCAGTAAATCCAGTGTGAAAATTAAATATAATTAACATTTTCCAAGTATAACTTTCTGACTGTGTCTATTATGTATACAACACATAAAAACCCTAGGCTATAATCAGATGTTCTTGACTAACTACTTAAGCACAGAGAGATTTGTGAAGGATTTCCTGAATTTTTATTTATTTCTTTTAATTCAAGAGTAATAGTTTATCTTTGATCGTTTCCTACCATTTCTCCCCTCCCCCCATCTTTCTCATGGAAACCTGTACCTCTCTGCCATTTGTGATAATGTAATAAAGATGCTTTACTTACGGGGATGGTACAGGTCGTTTAATCCTCACAGCTGTCGCCTCTCGGTCACTGTCTTCCTGCTCAAGTTTTTCCTCTGCTTCCCCATAGCCACTGTCCTGGGCATCTAAGCTGTCATCACGACACTTAAGTAGCAGTTCTTTCTTAGCCTCTGCTTTGTCCTCTTGTTCCATATGTTCCCAGCCCTTGGTCAGATCTGACACCACAGTTGAACACTTTCTCCTTATGGTTGGAGATAATTTGTTACTAAGAATTTTGTCAATAGCACTTGATTCTTCTTTGAGCTTGGTCATCTCTGAACTGCTGTTGTTATTCTCGTATCTTTCACTGAGGAGGCTGACGTCGCCTCCTCGTTCATAGGCTTTGCTGACAATGGTTTTGGTCACCTCTTTGCTTTTAATGCTGAACATTTTGAGGGCTTCATCTGATTCCCTTGCATTTTTTTCAGCATCTCTTATTGTCACTCGTTCCTTTGCTAAGGATTTTTCATCATCTTTTTCTTGGTCTCTCTTGGCAGATGGAATTTGCGAGTTTTTAAAGGAACTTTCTTGTACAGGCTGAGCTGATGAGTCCTCTGCAGTGGGGACCCATCCAGAGGGCTCTTGCTCTTGTTTTACGTAGTGATCAGATACCCACTGCTGCCAACCTCGTGCCAAGCTGAAGACTTGGCTGGCCATTCGGATCTTGTGGACAGCCCTTTTCACAGGAGCAGCGCTCGGCTTTTCTTCAGGAGCCATGTTGCTGTCTGCTGCCATGGTTTTCCCTTATGCTCCGCACCTTCTGAATGGAGTTCCTGAAGTGAATAATACTCTTCAAAGAGGGCCACACAGATTTAAATAGAAGCAGGAGCAGTTGATGCCCATGGAAAATATGTGAAACACTTCTCACAAAGATATAGTATCCTCACTGTTGCAGAGGTCTTTTTTTAAAATGCAGGGTTGCATTTCATCACAGCAGATGAATGATGCATGATGTAAACAGACCTGCACTGGAAATAGTGGGAAATGAACATCTCCTTTAGTCCCACTTCCCTGGGGCTGCTGAATTCCTAGGTTTTTGGCAAGGGTTATATTCTTCTGAAAATGCAGAACTTTGATTAGAGATCCTGATCAGAGTGACTGAAACTACTAAATATGAAGTGCTGTCAGTTTCTAACAATTTTGGCCAGGGTGGAGGCTTCTCATTATCACAAGTAAATAGTGGCTCTTGTTGTGAAGTCAGAAGCAGCTTATGAATGTTAAATTTTTAGATGCATTTTCTAAAAATATACTAGGTGATTTCTTGTTGCTCATGTGTCTAAGAAATCCAGGTTTGTTAATTTTTTAAAAGGTATTTATGTGTTCTGTTCCCAGTCATTATCAATTAATGTCTGTTTCTTTAGAACATATCTTCAGGGGGGTCTGGGAACACTATCGTGTTTGGTTTCAGCGCAAAGGAAGAAGGAATCACTATCTCTAGAGATCAATATAATAAGTCTGACTTAATCAGATGGATGAATGATCTCCTATTTTAGGATTTTGAAACAAGTATAACCTATTTAATTCCTCATTGCTTTTCAAGAAAGTTGTATATAAAACTTAGTGTTTACTTATATATTATGTACAGCATAATTCTGTTAACTATGTACAGTATAGAAAAAAATCAGTTTTCCTAGGAAACCTCGTGATTTCCTCATTCCAGAGGACTTCCTAGAGTATGTTCATATTTGAATATGTAAAATTGTTTAGTGAATTGATACATCAATTTTTGCTTGACAATAAACTGACATTTTTCTGAGATATGGTCCTATGGTATCTTGTTTCTTAGTGTAATGTCTCCTAAACAGGAACGGAAAATGGCATTGCTTTTTCGATCCATCATACCTTGCAGATTACAGGATGACCTGCTGCTCTTGCCATGTGGTACTCTGAGGCATACTGAACTTGAAGGAATTCTGTTGGCTTTGTTGGTGTTACACCAGAGATAAATATGGACTCGTGGTACTCTGCCTTTTTATCTTCTCTCCATTAAAGGTTGGTAGGTCAGATTGTATTTAGCTCTTGATTAATGCTGTAAGATTACATCACACCTTTGACTTCTATGAAGAATTCCTCATTAATCTGTGGAGTAATTTCCTCTTCAAAACTTATGACGTAATGTTAGTGTTGCTATTAGATATTTATTCATACTTTTATTTAGAAAGAAATGTGTCACCTCTGTGCAGTCCCAGCTATTGCCAGCTGCATCATAACTGTGAGATGGCATCGTGAGTTGTCCTGGTACAACTTGATTAAAAAGCATGTGTTAACAAACATTTATTTTGGAGACATTTTAAGGCTAATCAGGAATGAGACCTCATGCTTAAAAAGTACACATGTGCATGCGTGCATTCACACAGTGTGGTGTAATGTTCCCTAAAATACAAGGAATATGTAAGTTAAGAGAATAATGCACATGCAGAATAGGAGTATTACAGCAGCTCATTCTGTCATTCCATGTGATGTACTGACTGTAAAGGTGGCTGAGGCTTTAGGAACGAGCTGAAAGCTAAATACAGGTGTAAGGGGTAAGACCAGGAAAGGACTGAAATGAAACAAGTGACTGTGGAAGGACAATATTGGAGTGTAAAGCCCTGTTTTAAGGCAGGGTCAGCTCCACCTTGATGTGTTCTGGTTCCTGTTTCACTTGTTCTTAAAGAATACTGGCAGTAGACACTCCCCACTGTCTAGACAATCTATCTTACTGGTTAACTAGCATAAAGGAAACCCTTTCTGAGGTCTAATTTCACCTCTGTCACACTACTGAAAGCCTCTATCAATGTCAAGAACAGACAAATCACTCCCTTTCTGAGGCAGCCTTTTTTTTGGAAGACTCCTGTATTCCTCTCAATCTTCTGAATGATATATTTCTTCCATTTCTTACCTTTTCTTGTGTTTCTGGGATCCATGGTCACACTTTTGCCTTCTTCTGGGTTCCCTACACTAGGTTCATGTCTTTATTCAAGTGTGATATCCAAAATGGGGATGGTATTCTGCATTAAATTTGCCCAAAATGCAGAAAAGAAATAAATGCCTCGAATGGCCTGCTCCTGGTTCATACTCTTCTTGTAATCTCTGAAGTTTCCAAAGGCTTTCCTGCTCACTGTCTGTCTGTATTCACTGAGCTGACTGTTCCTTCATATGTAATCATTGTTGTTATTGTGTTCTATTTTTTCAAGTAACTTTTTTAATTCTCATAACCAATATTATTTTTAATCGCTGTTCCAGTGTTCTTGAAATATTATTCATATTTCATAAATGTCCTGTCTATTCCACTTTCCACAAATGAAAATAGCACATAAATACAAAGTAAATCTAGTTAATAAGCATATTCAGTTTGATAGAGAATTATTGCTATTTATTTTGTACGACTTTCTGGTTAATTTTGTAGTAGTCCAATGAATTTTATGTGTGAGATGAAAATAATAAACCTGACCAATATCAAGATGTGTAGCATCTGCTGCACTTGCCTATCTTTGGGTATTGGACCAGAGGAACTCTAGAGGACCCTTCCAGCCTCAACCATTCTGTGATTCTGTGATCTTCCAAAGCCTACTAATTTGCTGTAAATTAGAATTAAGGTTGGTTTAATATAATTTGTAATCAAATTGAAAATTGCTTCTAAATGTGATTGTTATAAAGGCCTCTGCTAAGTTTGCTACTGCAAACACTGTTGAAGTTCTTGAATACTTTTGCTCTCGTACAGTCTTTGCAAGTAAGCACTGAAAAAAAATTGCATTCCTGAGGAGTGTTTGGAAATTACAGTACTTTTCAAAGAGATTGTTAACAAAGAGACTTTTTTTTTTCCTAATGGACTTGACCTTGGCATACTGATTATAATCCCACATACTTAATGCTTACACAGTTTAAATAAATGACAATGAAAAGTTACAAACTACTGAAAACCACAAAGATTACAGATCTAAGTCACTCTTTAATCCATGTTGCAAAACAATATGTTAAACAAATGTTTAGTTTGAATTGATTGCTATATTAAGCTGAAGTGTTACAAAATCACAAAGTTGTCCAAAGTGCCAGTGAAACTTTGATCTAATTATCCTGAGAAAAACTGTATTTATGGTGCTTAATTTTAGGGTGTACAATGATGTTGCCTTGAACACGTTGAATGGTGTCTCATTTTATATGGTGATGTTGCCAGCAAGAAGTTAGTTATAAGTATAAATAATGTCTGAGTCATCCAGTGAGATTCATACTTTGAGGGTTGCTTGTTTTAGAAATGCTTCACTGCAGTAAAAATAGAATTTATTACTTCATGGTTTTAAATTTTTATTCTTCCTGAAATAATCAACCAAGGCTACACCTACATTTCCATATGTAGTCTCCTTACTGGCACTTCTAAAAGCCAACAGCCAGCCCTTAGGGCACAGGTAGGTTTTAGGCAGGCTGGACCTTAAACATATTTTGTATGTGTCTTCCATACATCACAAAGTCACAAGGTATATTCCAATGAACAGCAAGGCTTGGTGAGGGTGACGGTGTCATGGGCTTTCACAAGTTCAAAAACTATGCTTGAGGTCAGAGTTGAGGGACCATTTATTGCAGAAGATATACAGGAGAAAAGGTAATTGGAAAAAGTAATAGATGAGCAAGCTTCACACTTAGGCTGAAGTTGTAAACTCCCTTGTCCTTGACCCCGGCTGCCTACAGTACTGGGATTTAATCTCTTTGACAATTTGAGACAAGCCTGCACATGTTCACAGGACCTTGTTTCTGCTTTTGAATTGCTGCATCTCACATAATACCTCTGACTTCCTGAATCCAAACTTGTGATGGATCAGCTGCATGGTCACCAATGTCAGTGTTAAAAGTTTGGATGTTTTTGCTGTGTGGTTTAGTTTTCCTCACCCCATAGATGGATTATTCTATGTATATTTAAAAATAATTTTATTTTCTCTGCACTGTAGAACATTAGCAGTCTCTGGGAGACTAGTTCACCATCCTTTTTTTTGGTTTGTATTGTTTAAGGATGATTAATTTTAAAAGTAGGGCTGTATCCTTCATATATTACTTTACCTTGTCAGACATTGATATAGGTTATTCAATATTTTTTATGCCAAGGAATTTAATTTTGAACCAACTGTATGAAAGAAATGCTGTCTTTCTCCTCAGAGTTAATGGTGAATAATGAGAACAAGCTGTGGTTCTTTGTTAAGTGTAACCAGCTGCCATTATCAGGAATCTCAAGACTGAATTTTCTTTTCACCATGACACAGTTAAAGTACATTGTGTCAGAGAATTGTATGTTGCCAGTTATCACAGAAAACCTGGGAGATGGGTTAAAGTTCAGGATTTCCTTGTTCACCTTAAACACATTCCTTTTAACAACAGCAGTGAACAACTGTCTCATTCAGGACATGTGCAATCCAGGTGTCTGAGCTCTAAGAATGGGACTATTCCTGAGTCTTTGGAGTGGGTCCTGTCCAGCCATTGACAAAAAGCAGTCTATGCATCAATTAGTGGAGTTTCTTGTGTTTGCATCCTGTCCATAGCCATAGCTTGTTGTTGTTGTTTTACTGAAATTCTGTTGTACTGAGAAACTATCCCTGTGTAATTAGCATGGAATCTTGAATCTGCATTTGATTATATGTCATTATTTGAGAGACTGGGACTTACCCATGATCTGTCATGACAGCACTACATTTTGAAGAAAATAAACCCAACAAACTGCCATGAAAACCTGGTCAGAACTGGCGTTCAAAACCTCTTTGTTACGGAAGGGTAGTGAGGAGAGAGGGAAGACCCACTATCCAGTAGCAGTAGCTATAGCTAACAATTTGTAGAGCATAACCCCAGAGCTCCTCTTATTGTAGGTGAGACGGATTTGAACACAAGCCACTCAAGTATTAGAAAACAGTGCTGTAAATTCTGAACTGGCTAAAGATCAGAATTCAGCATGATTTTTTACTGCAGTCTGGTAGAGAAACCTGGCTGTTAGAGCTAAGAGACACCCAGCTCAGGATGCAGAGATGCCTCTATGTTCCTATACAAGCCCTGCTACTGAAGTGACAAAACTCTTTGCTGTCTTGAATATCTTACTCCTCTAAAGTTGTCTTCACTTTTCAGAAGGTGAAAACTAAGATGTAGAGTCTTAAAGCACTTTGGCACTCTCTTTCTGCTTTTGCATATAGTGCCCACAGCTTTTCTTGGTAGTTAGATGCCTGTAAGAAATTCACAGTATAATCAAATTTATGCAGGAAGAGAAAGTGGAGGTAAGATTGAATGTTTTTAGTCCCATTTTACCTCTAAGCATAAATACATCTTTTATCTGAATATCTGTGGGGAGTGAACAGAAACAAGGTAACGAGCAGTAGAAAAGTGATTTCGTTTAAAAGAGTAGGCAAACGTTTGCACAAAATCATTTCCGTTAGGCATTTAGTTGTATTTGTATTATGAAGGAATTTCTTAAGATCATTAAAACAAGAAAGCCTTTAAAGAGACCTACAAATATGTTGATATTCAATTTTATATTGATCATATCTGTTTGTAAGTGAATGGCTATATTTTTCTGATAAGAAAATTTTATATTATTATGAACAATGTAATTTTGTTGTTCCAACTTGCTGACATATCTTAGTTTACAGCTTACCTAGAAATAGTCTTATAGCTTTGATAACATGACATTATTGATGCTATTGAAACCTGAGCAGAACACTGGATACAAGGAATTTAAAGTCTCCTCATAACTTTGCAATATGAGATGGATGGGAGCTGTAGAAGAACTTGAAATCAGACACCTGGGTGTAATGTGAGAGATAAATGTATTTTACACATCTACAAGAAAGAAATCACAAGTTAAAAAAAAAAAAAGGCACCATTCTATATTTGTAACAAAATATGTTACAAACAAGAGATAAGAGGTATAATCAAATCACCATCCTCAAGGTATTAACAAGCCAGTGTTCCCATGCATTTTGACTTTAATTTTTCATGTTAATATTAAGCGTATGTTTCTGCTTAATGATGTTTCTCAGATTTCAAGGTGGAAAATGTGAGAGGAAAAAGGAATTTTCACAATTTAAAAAAGAAATTCCTTTCAGAGACAGTATCTTCTGATTAAATAGAGCACTACAAAGCAGAACTGAGTAAACCACTTCATAAGTGTTTGATTTATCATTAGTCTGTTTAAAATGCATTTATTTCCAGGTATCACTAGGTGTCCATCATTGTGTTCTCCTGTATCGTCTTTACAGTCTACCAGTTCTGTTTAAAATCTGACAATACATAGTATAAAAAACAGTTGTGCCTTTGTTATGCATAGTTGACCTACCACAGGTTTTTGAAGGGAGGAGTAAACAGACTGGAAATTTTAGGAAACACATTTGAATGCAGAAACACACAATGAATGAAAAAAAAACAAACAGATTAAGAGTCTGTATATAATATAAATGAGATATTTCATTATTTGCTTTAAACTGTTGTAATTCAGAATCAGGCTCAGAACTCAGGAAACAGGCCTGTTTCAGGATATTTTCAGTATTTTATTATGAAGGTTTTTTAATATTCACTGAGGGAAATACATTGAATTAGGCAAATACTGCATTTTTTTTTAAAAATCTATTAATTAGCATATTTTCAATGCCTCAGTCAAAGTCATGCTCAGCTCTTTTGTTGTTCCATATCCTTAAAGGTCCTGACACAAAGGATTGTTTGAAACAATTGAAGTTATGGCCCAGATTTGGAGGTATCTATCGTAGAAAGCAGAAATGGTCTTGATTAATCATCATGATTTTTCTTTCAATATAGGGGATCTCGTTTTAAAAGTGATACCGGTATACTGAAGCTGTAAACCATGACTGTGATTCTTGACCTCTGGATAACTCAAACGAAGTCTCCTGGGTGCTGTTGGCTCTGCCTGCTCCCCACACTGTCACATTCCAGTGCAACAGACAGGACAGGCCGTTATTTATTAGTTCTCACTTAACCACCAGCTGCTCTAACAGCATGCAGCTGTGTTTTTGTTAGCAGAGGTAGACTCCTAACTTTGCTCGTCTTTAACTGTGTGGAAGTCCAGTGGCCAGTCTGCAGGAGGAGTGCTGCTCTGTGAAGTTGCTTGTGTGAGCCAGGTTGACATTAGGTGTCAAAAAGTGACTGATGGGAATTGCTGGAAGATCATGTGGTATTTGCTCTGCCATATGGATGTTTCCATGGCTCATGATAAGCTTCAATTGCCAGGGAAGCTGGCGAGAAAGAGCTGAGAGTCTCAATGGTCTCTTGGCATTAGTTTTGATCAAAAACTTCAAACTTTAAACTATGCTTCAGGCATCTGCCTGACTTCTTACATTATCTAAGAGTAATTGACAGGCACAATTAAGGTGGAAAATTCTTTGCAAAAAAAGAGGTAAGAGCAAAGGAGAGGGATCTTGAGGTCATTATTTAAAACCGCCCATCATTTGATTTGCAATTAAGGGAGAAAGCTATGAGTTCCTCTTGGATGCAAAGATACCTAATTGCTGGTATTAGCAATTAATAGTATTTAATTTGGGTGCTGCTGGTATTAGCAGCACCCAAACTGGAACAAACTGTTCTAGGAGGAGGTCACAAGTATGTACCCATTTTTCTCATCAGCTTGGTCTGCTAATTGTGTGATTTCCATATACACTGCTTCAGCACATGGACAGGTATGCCTATCAATCCAGTGAATGACTTAGTGAGTCAAAATATAGATCAGTGTACTAACAGTGATTTGGAGGGAAGATTTGGCTCCTCATCTCCTTTGCTTGCCTGAGCCAAGTCAACACCCTTCACAATGGTATCAGCCATCTGAGCACAGAAAATTTGAGGAGGTGGTGAATTTTAGAAGGTGGCTTTTGATTTTTGAAAATATGTGACTGGTCAGCTTGAGATGTTTTGCTTCTCAGGCAGGTAAACTGATTTCACTGGACTGGACCTTTCTAGCTCTTTCGCTACATCACTAGTCACTGCTGACTTAATCCAGTCTTGTATACCCCAGGAGATATTTAGGAGTGGAATTTGGTTGAACATTAACAAATTCATTATTCTCCGACAGCTCAAAAATGTTGCCTCAGCTTTTCTATCTCTTTTTTTTTTTTTTTTTTAATAACAGAGAAGCATATGTTTACATTTGAAGAGTATTATGGTACTCACATCACTTGACTGGATACGGTAATTTTGGGCCTAATATATTTGTCCCTTTTCCCTGTGGAATCTATTAAGTTCTGTGGGAGACCAGTGGATCTGTCCCCTGAGGGTTTAACAGGTTTTCCAATATATTATAACAATATCAGAGTTTTAAATAAGTTGAAAGTAATCTATTTTTGCTCTTTTCTTAGCCAGATGATTACCAATATTTTTTTTGTTGTTGAAATTCCTGCTCTATATCAATATTGGTCTTTATTTTTCTCCTGGTATTTCTCTTCAGATAGTGATTTATAAAGTTCCAGGTTTACTCAGGAAAGAAAGAGAAAGTGATTGGGAGATTTTGAGTGATAGAAGAGAAGTAATAAAGATGAAAGACTTTTTGTCATACACTTTGAAACCCCTTGGGAATCACGTGAGAAGCATTTCAGTGAGTGGAATCTACAGGCAAAGCACTAAGCAGGGATATGTACTTCCTTTAAGGCCTCTCCTATTTTTTAGTTGAATAAGAAAAAGGGTACAATTTATTCAAGTCCCGGGGCTACAGTATTCCACACAATTGACAACAAGCTAATTATCAGGAAATATATTTACTGCATATACTTTAAAAGTACAAAAAAAATAGCTCCAGGGTCATTTCTCATTGTCATTGTTTTGGAGCTGCCGGTTGTGAGCCTTCAAGGGCACTTTCTCATGAGACTGACGATTGAGATCCATGGGGAAGGCCTTGTGCTGTGAGGAACACTTGGTGCAGCTCTGTTGTCAGTTCCCCCTGCACTGCGCTCTCAACAAGTGCAGGGTGCCCTGGCTCCTTGTGCAGTTCCTACCCTCTCGTGCTGCTCATGAGTCTTGCCTGTGCTGTGTGGTGAGACTGGATCCATACAGAGGCCAGCGAGACTGAGCAGTGCTGCTGGAGACTGCCTGCCCCAGCACTGGGAGCCGAGTTCATGGTGCCAGGCACTGAAAGTCTTTAAAGAATGTCATGGTGTCATAGTTACAGGGGCTGGGAATGGTTTATCACTATGTGAGTAAAACCAAAAACTGTATATTTTATACCCTCTATGTCATTCCTGATGGGCTGTTAAATCATTGGTAGCAGCTGCCCAGGGCACACCTCACACCCTAGGCCACAATAGATAAGGAAAGAGATCCAGGGAGGCATTAATACCTCCACACCCAGCTGGAGGAGTTCTCTCTGCTAATGGGCCCAGCTGCACTGACACAATAGGCAGTTACAATGGCCCACATCATCAAAGAATCCAAAAATATCCCACGACTCACAGAGTTAAACCATCCCTTGTGAAACCCCCTGCCCTTGCAGGAGGTACTCACCATTCCCACCTGAACCTGGGGATATATTTTGAGACTTGGGGTAGCACCCATCAGATCCAGAGGGAGAACACAACTCCAGCAGGACTGTGACTGCCACTCTCTAGGAGACTGCCATCATTACTTCAATGGGACTGTGACCATCATCCTGACTAAGAGGTTTCCTTTTCTTCTGCTTTGCACCCAGGAGAACCACGCAGTGCTCAACATAGGAGCTAATGTCCTTGTGGATCAAAGCCAGTTTTTACCTTGTGTCATTGTATGTATTGTAATCTTTTTAGTAAATTGTAGCTCTAACTTGTGGTCTCTCTAAATTGGGTTCATTTCTTCTGCTGGTTTACTTTAAAACAGCCCACATGGGAAGAGTCAGGTACCTGGAGCAGGGCTCCACAACTGGCCAGCTGAGGAGGCCAAAGGGGAGACCTTCTTCTATTGATTATTATTGAGAATTTGTGATCCCAAGATGATTATAGGATTACATTTAATATTAAATAAAGTTAGCAATAAAGAAAAATGGCCAGAGGAAGATTTGATTTCTATGACTGAGCATAATTTTATCTAATCTTCAGTACACCACTGTACTGAGCCATTCTCTTGTCCATATTTGTGCTTTTGCCTCTAGTTTGGGATGGTTCTTTGATATTTATTAAAAAACAGACTAGAGACTACAGTCCCTCTATGAAACATTACTTTTTGGAAATTGCAGTATTGACATAGATCAAAGTGCTGTAATCCTCTTATTTTAAAAATATGATATTTTTTCCTACATGAAAACAACATTGGATATCTTTATGCATATTTAATATTTTAATACAGAAAGCAGCTTAAATCTAGGGAAATCTGAAACAGTCAGATTTTGATGTCTACTGATACCGGGTAAGGCTTGTTACCCAAGGAATCTCAAGAGCACTTGTGAGCATATTGGCAGGATAAGTGATCATTATCTGATATAATGAAGAATGGTGGCCCATCGGAAGACGAAAAACCTTATATTTTAATTGAGCTATAAAAAAGCCCTTGTTATTGGGACTGGAGGATATGGACAAGTGTAGACAAACAAGATGATGAAGGGCACAGAATGGAATTCAAGGTTCGTGGCTGCCCAGGCTAGAGGTGCAGAGTTAAATGATGGCAGCGATGAATGCACATATCACATACTTACACGAGGGTAAATAAACATTGCGTAATCACTCAAATCTGAATACATAATCAATGTTTTCTTGAGTGTTGGATGAATTTTCCCTGTGGAGCACATGGTACATCTTACTATATAAATTTTAGGAAAGTGCTCTTCTTGTTCCTTTGACAACTGCTAACTTTAACATGTATGAGAATAACAATGACGACAGTTTTAAAAGTACTTCAATGACACTGAAAATCAGAGAAACATCAATGTATCATGAGGTAGTTTTATAAATGTCTTTCTGTGTTAAAATGAGTTAGCTCCTGCCCCACTCCATTCTAACAAAAACTTAACTTGTGTGCCTTTACTGTCATGAATAACCTTGATCATTTGCCATAGGACACTTAAATACATGCCTAACTCTAGAAGGACTTAAATCTTTCATCAAAATGAAGCTCTTGATCCAAGTATGTTCAGGTTCTTCTGTTATGAAAATGCAGTGGCTTCATTTGGAAAGAATGTGTAAGAAGCACATGAAGCTCTGAAGAAATAGCCAGCACATTTCTCTGCCAAATTCACACTGATTTTTCTTTGAAAGGTTTGCATCCTCTGTGATGCCAAGACAGAAAAAGGAGCAATGGTCATTTTGACTATTTTAATTTAAACCATGACAGCAGGGTGGCAGAAGAAATAATGGCAGGATTAAGATAACCAGCACTGATCCAGAGCCTTTTTACTGGCCAAAACCAGTCAGAAAAGTTCTCCTATTAATGAGTAGTGCAGGTAACTTCTATGTAAGCATGGAGCTATCACTTCCCTCTCTTTCCACAGTGGTATTTTCTATTCATGTTCATGCTTTTTATGTTCCCAGTACAGCTTAGCTCTTTTCTAAACTTTACCTGCCTTCTGAACCAGGGGATTTTTGTAGCCTAGTGAGGACTAGTTCATATAGTTGTATGACTGCACTAAGTCTCAAGTGTTGCTTTAAACACTTCTCGTAATTTTTAGTTTTCTTGCTGAACTTCTGGATGGCAAATGAATTCCCAGGTTAAATTTCTTTCTACGACACTATCAGTCCTACCTCTACCATTACAGCATCTCAAAAACATAGATAATCCCCCTACTCAGTGTGACCATCTGTAAAAAAGTTGCTGACCTCCAAGCCAATGTAAATAGATCATTTATGGAAATAAGTAAATTAGTGTTGGAGCCAGACTTGTCCCGAATTCTTCTGTGAGTGGAGACTTGGACATAATTGAGAGATCAAGAGTCATGAGGTTAATGAGGTCATGCTGCCAGGGCCTGGTTTGGGTTTAGTATAACATGAAAGACTCAGCTCTGATCCTGACTGGCACGTTCACTTAGCAGCAATACCATCCCGGCACCAGTCTGTTCAGAAACCTGAAACCTCTTCTGTCAGCCCTCTTCTTGCTACATGACACCGTCAGAAGACATATGTTCCTCTGCACGTGAAACCACTTAGACCATCTCACTCTGTGTTTTTTGTAAACTTGTTGTTAAGAAGAAAGAGTGACTAATATGGTTTCTCCTTTATAAGCATGGATGGACTGTAGAATCCATCTAAAAGGATTGCTAAAATTGTAGCAAACGGTGTTTGATACCTCTTATTAAATATCCACTAAGTTTATCAGTGAGCTCTATTTGAACTATATAAAATGCCGCATTTTATATATTGCACATTAGAAATAGCTCTTATCTAAAAAATGGGAGTGATGTGCTCCTGCTGCTGAATGCTGTGTGAGAGCTGACCAGTATCAGTTATAGAGAGCGATCAATATTTTTTTACTGTTGCTGCTGTCAGGGTAGTATGTGATAACAAACCTCAGATTGAAAAAAACCCACAAAAACCAAACCAAACCCCCACAAACCCAAAAAGCTAAGTATAATGGCTTGTTACAAAACATTTTCTGCCCTGTGCACTGAATAAGGAGAGGCCTCCATGGAAGGTGGACAAAATTCTCAGACTGAGACAGATGCCTGGGGCAGAGGGGGAGCAGAGCTTCAGAACCACAGCTTTTTTTAAATTTTGTAAGTTAGTACTCCTAACTGTACTTCAACAAAAGCAGCTTTTTGCATGCCACAAGGCCTTTTACAGTTTACTATAACATTTCCTATGGAACACTTTCTCTATTGGAATATGAAGTTGAACAGTTCAGTTTCAACAAAATTCTGACAGAACATCAAGAATTTTCAAAACTACATCTTTGGCTGTCACATAAGAAAGACCCTACACTTCACCTGCACCCTGGGAAGCCTAAAGATTTTTCAAGCAAAAACTGAAAACTGTTCGTAAAAATTCAAAAATTTCTCTTCCAAAGCTTGAAAATGGAATATATTCCGTTTAATTTTTCAGTCTTTTATTTCATAATTTACTGTATGCAATATTAAATGTAACCTCACACTGTAAACCTCGTAAAACATTTTTGTGGGTTTTTTAGTTAATTAAGTACTTCTGCTTCCTCCATTGATCTTTCATTTCGAAGGAAAGAAGGAGACTTTACTCTTTGCTACATCTAAAAGAGAAAATTAGTTATTTTCTTCCACTGTCTCACACACCTGCACTTTGTGAGCATTGCCAGCTGCTGAACTAAGCAATTGCAATCCTTGTCAGACCTCCTATCCTCCTCTTGGCTGTCACTGCCACCCTGACAAGACTTTGCCTTTCCAAAATAAAACTGATGAGAATTGTAACACCTTCAGTCAGCAGTTTTCAGGCCTTCTGAGACCTCAGCAGATCTGTAGTCTTCCAGAAATTCTGGAAATAATCTATTTACATGTTTTTATAATGATGTGTAGTGGAACTCCATTTCCATGCACATCTCTGGCTTTTTTCATCTTGACTTGGGCTAATAGAGCTCTGTGAATTCAAATGTTTCTAACACTGAAATTAGGCTGCTCAGCAATTCTGTGGATCAAGAATTCTTTTGAATTTTTAAATTTTTGCCATATCACTGGCTACACAGGGTGGTTTTCTACCAAATAAGTCTTATAGTAATTTAAACTTAATAATGCAGTGTGTATTAGTGCTGTAATAGTTTAGATTTTACAAAGTGCTATGGTCATGCTTTATCTTGATTTTTGATTCATTGCACCTCACTAGCTCCATCTTTGTTCATTGGTATTTCCATATGATACAGTGTTTCTTTGGGCTGTTCTGCAGTATTCCTTTGAATAAAACTGATAGCCTAAAATGTTGTAAACAAAATCAGCATCAAAGATGAAGGGATTTTACTTTTGTTTTATTTAAATACAGCCTAAGGCTTAAAATTTCCAATGAAGTACTTTAAAATGGATTGCAAATGTTAAACATCAACACATTTATTAACTGCATTTTACTATAAAAAGAAACTGTTCTAAAGTCTTCCATATGCAAAAAACATTTTTAAAAGGAATCACTCTGTGTGATGTGATATGTTGAAAGACTATCTTAATGGCATCTTGACTTAAACATTGTGACTGCTCCATGATCTTTTTGCTAATGTAAGAATCATGGAAAACTGCTGCCACATTTAATTAAAACAAACAGCACATTATTCAGGGACAATTTTCCTCTTCCTATTGCTAATGCATCATAGCATGGCCGACACTGTAGAAATGCCACCTAGAAGTGCTATGGCGTGTCAAACCTCCCACTCCCCAGCAATCGAAAAGAAAATGCTAAGATTGTTACAAGTTTCACTAATTGAAAGTAACACTTTGGATCAGTCACAATACGGATTTAGGTCATGACTAGGAATGGAAATAATTTTGGAGTCAGTGATGGATGATCCCCTGTTAGTAATAGATGCTGGGCAGGAACTGATCCTCAGTTCTTAAACCTCTCTACAGACCACAGAAAAACAGTAAGCCCTTGAGAAGTGTACTAAAATCCCATAGATTCTTCTTGGAGGTCCCCGAAAGGTTAAGAAAGGAATGTCTGCCACTAGACTTTGTCTTCTTTCTACTGCCATGTTCCGTAATTCTACTTTTTTCTCCACAAGTCTATCAAAACTTATATGAATCTGCAAGGGAAATAGATGTAGGCTGTGCCTCGATGTCAGCTGCTGCAGGCTGTGAGAGCCATGGCATATAAGCTGTCACGTTATCATTCCCTCTCCTTCCACAGCTCTTTCTCCCCATTTACTGGCAAAGGCAACACACAAAGGCTTCTTAACCAATACAAGTCTCCTTTCTCAGCCTTAATGAAACAAATCTTGTCTTTCAACCTGGTGAATATAAAATTGTCCTCAGTTAAGCTTATATGGTCATTTGGGAACCAGATGACACTAATCAACAGAAAAGTATATTTAGAAAAGTTTAGCCAGCACAAACCACTGCTTCACAGCTTATCAACACCAAAAAGTTTTTACAAGCACTTCAAATCTCTGCTCTTCTCCACAGTGGTTTTCCACAGAAAAGAAGTTAGATTGCAAACCTTGTTCTTATCTTGGAAACAGTAAAATGTTGTGGGTATTTATTTTTTTTAGTGATTGCATAAAGCTCTAGGATGAAGATTATGACTGATAAAAATAATTTCCCTGGTACAAGGAAACCTTCTATTGTAATAATGATGTGTAGAAGGCAGGGGTCTTTCCTGAGGCTGTTTTGTTTGTGAAAAAACTTTCCACAAGGGCAAGGATAAGCCTTGTGACCTTCCTTCACAAATGACTGTTCATGTATTGCTGTCCCACATACAGCAACTGTTTACCTAAACTGCTTCTCTAAGCAACTTAGAGCAGCCTTTAAACTATAAAAGTCACAGGTCAAGGAAGCATGACCAGTTTGGCAGAACAGTCTCAGGCAATATTGATTTGCAACTAAGAGCAGAACTTGGCTGACAAGCAATCACCCAGAGTTGGTACAAAAATGGAAAGCTGCTTTCCTAGAAAAGGCATTGATGGTTGTTTTGCTGGAGGCAGAGGATAGCTTCAGGTCATGTAGTGATCCTGACCCAGAGCAGAGGTGGGTATGGACATGCTACTTTAATGGTAGTTGTCGCTGCTCTCCCATTGTCAGTGACTGAAGCCAGTGGATGGATAACAAGATGGTGTTTCTTCTCTGTTGGTGGCACATAACTCAGCACTGAGAACATCAGCTTCAGCCTTTCTAGTCCTAACATCCTGAAATCATATTAAGGCTATGGAATTGAAGACTGAAGTAGTTTCTCATCAACAGCAGTTGTTCAAATTCTAGCTGGCATTATCCGAATGGCTTGTCAGCCACAGACTGATCCTTAGAAATGCTCTTTTAATTTCTTTTAAAGACTTTTCCCCCATTAGGTTAATTTTCTCCCCATAACTAGGGCTCTTATCTGTCTTTTCAGGGATCAGATTTGATCTCCTTCCTGTAATTTGCAAAGAGACAGGGCATGTGCAGAAACAGGAACTTTTCTTGAAAGAAGCTTCACACTGTGATTAATGAGGATCTTACACTTTGTGCAGCACTCATTTCTTCCTACTGGCTTCTGCTAAACATAATCAAAAAGAACATGACAGTAATGTGCTACACCATAGATTAATGCATAGGAGGCATTGGCTGCCCCCTCTCTAGCATCATTGATAGTATTGGGCTATTCATGTGAAAATACGTAGAGCTACTTTTTCCTTGCTGTGGCAGTTTTCATTCTGTTTTCCTGCATTTGATTATCTGGCAGTAGCTAGCAGTTGCAGAAGAGATATTCCACCAGAAATCTGACAATTGATGTTGTCAGCCACCAGCCAGGCTACTGGAGAATGTCCTATGGACAGTGAGAGACTCCCATGGCCAAGGGGGATGGGGTAATCTAGTTCACATTAAGTACATTCAGAGTTCTCTGAGGAAAGGGATAGTAAATATTTCAGATCACTCTAAAATCACTCTTAATGTGAAATGAGGCTAGAAAATAAGTTTAATTCTCAAAAGGTGGAGAGGAGTTCCTAAATCAATATAGAGACAAACAGGGTGAAACACAATAAATAGCTCAATAAATACCTCATACTTCATTGCAATTTCAGGTGGGTTTCTTTTGTTTCATTCAGTTAGTGGAGCTAAACACTGAGACACATGGACACAAATCAGTTTGGATGCCACAGCTGTCAGATTCTTAAACAACATTCTCAGTGTTGTCTTTCCAGGTAATTATTAGTGGCATATGGAGGATGTGAAGGTGTAGTACCAGTACCTTGTGGTAATATTATCTTGGTGTGGTTCCGATATGTGGGAAGTCCTGGTGATTTATTCAATATAAATAATGTGATTCTGTGCAGAAAACAATTTTTCCTGTCATTTGAACAGGAGGTAGAATCCTTGTGAGATTTTTCACTTTCGAGAAGTACAGAAAAAGAGCTTTCTGAAAGCTCTTCATCAGCTAGCATTCTGTGACTTCCCAGAAACATCCCAGCTAGCAAACTATGCCAGTCCTCTGACAAGAAGTCAGATAAAGGGGAAGGTTGATAAATTTGGGAGTTGTATTTAATAGAAATTAAAACTGAAAAACATCACCCTTTAAACAGTGCCACTGTGCAAATAGCATTGCCAAGCTTTTCATGTGACTCGGAGGTGCTCAGCAGTGGCTGTATTATGATATTGCCTGTCAGGTGCTTTGCAATCACAGTGAGCTGTTGGGTCGAGTGCCAGAGCTCATCCTGGCAGGCTGGAGCAGCAGGGCATGGCTCATCTTCCCTGCTCTGTCACACACAGGTCTCTGTGCAGTGCAAGAGGGGTGTGCAGGAGGCCAAGCTGAGGCATGGAATTGGAGCCTAAAGGCCCTCACTGCATTCTCTGATCATTAGCTTTGGTGTCCCACAAATGGATCCCTTCATATAGATTTAGGAGTTTTCTTTTAACAAAAGGCACCAGTGGGCCCTTCTGCAGATGGCTGCCTAGCCCAGCTTTTGCAAAGCTGCTTTGGCCAGCAGTGCTTGAGGAGCAAAGTGTGCAGTGTTCAGCCTATTTTTCTCTTAGAAGCAGCCAAAATGGTTTTTGGCACATATCACTAATTGCAGCAAACGAATCAACTGGATGGTAAAAGAAATAGCAGCAACTACCATCTTTAGCTTTTTATTTCCTGTGGAACACAGGAAGATGAAATATTTGATTTTTGAGGTTATTTATGTGTGACTGCTTGCCCATTCTTTTTTTTCTTCTCTCTGCACATCCTTTTAACTAACTTTCAGTAGTAATTTTCCATTCCCCTTTATTTTCTTTCCTAGACAGGCAATGGCATAGTTTAATGTCCTCAGCTGTTGCCAGGGAAACTGAATTATGAACTCAGCTTGTCAAGCAAATGAAGGAGCAATTATTTTTGAAGTATTTCTATAAACTTGGATCAAAGATGATCACATATTTTTAAGGCAATGTTTGTAGCACTTTTTTCGTAAGATTATTCAGCACTTGCAGTGTCAACTCTCTGTATTGTAACTCCTGCTGTTCATCATGACATTTCCCTTGTGTGCTTTATATGGGAAGTCTCAACAAACTTGACCCAGCTGTTTCCAAGCAGAGAGCAAAAATTGGTTTAGACATATTCAACTAATTTTTGCAGCTGCCTCCTCTGTAGAGCTGTCATTATGGTGCAGCAAGGTGAAACAGGAACACTGTGGCAGTAGGGGCTTTCAGAGAGGGGAAGGACATTTTTCTGTCCTGGAGTCTGGGTGTGTATTTGACCTAACACCTTTCCCAGGTGAAGCTGCAGCTATCCCTTTAGGTAGTTTCTTCCCTTCTGCTGTGTATTGGAAGGGAGTGTGAACAGGCATTTGTTCTCTGCTGGTGCTGGGCCACGGGTGCATGATGGGACAGCCTTTGTGTGGACAGCCCTGAGTCCTCTCCATCCTCTGATGCCTGTGTGAGCACACAGCTTCTCTCTGCTTGGTGTGGTGAGAGGCCACTTTATCTTGGTATTCAGGGAAACTCAAATGCTGTAGATGTAGGAGGGTTATGGAGGGGTGGGCATGTTAAGCTGCCATCAACGTCAGCTGCGGCCCATATGATGTCTCAGGGTTGTTCCTGAGACTCTTCTGGAATGTGCAACTCCCCCTGAGGTCAGTGGGTATTTTCAGTTTGTGGCTGAGCGCCTGCACTTTGCCATTCCAACTGCACAAGGTTGTCCAGAAGTAGCAGGTTGTTTCCAGTTTGTAATGTTGCTATCTATAGAGCCTTCAACTCCTCTAACACTAAAAAGAAAATTTAAATAAATATTACGTTACAGTTCATATAGCTATGTCAGGAAACAGGTCCTAACACATCCTGAGACAGACCTTCAAGCAAAAACAGTGTGTGCTGTTTTCTCAAGAACCTTCTCGTACTTTGTGGCATTTATGTAACCTTCATGAGGAATTATTCTGCATCAACACACTGTCAATGAAAATCATTATGCACTCAGAACCTTATTCAATGAGTGGAGTCAGTAAATTATACAATTAGCTCAGTTGGTTTAACAGCATGGTGCTAATAATACCAATGCAGTGGGTTTGAACTCTGTATGGGCCAGTCACTTTAGAGTTGGACATAATGATCCATGTTGGTCCCTTCCAACTCGGAATATTCTATATATATATTAGATTTTGACTATTTGGTAATGAAAAATATTTCTGTAAACCTGAGAATAAGGACAAAAAAATATGCATGCATGGACGGTTAATAACTTATGGGTTAGTGTAAGGTGGCACTTTCCTAGTGTAATCAAACAAGTTGTGGGACAGTACTCACTGTATCCTGATTACAGGATACACACGAAGCCTGACTGGTTTATCAGCATCTGGAAAGTCTAAAGAGAAGTGATGCAACAACATTTGCATGCCAGTCCTACTTAGACGTCTTGAAGAATAGCTGGAAGATCTTATACCTACCCTCTCCTAACACAGAAAATTTCTCTGAAAATGTCAGATCAAAGCATTTTTTAAAAAAACATTTTATTTATATTTACAGCCTGAGATTTTTGTTACTAAAATGGTTTTGTTCCTTTGTTTTCTTCATCTTTTTACACAAGATGTAACACTAGCCCTACATAAATGCGTAAAGTAACATATTTCAAGCTGCAGAGATCCAACTTAATACTACATTTTCCATTTTTGTTTAAAATGGTACTCCACTCTTGTGAAACCCCGCCTGCAGTACTCTGTCCAGCTCTGGGGTCCCTAGCACAAGAAAGATGTTGGAACAAGCCCAGAGGAGTGCCCATAAAGATGATCCAAAGGCTGGAGCGTCTCTCCTGTGAAGACAGGTTGGGACAGCTAAGGCTGTTCAACTTGGAGCAGAGGAGGCTCCAGGGAGACCTTACAGCACCTTCCAGTCCTAAAGGGGGCCTACAGAAGAGCTGGAGAGGGACTTTTACAGGGACATATAGCTATAGGATAAGGGGAAATGGCCTTAAGCTGAAAATGGGTAGATTTAGATGGGATATTAGGAAGAAATTCTTTAAGGATGGTGAGACACTGACACAGGTTGTCATAGAGATTGTGGAATCCCCATCCCTGGTGGTGTTCAAGACCAGGCTGAATGGGGCTCTGAGTAACCTGATCTAGTGGAATGTTCCCTGTCTATGGCAGGGGAGTTGGAACTAGATGGCCTTTAAGGTCCCTTCCAACCCAGGCCATTCTATGATTCTGTCAAAGGACCCAACTTGTTTAATTAGGAATATACATTTTGGGAAATAGTGCATTGCATTTTTGGCTGTCTGATACCCAGGTAATACTCTGTAGTTGCCGGTGGATAACATCCCTGCTCCATGGTGCTGAGACCCCCATGGGATCTTTCTCTTCTTTGGAACAAAAGGGATCCATTATGTTACTTGTTTTCAGTCATTTCTATGCTTGAAAGTTTGCCTGTGCAAAGCATCATATTTAGGATGGATGGACTATATGTATTTTATTGAAAATAATGGAAATTTTCATTTCTTCTCAATTACAGACCTTATCTATTTGGCCATTTCCAGTAACTGGCAGTCAAATACTACAAATGAAAAATTTGTTTGTTATAGAAAGCTATTTCTGCTTCTGTTGTGAGAATTAATTCTCGAGTAGCCTTAGTGTTGATTTACTTCTGAAGTGCTCTTTTGGCATTTGCAGGAGCAAGAGCTGAGGTGTGAGACCCATGCGGATGGCTGATGATGGGCAGATAATCTACAAGTGTAGTAACTGCTAAGTCTCTCTAGCCAGAATTTTCAGGGTTTTTTTGGGGGGGGAAAAGTCAGGTATTTAAATAAAGACTTTGATATAAACAAGTTGTCAAAGGACAAGTTACCTCTCTATCTTCGTCTGCTTTTCGGCTACCAGGCACTCTTCAAGAGACCAAACATAAATTAATTGGCACCTTTATTGAGAAGTAAGTAACTTCCAATTAATTGTTTCACATTTGCCATGAGGTACACAGGCATGGACTGACTGGGAGGTGAAGAGGAGAGTGAAGGGTTGCGGCCGGTTCGACGTTGAGTGGAGCAGCCAGCGCATCGCTCTGCCCTTCCTGCAGCAGCCGCTGCCCGTTCCCTCGCCGGAACCCTCAGCGGGACAGTTTGGTCTCGGGTTAACAGCATGCTCCAGGCAGCTCCCAAATCCACAGCGCTCAGGGGCTCTGCCAAAGCCCTGCAGCTTCCCCGTAAGTCCCCAGCGCCGAGCTGGGCTGCGGGACAAACCCGCAGGTCGGGGAGAGGAGGGGGGTCGTGCGGTGTGGAGCGAGTGCCCGGCTCCAGCTCCGACAGCCTCTGCTCCACGCCAGAGTCAGCCAGAGGGAAGGGATCGGTAGTTCTTTTAATTTCAACACCTAGTAAACAAGTCGTTTTTTCATCGGCCGAGAGGTTCTGCCGCTCCAGGCTCCTGAGGTCCGTGCACGTTCTCCTGCTGACATCTGCTGGCCTCCCGCTGGCGAAAAGCTCAGGATGTTGGGAAAGAGAGCCAGCCCTCGTCTTCTTGCTGCTGCTGGCTTCTAGTCCCTAAGTTGTTGGTTGTCGAACCTTTAGAGGAGATTAATTTATTTGGAACAAATATCTATTAAGCTAAACCTATATTATTCCATGAGCATGGCATAAGAGAACAGGATATCTCTCCTCAACAGATGGGAGGACTGTAAATACGACTTTTAGGTGCTTCGGCATTTCTTCTAGGCTCTTCTTAAAGAGGCACAGGCCACACTGGTGATGATGAAGCAGAGACCCACACACTCGACACCGACTGGGAGCTGGCTCACCACTGAGTGAGGTGTCCCACAACCTGCCACAGGAGGCAAGAGTTTCAGCAGAGCAGAAGCCGTAGAAGGTAAATTGACTCATCATTTGTTTCAAAATGAAACAGTTAGCAGTGCTGGCAATTTGATATCTTTTATGACAGGTAATTATGAACCATTATTTGTTAGATCTACTTCAGAGTTTCTGACTTTACAGAGACACTCAATGCAATGCTGGAGTCAGACATCAGGATAGAGAAAATTTAGTATTTATTTTCTAGCAAGCCTGAGCTATGCAAAGACCTATTTTCTGTTGCCTTGCCTTGCCTGAAGTATTTAGTGTGCTAACACAAACGAGAAATGCAAAAAACATTTTTCCTCTAAATTTTTTCCTCTAAATGACAGTGCAACTAGAGTAGTAGGAGACATGGTCTAAAACTTTGAGTATAGGGTTACGTGTCTTTATCTGCGTATGAGTGTCTTGTAATTTGAACTGAAGGAAGTGTTTCTTCTTTTTTTTCCTTTTATGTGGCAGTTTCAAACCTCAAAAACTATGACATACAGTACTGTTATGGTTTAACCCCAGGCAGGAACAATGTACAACACAGTTGCTCACTCGCTCCCCCACCAGTGAGGTCGGGAAGAGAACGAGAAGGGTAAGAGCTAGAAAACTTGTGGGTTGAGATAAAGACAATGTAATAGGGAAAGCAAAAGCCACACATGCAAGCAAAGAAAAACAAGGAATTAATTCACACCTTCCCATATCAGGCAGGCGTTCAGCCACCTTCCAGGGAGCAGAACCCCATCGTGTGTAATGGTTACTTGGGAATGCCATCACTCCCGATGTCCCTTCTTTCCTTCTTTTTGCCCTCACTTGATATACTGAGCATGATGTCATATGGTATGGAATATTCCTTTCGTCAGTTTGAGTCAGCTGTCCTGCCTGCATCTTGTCCCAAATTCCCATGCACCCTCAACTCCTCTGCCAGCACAACAGGATGAAGAGCAGAAAAGTCCTTGGCTCTGTGTAAGCACTGCTTGGCAATTATAAAAATACCTTTATATCATCACCCCTGTGTTCAACACAAATCCAAAACACAGCCTCATACTAGCCGCTGTGAAGAAAAATACCTCAGCTAAAACCAGCACAAGTACAAAACTGTTGCTGCTACTTGCTGGAATCAGACAAATGGAGTATTCACTGAAACAGTACGAGTCCTTACAAACCATGCTGTACCGTGTGAGATGCTGGTTTTGGAGTGAATAATGACTGGAATCTCGGGGCTGATCCCTTGTTTGTTTTATTACTGTGTTGTAGTAGCACCTGCAATGTCGGTGTGAAAGGGACAGCTTTCACTGAAGAATAGCTGAGCAGAAGGAAAGAAGAGCTGCCATCTTGTGTGGAGAGCTGAGACTGCACTAAACAAGTGTTGCTGCCTCTCATCTTACACAGTGAGAGTGTGCCAATTTATATCTGAAATTCCTTCCAGTCATTTTGTACATGGGCATGCACTTTGAATTTCCTCCTATTCCCAGTATTGTTCCTTACGTCCATCTATTGCCAGTGATCACCAGTTCATCTTGTATGCTATTTTGATCTCCCTCTGGTGTTGCCTTCCAACTATATGTATCAACAAGTCTTACAAGCATGCTACTTTTTATGACATAATGTTTAATGAAACTGCTCCCCAAACCAAGCCTCCAAGGGCTGCACTGTAACTCCTTTTCTACTCTCAGATTGATACTTTGCCTTTCAACACTACCCACTGCTGTTTTCAGCTTTTCATAATGCTTTTATTGCTTCTATTTTTCACTGTTTATCTATTAATATCTCATGCAATTGTCTATTGTATTCACTTAAGTCCAGATAGATCAGATGCCAAGAAAATTAACAGAGACAGACACAGGCTCAATTTGACATGGTCTGTCCTTAATGAACTGATAAGCATTAATCCCTTGAATAGGCACCTCTATTTCTTTTAATATTCAGCTTATCAAATATCTTTTGGGGTAAATGAACACATTCAGACATAAATGTGGAAGGAGGGAAATGAGATCTGTAGTTGTATGCACTGTTTTCTCCTTTTAAAACATGCATAATAGTCTTGTGCTTCTTTACCATCATTTGAAAAATATATTAAGAATCTGTGCTAGAATGTGATTCCATGTTCCCATTCCCTTGATGTTATATGACTCAAGCTCGTGTCTCGCTTTACTAATTTGTACATAAAGACTGTATTACCCTGAGTGTGGTCATTAAGAAACATTTCAGGCTGGAACTAACAGTAGTATTGAACATGCCATTAGGAAATTTTCATTACTTTCTCAGCCTGAACTGTTCTTGAAACCACAGAGAAGCTCTCAGCACTCAGACAACACAAATTACAGCTGTGCATTATCCCATTTGCCAGTATACGCATGAATCAAGGAGCACTCTAATTGCAATCCTAACCACATACCAGAAACATCTATGCTCTCAAATGTAAAATATGTGTAATCAAGTTTCAGCTATTTAAATTCAGTTCTAGAAGCATATGTAGCCAGGCTGTATTAGTTTATGGAAGGCCATTAACCAGTCAAGTTAACTTCACTTACTTGTCTCAAAGACAATACAGGAAATTTACTTTAACTCACCTAAGTATTTGTGACTTTTTGTGAAGTTGCCTCCATGGATCAGAGAAGTTTAAGTGGCAGGAACAACTTATGGTCATAAACTCTATCCTGAACTTCTTTTACTTGCTATAATCTGTGACAAGTTTTCACTGCCTTTGTTTTCATATTACATGCTACTTGGAAAAAAAGATGTAATAAAAAAAAAAACAACAAAGCACTGAAGTTTGTTTTTCTGCAGAAACCACTAAACAGAAATACACATAAACAAAAATTTTAGCAAAACACTATGGAACAAAAGTTACTGTATGATAGTTAAGGTAGCAAATACTAAAATAATGAGAGAAGGTAGAAGGATCTAGCAATGTCTATCAGATTGCTAGGACAGTGACAATATCTGGGGTGGTAATTTTTTGGCCAGTCTTTCAAAGCGATGATAATCTTGCAGATTCCATCCTTCCCTTGAATTTTTTTCACCTCTAAACATGCTTTACAAAGCACTTGGTTTCTCAAACTTGTAGTTGGGAAATGTGGCAGGTAGCTCAGTAGGGCAATTTTAATAATGTTAAAAGTCACCAAAGTTCCTGATGATAGTGGAATGGCAGCTGATGGAGTTCCCTAAGATAAATCTGTGCATCCATATCAAATTGTGACTTACTTAGGAGTTATCTTGTATCTACGTGTTGGGAAGAGGAATCTTTTATACTTAATCCAGTTTAATTTTCTCCTTGGGATTCTGAGTTCTGCACAAAACAGTAACACTATGCTGTTAAAAAGGCAGCAAAACTATGCTACATCTTGCAGTTTAAAAATCTGCTTCCAAGTACATGTTTAAGATGGGATCTATCATTCCAAGTACATGTTTAAGATGGGATCTATCATCTCTTCAGCATGTATCAAGGCCACTGAATCATGTGCCTTTATTTTCAAAGGACACAAGTGTTTAAGACATGCTTAACCAGCTCAGGTGGTAGAGGCTCAGTACATCCAAGTACACTCTCTAGTCCATGATATGCTCTACTACAATAAAGCAAATTGCTGTTTCCTTACGACAGGGAAGCATAAGTATCTACTGAGTGTCCCTGGCTAGAGGTGGTGATGTCAAATCACTGAGTTGCTGATGAGATAAAATGGAAAGAGGAAACCTCTTTGTGTTTCTATTTGTTTTAATGATGCTTTTATACACAGAGTGTAAACTGATGTTGCATGGGGATCTCTGGAAAGCTTTGCCATACTTTCTCCAAAACAATCAATGCTCATAACATTGATTGTGAGCTCATAACATTTCTGTGGCGTAAATAATGATTATTCATTTCTACCACCGATTGTATTACCTAACTCCCACGAAACCTGGGATTTGAATGTATGTCCTTGTTTGGCAGCAAAAAGTTTTGTTCTTAGGCTACAATGCTGGTTCTTTTTTAGCATAGTTTTAAAAATGCAAATGCAGTGGACCATGTTTCCCATGGAATTACAATAACGTGCAATCCTAATTTATTTTGTTCAGTGTTTAAACAAATAATTTCTTCCTTACGTATTCAAATGGCCATCCATCAACTCTTTCAAGACTGAATCCACAGTACCCTTCTAAATAGCTGCAGAAAAGTCTTTCATTAATTATCACACACAAAATGTTATTACTGCCAGGCCTGCTGGCTGAAAAAATAATTCTTTGTGTTTCTTTGTTGTAACTTATTGCTTCTATCTTGGCATCAAATCTACTCACTCAAGGCTCATGAGTCTAATCAGCACTGCCACCATGTACACACACAGAATCACAGAATATACCAAGTTGTACAGGACCCACAAGTATCATCAAGTCCAGCTCCTGGTCCTGCACAGGACGATCCTCAAGCGTCGCACCGTGTGCCTGAAAGTATTGTCCAAACACTTCTTGAACTCTATCAGGCTTGGTGCTGTGACCATTTCCTTGGGGAGCCTGTTCCAGAGCCCAATCACCTCCTGGGTGAAAAACCTTTTTCTAATATCCAATCTAAACCTCCCCTGCCACAAGTTCAAGCCACTGAACTACTTTTTGTGTTGATGGAGAGCTCAGATCATAGCACCATAGAATTATAGAATGGTTTGAGTTGACGTAACTGAAGGTGGACTACTTTTTGTTCTAATTCATGATGAAATGCTTTCAAAATGCTCAGTGCAAAGCAACATTTCATTTCCCTGCTGTTACAATTTGTGCATTATTCCTCTGAGTTACAGACTGTTTCATTATACTTTTTCTGACTCTTCCCCATGGCTGAGCCTATTTGCTGGTTGGGCTTTACAGATATGGTGTTGCCAGCTGAGCAATATCTCTTTTCTTTCAGAAATCACTTGAATTTACAATAGAGCAGGGCATTCCCAAAATAAGGAGAAATTAATTTCATTCTGCTTAAAGTTTAAAGCTCAGTGTTTACTGCTACTGTCAGTAGACTTGACTGTCTGGAAAGCTTCAAAATGTGGTGCATTTTTTCCAGATTTCCCTTCATAGTTATGATCTTCATTTTTACTCCTTATCTCTGTTCTTGGATGTACCTTATTTGGTAAAAAGGTAATCCTAGGATAATTGATCTCTTTAATAATGATAAGGAAATGTTAAAATTAATTCTTAGTAACATGGTCTATAAAAAAATGAAAGGTGTTTTGAAGAGCATGTGAGCACTCCAGAAGCTTAGGTTCCTGAAAATTGAGACAGGATGGTAATTTGTATTTAGGAACCATATTTGGGTGCTTTTCATTTTTCCCCATGACAAGAAAAAGTAGCATAATTCGAGGAGTTCAGTGCTGCTCCTTGCTAAAACATAACAAAAATATGAGACTTGCATAAGGAAACAGTTTGTGACACAAATTGCTTATCTTTCAGGAGGGACTCCATTTAAGACATGTAGGTTATCAAAAGCAAAAAAAAAGAAACAGATCAGGTCTTGGCTTGCCAATAGGCTTTTCTGGGATCCCCAGAGGTCCGGAGATGTCCAAGTCTCTGTGGCCTGGTTGGAGAATGACAGATATGGGGGCATCTGGAACAGGAAACTTATGTTTCTTAGGGCTTGAGGCCATGGTGGTTGTTTACATAGATTGATAAGTTTATTTTGAAGGAAGGGTGCATTAAAAACAGGATTTGAAAAGAAATTCTTCCTTACCTTTTCCTTCAAATCCACATGAGAAGAAAATGAAGAGCTTTGAAGATTGGATTTGATGCCATACACATTCCTATCTGGCTCATCTAAATGCATCCCTCCCTCAGGGGATAGGCCTTCTGCCTTGGCCTCCCATGCTGTAAGCCCATCGTTCTCATACTCTTACACTAGCATGAAGGCTATGGTATTTTTGTATTTGAACTCTGTTCATCCAGGAAATCAACTAGGTTACACTTGCTAATGTTTTCCTGTTGGAGCATATATTGGTTTAGGGGAATATGTGCTCACTTTTAAAAAAGTGCAGTTTACATTTACCACATCATAAAATGACAAAGTTGGGTCTTCTTATGTGTAGAATTATAAACGAGTACATGAGTGCCTACCTGACTGCAGCTTTTCCCTTCTGTGGGCTGGATGACAGTTTACTACACAGTCACTTCTGTAGCTTACTCTGCATCATTATGCTAAAAAAGATTTATATTTCCATTTCCTAGCTGAGGCATATGAACTAGTTCAATAATACACAGGAAAAAACTAAAGTAGCAACATTAAATGCATTTCTTTGATGTTTTTTTCTAAAAACCTGCTATCTGGTTGTATCTTTTCTCCAATTCCTGCTTGCATTTCCCCCCAGTCCTACTTCTGAATTAATTTAGCCTAGGCCTATGATGAACAGCCTAACAGACAGATCACAGCACACTGATGCATTGCTCTGGGGAAGCTGAAATCTGTCACAGGGCGAGATGAACTGGAACTCATTTTAGATTCCCATTCAATTTCTCAAGAATGCAAGCAAAAGAAAAACAAGGAGAGGTGGAGTGGTAAAGGGACTAAGATTTTAAAAAGTATTCTTGACATTTTGAAATAATGATCATTGGTACTAATGCCTAAGAGCTTATAAACCACTGCCTCATGTGGATTAAAGAAGTAGAAAGGCCAGCTCCCTGTTAGGTAGAGTACTTTGTAGCGCTATCTTGGTTTTGTGGATTAAGATGGATTTCAATAGGCTTACATTTCCTAACAAGTCTATGACCACCAGGGCCCCTTATGGCTCTCCCAGTGCAGACTATAACCACCTGTGAGGATGAAGAAACTCATCTTTCTGCCTGTAAGGCAGGTCCAGCACTTGCAGCTAGAAGCATTGCATTTCTTAGGCTCTTATCTACTCATATAATTTACCTTATGAAGTAATGCATATTAGAAAAAGGGAGTAGTGGCAATACAAATCAAGGTTAGTCTGGAGCTCTTACCAATGCAAAGGAACACAGACATGAAGTGATTTGCTTCCTTCAGCCCTCTCTGCTCATTTGTGCTAGCCTTCAACAGTTTTCTATGGTGTGAGAAGCCCCTGCCTTCTGTGAATTTTCAAATAGTTTTCAACAGCTTTTGAATACTACCATTGTGGAGGAATGACATCTTCTCTTGGGATCAAACTATTCTGGCAATGGGGGTGTACTGGCAGTGTCAGCCAGATCGTCTTCCCTCCCAGCAGGCTGCTGTGCAAGTACGGGCAGGAACGGAGTCAGTCTCCAGCTTTGCAAGGACAGAAAGCTCCGTTATAACACGTGTACAACATCATGTGTAGGAGAGCTGCATAGACATGGGAACCCATCTGACAGGGGAGAGACAGACACCTGTAAAGTAAGAAAATAGCTAATATGCGACAGAAGGTGATATGTCTGTATGAAATTATAAACTCTGTTGGGGATTGGGTTCTGAATTGTCAAAGTCAGTCTCTGAAGAGGCTGTGTGAGTGTTTGTCAGGCGGCAGCCCTGGCTGGGAAAGTAACCTGCCATTTGCACAAAGGGAAGGCAGTGGGTATTCTGTGGTCAGCCGGCTAATGGGCCTGTGCTCCCCAGGGGAGGCTGCAAACAGGCTTCCTGCTGCTGAGGTTTGTGTGACCATGTGCTGTGAACCCAGGTACAGAGCCCTGTGTTGCTCCTGAGCATCTAAGGGGTGGTAAACCAAGGCAGGAACCTCTGCAAAGGATGAGGTTCTGTAGTAGTCTTGGCAGAGACTCTGGTTTAAGAAATCCTTTCCTCCTACCTCTTTGTTCCCATTCTAAGTCACAAATCCTATTCCATGCACAAGCTCCCTCTCCTCTTATCTGTGCTTCTAAAATTGTTGTTGGACAAGACGCAAATCTGACCTCTGTAAAAGGATACATCCTTTTTTAAGTTTTCTGGTCAGCCTTTCCACTTGCCAAATGCACTTACAGGCTGTTTGCACAAGCTAACTAGTTAAAGAAAATGAATGGATTTATGTTATTTTCATCCTTGGTTCACTCTCAGCTGTTAGTTCCGTATCTGCCTGAACTTCCTGCTCCATTACTTATGCCTGCCATTTCATTATCCAGTTGGATCATAAAATGGTCAAACAAATTTTATATTGTGCTGGTATCGTGGAAGTGGAATATCAAGAATGATCATTAAGTGGAGTCTGGAGAACTGGAATGATTAAATTGATACCCAACACAACATCTTTTGTGGCTACAGTCTGAGAAATAAGACTGTATTTCACACTTGAATGACAAAATTTTTTTGGTAAGAGTATGTAGCAGAAGATAATGCAGAAGGAAGCTAGCTGGTCTAGCAGAGACAGCTCTTCACTCTGTGACCAGAAAGAACCAGCAAAAGGGGATATCTGACAGACCTTCTGACAGACTCATCTTCTGGCAGATGTCCATGTATGACACACTAGAAAATGTCACATGCTTAGAGATAATGCTTCCCTGTCATTACCTCTGTATCGTTTAGGAATGAATCAGTCTTTTGATTTAAGATGAAAAACACCTGCAACTTCAGCATGGTTTGGAGAGTAATAGGATTTGTTTTTCTTAGATGTAATGAATAAACATCTAAACATATAATGATTTTCCTCTGTTTCACTTTAAATTTGTGATGAAGTATTTGCTGTGAGGTTTGCAACAGAATTCAATAATAGACTGAGGCTGTCAGGAATGGCTGTCATATGTGGATGAAATTATTGTGACCCAGGGCTGGAAAAGAACAAATTACCAGAAACAACTGGACTTCTCTCTCATTAAAAGGTGGAAAGGTCATCAATCACTTATTAATGAATTATGAGATATTGTATTTTCTGACTAGAAATCTATGGTGAATGTGGATTATGCTTGCAATGTGTATTTATAATTTTAGTTGTGCTGTGGTTTAAGGTTGTTGTGTCAACATTGTGAAAAAATTCAGTCAATATGTGTGAAAATTATTCACCAGCTTCAATGTATAAGGACTCTTTCTCCTGGAATTTACTACATTTGTAATACAATATTTTATAACAGGTAAGTTTGTGGTTATTCTGATGTTTAAAAAAATCAGTACTTAGAGTATGAAAACCATGTTTCTGCAATTGTAGGTTTTTTGATGAGTGAACAAAGATATCTGACTTCCTTTCATTTACCTGCAGAACCTTTGATTTATGAAGGATATTCTTTCATATTTCATATTGGACCTTTGACTATTCTTCTCAGTGCGTTACAAAGTGACTGGAAAAGGAGCACTTGCTTTTAAACAACCTGATATGCTAAAAATAAAGCTATCTGGAAAAGCTGAGGGAATTTGGAAAATCAAGAGTCTACTGCTTAAAGATGATCAAGAGTCAATTTACTCAGTTTGGCTTTCCAAAAGGACTTTCTTAAATAGATAGTTATAAAAGGCCTAAAATAATACTCTCAAATAAAGAACATGTTCCTTTTCCTCTTTGAGTTGGCTTTGATCAGTAACTATGTAGAGAAGGATTGCAGTTTTTTGACTTTCAGGTGTTTGGAAATGTTGTTCACTGGCTATGGCTATTATAATATTTTGATTTTATATATAACTGTTGGTAAACCCCATATTTATAAGTTCTTTTCTGTCACTGATCATTGTATATAATTTGTGTTTGGTTTGATTTTTTTTTCTGCAAGTTCAAAAGGTTTTATGCTCTTTTTAATTGATAGTTTATCTTTACAATGCCTACATGTAGACCATGGTTGAATCCTAATGAAGAACTTAGAAAGAAATCTTCTGCCAGCATCTTCTTGTATTGTGATTGTCTCCCATATGCTGGCAATGGCAATGTCTTGACAGACAGCTGGAGCAGTAGCATTAAAAGCCACCATCTTGGATACTCCATATCCTGTCTGAGAAAGCACACTCTGATCATGCTACCCTGGAGGAACCCCTGTATCCCCAAGAGAAAGTATTCATGTTTCTATATATTCAGTGAAGATGTCTTGGAATTTAGATATGAATTAGATATTTAGATATTTAGATAAAATAGTTTAGCTACTCTGAGCATCACTGGAAATCTCATTTAGCAAGCATCAACACAACAAAACCCCAAGTCTCTTGACCCAAAAGAGCAGTTAGACTTATGCATCTTTTAGACTTGGTGGCTACTGCTTGTGACTTGGAATTGGACTAGGAGGCTTGTGGTACAGCTTTCACAAGGGAGAAACAACTGTCTCTTTTCTGTTGACACTGAGTTAGTGGATGAGTTCAGCTGAGGAGGTTGGGCAATCACCCAAATCAGAGCAGAGATGTAAATATTAGCAGAACATTCTCATGGGAGGTCCATAACATTTAAAGTTGGCTTTCTCAATTGGTCTCAGAGCCTGACAGAGCTTGGCAGACCTATCTATTTTCTCAGGCATTAAATGAGCATGGCTTGGATTATCTCCTTAAATGTTTTCTTACTTTTTGGTGAAGTATAGAAAATGGGTAATGACTTTAAAAAAAAAAAAAAAAGAAAATGGAAAGTTTGTATCCTGAATCCATATTTATCATAGAAGAAAGGGATAGGAATGATCTCAAAGGGTCACCTACTCCATTTTCCTATCCCCAGGCAGGATTAATGATACATGAAGTGTAGTTCCCACACTGTGGTGCACTTTTAGTGCATGAATCCCTCAAAAGTGAACATAGCAGTGCTGCACAGAGTTACAGCATTCTGGAGCAAATCTTCAGTGCACAGGAAATACTATTTTCAGGATATCATTTGAAATAGGCTTGCTGAGCCCTCTGGCAAAGGGAAGGAGGCCTGTAACTGATTGAGGCAGTTCAGCCTCAAAGGACAGTGGAAGCAGCTTAGTGGTGGATGCAGCAGGATGTGTGCCTGCCTGCTGTTGTTCAGATGAGCTTTTTGCCTGTGGCAGCTTTCCTGGCTTGCTTTTCTTAGCTAATGCTGTAGCTACAGTCCGTGGGTTTCTCAGCCACTAGAGCTAAATGTGTCCATGTCTATTCTCTGGCACTGAAAGCTCTTGGAGTAGATTAGCCTTTGTTCTCATTGTACTCTGCCATCACTCACATCAAAATGGCCATTTGTAGGACAGCTGCCTGTTGGGTGTGACACATGGCCCATTTGAACTCCAAAAGACATGCACAAGAGAGAGAAAAGCAGATTGTTTGGGAAGTCAGAACGTGTCCAGAGACAATTTTAGTAATTTAATAGAAAGGGTAACTGAGTCCCTGTGCATGGATACGTACCTTCTTGCAACTGAGTTTAATCCGATAGATTTAGCCACACTCCATTGATGCAGATCCTCCCTTGCAGACTTCCTTTATGCATGATCTCTTTGCATGAAGTCATCTTGTCATCCTGGCAAAGCAACAGCTCTATCTGCTTGAGGATTTTTACTTGTGAAGTAAAATTTTCTCTAACAGTTTTTTACACATTCTGTTCTATGCCTTCTGTGTTTGCTCCAAGGCTCAGTTAACCTGTGCTACAAAAAGATTAATGCAAGCAGTTTTTGCAAATGGTGTTATTGAGTGCTGATCACTTGAATGATGATAACTTGCTGCTGGGATCTTTAGTCTGCTCATAGTGCCTGCTTTTGGAACACCCCTGTATACTATAGTCTGCATTTTCCTCAAGGTCACTGGAAGAAGGACAACACAGGTGAAGTAAAAGAGCATGGGCTTTGAGATACAAGGGTTGCCTTTGTTAGTCAAGTGAAGAGGACAGAGTAGGAGGTTAAGAAAGACAGGTTTTGTGGGATAGGGTTGTGGAGTGAGGTCTCTGTCTTGTTTACGAAAGTATGTAGGAGGTGATAGGGTAATAGTAAGTCTAGTGGCTAGATACTGATTCACAACACCCACTAGCAAGGATGACCAGGAAAGCAACCTGCGCAGTATTGGAGATAACATACAGAGCTGCTAGATCATCAGGGTGCTGATGGCCAGTGTTGACGCAGCAGAGTAACCTTGGCTTTTTAGAAGGAGGCTGTGTTATCAGACTGAACAGGATGACACTGACAGATCCCACACTAAAATAAGGAAGCTGACAAAAAAAGAGCTTTTGAAAAGTAGGTCTGCCATGCCTGAAAACCATACCTCTTCTCTGAAAGGTTATTTATCTAATGGAAGTTCAATCTCTTTTTGTATTTGCTGAAGGAAACAGATGAGGGGCAAGAGACACTCCTAAAACCATGCGTTGTCTTGACAAAGGCAAATTTTTCTCTTGGAAAAAACCCTGAAAGCTGATAGCTTTCACCCCTATGAAGAGAACTTCCTTAGGGAGTCAATTTATAAAGGCATACTATAACATGCTGACACCTTAGAATGACTTCAAAATTGAAGATGTATATTTATAATCTCAGCTTTTGATAGTATCTTAGTGAGTATTTTGTGAAGAAATACAAGGTAGCTGGGCCCATGACTATAGCTATGTCTTTACTTCCATAGTGCTGGGCTGGATTTCCATATCTGCTGCAAGGAGTAGAAAGAGCTCTGCCAAAGGATGTTGTTCATTGACTTGTTAGATACTTTTCATGTGAGACACAATACTGACAGAAGCAGAGTTGATTTTGAGTAGCACTTGACTGACCTTGCAATTCTGCTCTTCTATCTGACAAGGACTCTTTTTCACTTGCCCTTTCCATAGTTGCATATTGTCATTTGTCAGAGCATTTTGGCAACCTGGTCACTCATTTAATTTAACATTGTGATGTTCAGAAGATAAGTGATCCTCTAAGAACTGCAATGTGTCTGCTATTAAGATATACTGTGATTAATGGAAGCTGAAATGTGGACATTGAAACATAATATATAATAATTCCCTGTTCTGAATTTCTGAACAACAACAGATTGCAGCATGTTTTATGATGTCCTTAAGGGAGCAAATTATTTATGGGCATATAAAAGAGAAATTCTTTCCTAAATTTTGTATCAGAAGATTTAGAGAAAGAAATCTACATTTAAAATTTTTATAATTTTTGAATGTAAAAATGGATCATTTACAAGTTCGTGAATGGTCCTTCTGACACTGTCATCAACAGCCAGGGTATCCAGAAATGGCATCACAGTTCTCACATTGGCCCAATTCCTGCTTTGTCCTCTTATATTACTACATGACTTGCAGAGAGCTGTCACTTTCTAGATTCCCAGCCAAACAAATAATGAATATGGCTTCATTTAACAACTGAGATCTTCACATCTGCAAGTTAGCTATTTTTTAGTGACTTCAAAAGAATTGTGTGCTGACTGAAAACCTTAAGAGGGGAGAATAGCTTTATTATATATGTGTCTGGAATGTGAGCATATGGCACAGCTAAATATATTTAACATAGAAAGAATTGTTATATTTAAATCTGACCCACACTTTAATGATGGTATTGTAATCTGTCGAGCCCAGGTTGCTGTTAGGGAAGAATATATTTAGATGTATGGATTAAATTTCATTACTAAAACAACTTTTTGAAGTTTGGTCTGAGACTGTGAAATATATTTTTGGAATAACTAAGAATATTACAAACACACCATTGAATTCACCTTTTTACTCCAGACACAAGGAAGACGTTTTTAAGAAACAACAAAGTTATGGTTGGAAACCTCTATGATGACCTTCATATCGAATAATACTACCACTTTGCCATTTTAAAGAAAATGTTCTGCAGAGTTTCTGGGAAAATTGCAAAATACAGCTCCTTAGCCTAGTTTACTAGAGTCTTTAACTACCGACTGAAAATTAACTTGTACTTCTTTTTGGTTTTTTTTCCAGGTCTAGGTTAGATTCAAATGGGAATATCATATTATTCGTGTTTCACAAACCCTTTGTTGCAGAAGTCTTAATAGACTACCAGAGTCTTCTAAGGGCTTCTCTCCAGCTCTTCTTCTCCCCTCCTCTACTAGTTATGAACTCTGTGACCTTTTGGTCACCTTTCATCAGGGTTCAGTCACTGTAGAGACAGAAAAATAGGGAAATGACCTTGGCATTAGCCAATGAGTCAAAGAAATACAGTCACAGGAAGGAGATGTCTGTATCCCACAAAGGGCTCCTAGCCTAAATCCCACATCCTTCAATCCTTCAGTCTCATACAGGGAACTGTTTCATCTGTGTGGAGCCACCTGAATGCATTGGCACATGTAAGTAAAATGAAATCAATGGCCTGGAGAACATTATCTATGCTTGAAAATGTGTGATGAGATGCTGCCAATGGTTTATCTGCGTAAGCACTAGGAGCACAGTCATGAATATCTGTTGAAAGCATGCAAACCTTGTTTATGCTGGTTGCTTGGCACTCATGCAGTTGGGCTGCTGCTCAAATCTGGGTATGAAATAGCAGAGGAGAGAATAGGACCGATCTACTTGGTGCTATGAATGCAATTTTGCCTTCTGATTACAAGTTTTCAAGTTACTATCAGGTTTGAAAACCTCAAAATTTAAGCTTTTAGTGAAAATTTCGTTATGAGACAACCTTTACTTCTATAAACATGCTTTTGTCTGTTTTTGAGTGTAAACTAGAGTTAATCAGGCAAAACCAGAAGCTATAGATCAAACACAGTTTTTGTGGAAGTGGATGTTGCTTCATTTACTCCTGTTTTATTTGGGGCTGAGGTTCATTAGATGCTCAGCTACTAGGAAGGTATGGCTGAAGATCTTACATTAAGAAATTGCTTTGTCCCCTATCCCAGCTGAGGGAGCTCTCGGAAGCGGTGATTGAAGTGAAATGTGACCAAACAGTTTGGGAACTGGAGAATATGTAATCTAAACATTTTGTAATGACAGCCATATGGTCCTTCCAGTAAAGTTATGTTACAGATGAACCAGACTGTACTGGTGGATAGGTAATTTCTGCCATTAAAGATATATGGAAACCACAAGACTTTTCCAGGTGAAAATTGTAGCCTTTCCCTGTCAGGGCTTGCCGAGGGGTGAGTGTTCCCCTGCACTCCCCAGGGGTGGCTGAGGGAAACGGAGGATGAAGAAGGTGCTGGCGGCTCTCCATGGTTACATATAATATAAATTTATTCACTCCAGAGGCAACAGGCCACCTGGAGGGTCCAAGCTTATGTGGGGTAACCAGGGAAGAGCCCTTCCCATTTCCGGCCCCTGGTTCTTATAGGGGCTCCAGCCAATGGGAAGGGAGGACAAGGGAAGGGGACAAACCATTTGGGGTGAGGGGTAGGGCACATTATAACAGGATATACCATGTAACAGAACAATAATATACAGTGAGAAATACATGCTAATCACACATTACAACAGAAAATCTTCCAAGCTCATCTGTAACTCCAATTCTCACAAAATCTTTTTACACAAACATTGGATATGATATAATGTATACATTTCAATATGCATCTTTTTATACGCTAATGAGGCCTAATCTATTTCTCAACATCCCAGGGTTCACTAGGAAATGGATGCTTGTATTTCTTTGAAGATCTGATTCTTTATGCCTTAATGACATCTTCATAGGTTGAGAAGAAATATATTCATTTTTTTGTGTGGGAAATCAGCTGGATTTACCTATATTCTTGCCATTTCAGGCAGACCTTCCTTTCTTTACTAGTTTGGTTTTTGGAAGAAAGTATAAAGGAAGAAAAAATCTGTAACAATTCCTTTGTAAAAAGCTTATCTCTTGTTTACCTCACAGCTATGGTATTGGAGTACTGTATATACAACAAATTGCTTTGGATGTAAGAGTATTTAATTTTTATTTTTTTTTGGCTTTGCCAAATGACCAAAATCATCAGACATAAGAGCTATAGTGTAATGACATACATATCGTTATTTTAAAAAAGATTTAGTGCTTTGAGACCAAATAATTGCTTTCCAGCAATTGTTATGGTAATAAGCAGTTTCCGGTAATTTTTTATATGTCACACGGAATCAAAGATTTATCGTTTTTATTTTTAGAGTGAGGATATAATTTTTCAAGTCTGACTGATCAAAAGAAAAAAGGAAGATAGCCTAGGTGTGACAGAGATGTCCTTGAGTTGCCTACCAGGATATCTCTGTTAAGTTTCTGTGTCAGGAATCAGCCTGTAGATGTCCCCCAACACATATAATGCTACATCCAGTGTTCAGTTTTTTTGAAAGCAGCTATAATAATAAATTACCAACAGCTCAAATTAAAGAAAGACAGGGAGATGAAAAGCTGCTCAGGAATGGCTATTTCTGTGGGAGGACAGCTGAAGCAATGACAGAGTGAAGAGAATCTCACACCAAGAGAAACATGAGCTAAACAAGAGCTGATAAAAAGAAATAGAAATAGGAGTCTTACAGAAAACTGAAGACATCAGAGAAAGGGAGCCAATAATGACACAGTTCCCTGTGACTCTTAGATATGGCAATGATAGATTTTCTTTCTGCTTAGTAAACCAGAGCTGACCTTAGCACTGTACTTCATGATGAAATGAATGCTGCACCGCCATGAAATGACAGGTTTGCAAGTATATAACATCTTTGACAAAACCTGCAGGTTAGGTGGAGAAAATATAGCTCAATCCATAATCATCCCAATGAGATGATGAATTTTGGTGACTCTTGTCTCTGTTTAGCTAATGTAATTAAGTGCTTGCAATGAATAGTGCCTGCATCAGTGGTGAACTTGGCCCTTCCTACATATCCTATGGTGGACCTGGATGAACCCTGCATATGGTTTGTAACAATGGGTGGAATCCTAAACAGTTGTTTGTTTCACCCATTTGCAATCTATTCTCTTCACTAAACAATTGATTTCTTCTCACACAAGAATTTGATAAATGATTTCTACTTGTATCAATACCCATATTTACATGAAAATGAGCTCATCTGTCAAAGAGAAAGTGTATTCACTGGTCACAACATATTATTTGCTCTGTTATTTGTCATTTTGGTTGTTTTTCTTCTGTTTTCAAAACTATCCATGGAGGACCTGAAAGAATACAGAGTAACTTGTTCCTCAACACAAGTAATGAAGAGTCAAAGTGAACAGTAATGCGTGACTTTTAGCTGGGAAATTTCATAGCACTTGCATTCTACCCTACTGCTGTTCTGACATAGATCACAGTACAGTAAGTAACGAAACGTCAGCAGCATTCAACTTGCAGATGAGGAACATAGAACTGCAAAATTTGAAGCAAATTTCTTCCACCATTAAATCATCAAATTCAACCATTAAACTAACACTGCTAGGTCCACCACTAAACCATGTCCCTAAGTGCCACATCCACATGTTTTTGAAATACCTCCAAGGATGGTGAGACAACCATTTCCTTGGACAGTCTCTTCCAAGGCTCGACAACACTGTCAGTGAATAAATGTTTCCTAACATCCAATATAAACCTCTCCTGAAGCAATTTGAGGCTGTTTCCTGTTGTTCTGTCACTTGTTACTTGGGAAAAGAGACCAACTGCGTTGCAACCTCCTTTCAGCTAGTTTTAATAAAGGTATAAGGTCTCCCTTGAACCTTCTTTTCTCCAGGTTAATCACCAGCTGAATCACCAGCTGCCTGAACTGCTCTTCATAACACTTGTGTTCCAGACCTTTTCCCAGCTCCCTTGCCTTTTTCTTTTCATGCTCCAGCACCTCAATGTCTTTCTAGTAGTGAGGGGCCCAAAACTGAACAAAAGATTCAAGATACAGCCTCATCAGTGATTAGTACAGAGGGATGATCAGTGTCCTGATCCTGATGGCCACACTATTGTTGATACAGACCAGTATTCCATTTGCCTTCTTTGCCATTTGGGCACACTGATGGCTCATATTCAGTTGAGTGTCAACCAGCACCACCAGGTCCTGGGTAGTTTCCCAGCCACTCCTTCCCCAAGCCTGTAGCGCTGCCTGGGTTGTTTTGACCCAAGAGCAGAACCTGGCACTTAACCTTGTTGAACCTCATACAATTAGTGTTGGCCCATCAATCCAGACTGTATAGATCCCCCTGCAGAGCCTTCTGGTCTCCCTGTGTACCCAATGACAGTTCTGTAATCAGGCCTTAGAGTCTCCAGCAGTGAACTCTCCTAAGCCTCCCTCCAAGAAAGCTACCCTTATAATATTTATTACATTTTTTGAATAGCTTCTTCAATTTTCTTTGCTTCATCTTCCTTTCCTCTTTGTTGTTGACATAGCTAATATCAGAACCTGCAAAGAAATAATGATTTCTCTTATATCTGCATACTTGACAACTACTATGTTCCACTCTTTCCTCCATCCTCCTCTTCCTTAAGATGTACAGTCCTATTTGCTTCATCCTTTCCTTAGTAAAAACTTTTTCAAGATCTTATTTTTACTTTCTTCTGGAGTGTCTCCAGGTGTTATACATTTTTCAGGAAGGAACAATGTGATATTATCTTGTCATGTTTAGCTTGCCATTCACCATAACATACATAATTTCTGGAGAACTGTTAAATAATATGTTCGTTTCTGCCATTATTTCTGCCAAAATTTACACATTTTGATGAAAAATCATAATTACATATATGCTAAATACAATTTTCAATATTTCTCCATTCACCTTTCAGTATTTTTCCTTACTCAGCCTCTGAGATCCTTGAATCAATGTCATTTTTCTGTATAATTGTGGGAACATATTCAGTTGAGTAAAGAAAATAAGTAAACATGAGAAAAAAGTTTTGACTTGATGATCTTGGAGATTTTTTCTAAACTTATGTTCCTAAGATTCCATGTCTTTATTTCAATAGGATTTTTGACACTGTTAGTGAGGAATCTTAGTTGACTGTTACTCATCTGCTACTAATTAGAATGACTTTCCCAAAGTCACACAGCAAGCATTTTGATGTAACTAATGCAGTACAGAAACAGAGATTGCATTCTGACCAATTCATGTACTGAAAGGGAAAAATAAGAAGTCCTGGAATAACTAAAGTAGTCAATAAACATTTAAAATGTGATATACTAAAGTATTTCCAAAAATCAATTTTTTATAGATAAACCACAATAAGTTTTTTTTTTCTTACTTCTTAATGTATAAAAGAAATGTTTACAAAATTTATTTATGGTAGTTTCTAAAGGAATTTACAAAAAAATATTACTGGAGAAAGTGGATATCAGACAATGTCTGATACACAGTTCTGCAGTAAGCTTTTCTCATTCCATGGATGAGCTTAGGTGAATAAATTTCTGTAGGTATATTGCTTCTGGCTTGTAAGAGGATGTATAATTGAGCTCTTTCACTTGTAGAGTAAGTTCCAGTCTAAAGGAATGTAAAAAATTGCATATGAGCTTTCGAGACACAAGTTGCACACAGGGGACTTGCTGGGAAGGAGCTGTTGAAATGTAAGGTGCTATGACTTTTATAACAAGGTAACCATATACATTGAGCCTTCAGTATGATTGATTGTGTTTTTGGTAGTTTTTTGTGGTTTTACTTTTTTTTCCTTTGCAGTGGTGATGTATTGTATTTTGCTTTGTTTTCTGAGGCGAACCTGCAGATGAATTGTAGGAGGCAGGAAAGAGACAACTTGGACTGCTGACTGCTTCAGTGAGGGTGCAAGGAACATCTCATATTTCATCAAACCTCCAATGATAGACTAGAGGAATTGAGGAGAGCAAGTAGGAGTCACATCTGGGTAAGAAGTACCATTAGTCAGTGAAAATTATGAGTCAAGTGCTAACCAGTACTTTTTCTGTATAGCTACCCCATCAAATAATTTTCTCAGAGCCAGAGCAGGTGTATGATAGTTGTATTTGATGATACACACAGTTGCATTTGGCAATTCATGTGTTAATCAGGGACACTGAGAAAAGTTTTGCGTCGAGTTGATGTACCCTAGCAAGCCATATTATTTGATGTAGTCAGAGAAGCTGTGAAAATTTTCTGATTTTCAACTTTTCACTGCATCTTTTGTGTTTTCTTGGTGTTCTTTTGCCATAGAAAAGTTCTTCCCAGTGGCATAGTCAAAGATACGTCCATAAAATAAATTAATCCACTTCTATTGTTGTCACTGTAGTGTTTACACATTTCTTTCTCCTAAGATGGTAGACCAAAAGAAGTAAATTTATCCCTTTTTAAAATTTTGAACTACTTTTTAAAATATTTCTCACTATATCTGTCAGGTACTCCTTGCTTCCACTCATTTGTGTCTCTTGCAAGGTAAGGAGAAGTTGACCTCAGTACCGAAAATTTTCTCTCCACAGTTGTGTCAGCATGTGGAAGAAGCTAATTTCTTTCTGATCCCAGTCACACACAGAAATAACAGATGTTATTCTCAGTGTCCTGAGATCAGACACTAAACAATGCTGGAGAGGACAGACATGTCATATCAACAGCACTTTCCTTCTTCTGACTAAGTCTCAGTAAAGGGTTGTTTTCTGATCTTTTTCTTCCTAATTTAATAAAATTATACTGAACCTGTTCTTCTGATGTCGAGGCCAATTCTTTGCCTTATATAGGCACTAATCCAGAAACTCACAGATTTAGCTTTAAAAGTATATATATTTCTCCAAAGGAAATCTCTCTGAGCAAACATCATGCGCTTTATTCTGAAGATGAACCTCTGTCTGTAGAATATAGTGGAGTCAAATTATCTCCTTTAAATGGATGCACTTAAATAGCATATTTAAAAACATGCACAATTGTTATGGAAACAAACTGTGGTGTTAATTTTGATAGATTAAATGGACCAAGGGTCACTAAGGTGTTCACCTCATCATGTCATTGTAAAGCAGTCACGACTAGCTCAGATATTTGCGTACAGAGACCTAGGTTACTGTGACTAATTCCCATGATAAATAGACTGGAATATTCAAGCCAAACACACACACACCACACACACACACCACACACAAGTTGATTAGACTGTACTGGAGGAAAAAACCTAGCAAATCAAGCAAAACCAAAGTACAAAATATATGGGGTTTCGAAGCTGAAAAGTTAGGAAGCTGACTTATTGTGCAAAGTAAATCTATTTAGGAGTTTCCTGAGTCTTTTTTGTCAGAGATATTGGTTGGGGCCTCTTAATCTTGGAAGCATCCTTATTAGTAGAGTAAGATATTTCTGCTGAAGATTTTTACTAATCACTCTGAAGCAGCTGGTTGATTTTATTCGTTTTCTCTCTTTGATTAAAAGAACAGAGAAGAGAAGGGAGGAAGGTCAGGTAGTAGCTGGTGAAGTAACCTGGGAGCAGAAGCAGCTGGGGGTTTTTTTGTAGTGGATGGTAAGGGTTACTGGGACAGCCTTAGCTGCTAGATTTGCAGATCTGGCTCAGTTCCACAGGTTCCAAAGGTTGCAACCTGGCATGTCCAGTTGAGCTCCCACTGCCTCTCCTGGAATGGTCTTCTGGGGCTGCTCAAAAGAGTGAGTGAAGTGTCTTGGGAGGGGGAAAAAAGTGAGGGAGAGAAAAGTCTGGGCTGGGGGTAGGGATGGTGTGTGGTGTAGGGTGGTGTAAAAGGGGGTGGAAGGAAGATAGTGCCAATGCAGTGGTATGTTGTAGATAGAAGAGACTGGCGAATGATCCCCGGTACCTCCTGAAGTGGATGTTTCTGTGGTGCTATGGTCCTGTACATGGTCATGTGTCTGGGATTGCTGTCTGCCATTTCAAGGGATAGATTGGCTATGCACACACACTATCTGGAAGACTTAAATATGACATTAACTTTGAGAGTGCAGTATGGAATATTTTCATCAACACATAAGTTCAGAAGGAGGACTGAGGACTCACAAAAATACACTTTTCCCCTGTCTCAAGTGGGTTTTGCTCTTAAAATCTGCATTGAGATTAGTCATATAACTATTTTTCTAAATCATAGTAGAGAATAGTATTCTGAAATATTAATTAGCATTGTAAAGTGTGCTATCTGCATGATCCACAGCTCTAGGCAGATTCAGATGCACAAAGAAACTTGACTACACCCAAAGAACGTGTTGAGTCCTTGCAGAGCAGGAGGATGTGGTTCATGTTTCACTTCCCAGTTCTGATTGTTTTTTTACCAGGATCTGTTTTGTTCTCACTCAGCTCCAAGATAAGATCTGTGTGGTTGTCGTCTTCCTGTATACATGAGTTTCCTCTCAAAAACAACCAGGGGTTGTGGACAGGGAGGAATCTGTGGTGTGCTCTGATATGTTCCCAGACAGAGTATGCAGAGGACCAGGGGTGTGGGGTGCACCCATCCTGGCTCATCGCTGTAACCAGGGTCTCTGCATGGAATGCAGAACTGATAGCAGCAGGAAGAGCAGGTCTTGGCAGTGTCTTCAGGGATATCAGCTGTCTGTGAAGGGAATAAAGCAGTGGAGCAAAGCATAGGATTTTCTCACTGGAGGAGAGGAGTGCTGTATGGCCTCAGAGTATGCTGACAGTTACTGCAGCCCAGTGAATCCTGTGTCCATCCTGGACACCTTTCTTTTGGCTAGAAAGTGAAATTCTTCCTAAGGGACTATATTATAACCTCATGGAATCTTTTTTTCTGAGCATAAGTTTGAGAAGGCCTGAAAAGAAAATGTCCTTCAATTGAATGGTTAAATGCAATCTTAGCTACTATATATATGCTGATTTCAAACTTAATGACTTATCAAAACTGGGGTTTCTATTGTACTATAGGAAGATTATACAAAAAAAGAGAAAACACAAGAAGTCTACAATCTGTGATTATGCAAGACCCCCTTAATTTTTTACAATGGTGATAGGAGAGAGAGTTATAATAATTAATTAAAATGGTATTGTTCACTATAATAAAATTATACAACTTGCTGGCTGCTTTCTATAAACATAACACTATAGATCCTGAGGGGAAGCTGAAATGTAAACAGTGTTTTTTTACATAAACACTCACTAACAGTTCTTCTTTCCTAAAGACTCCACACCAGCACTTGATGCAAACTTAAATTAAATTGTTTCAAGTCTAAGTTTAACATTTTTCAGTACAGATAAACAACACGCTTCAAAGTAAACACTGCTACATGACATGTGCAACCTTAAGGATATACCATTTTAATCATTATTGCTGGCATTGCTTGTTTATCCTTGGTATAATGTCAGCAATTGAAGTGAAATTACCTTTGATTGTACACATGTAAATGGTCATGGAGATGGTAAATGGTCAATGGAGAATGTAAATTACTTTCTAATGCATAAACAATAAAATTTCATGTGTCTCCTCTGAACATAGGCTATTAAATGCCATTACTGACTTAATGTCTGATTCACAAAAAAATTGAAAACTTTGCTTATGTGCAAAGTGAGAAGGTTGTTTGGGGTGCTCTCTCACTTTGAAATTTTTCATACTCTTACATGTGAAATATCTCTCAGTTAATCGTTTGTTGCCTTAATCTAAGCTAAGGTCCTTTTTTTCGAAAAGATAGATACCTGTGTATTCTTCATGTCTGGAAGTGTGCAGCACTCTAATGGTGTAAAAGACTCTCACTGCTATGTCTAGAAGAATCGGTATCAATCACATATCGTGTCTTGTGCCTCTGTCCTTCCACTCCTCTCTCCTAAATTCAGTTTTTATGACAAGTGTTGCAAAACAGAAGCCATTGGGAAGTATGCTTCTGAGCAAAGTAAGTCTGTGAAACAGAAAGTTAGAACCAGAGAATAAAATGTTAGTTTTCTTGAAGAAATGATAACAGCTTGAACCTCTCTCTCTCTTCAATCCCCATATTAGAAGAGGGTGCACCAGTGAGGTTAGGTCAGTACACACATGTTTTAAATTAGTGGTTTATAAACAAGGAAGTGACAATTATTTGTTATGATTATTTGTCAAATAATCACATCTGTGCCTAATTACCATGTATGTGCCAGTGTTTGTATTTCTCGGTAAGCTGAAATCAGTAAGAATAGCTTTAGCTGGTAAATTGTGAGCTCACATTTAATGGGTACAAATATTTTAGCACAGTATACATTGTGTTAAAAGTTATAAATAATAGTGCCACCTAGCTCTAATCAGTCTCACTCCTTATCTTTCATTTGCAAAGTTTACAAAACACAGCAATGAATCTTACAGAGTCTCTGTGATGCAGATTTCTCTCATTCTCAAAGCCTTCTTATCTGATAAATTTTAGTATTATTGTTTTATTACCATGTAGTTGTCTCTTTGTTAATACATATATAGCCTCACTATACTGTGGCCAGGCTAACATTTTTGGTATTCATCTTATTTATTTGTGTTTCTTTCTTCTATCATTGCATGTAGTCCAGTCCTTTAGAAACATAGGCTTTCACCAATAGTTTAATTTCCAAGCTTATTTTAAGAGTCACGAACTCAACTTTTGAATACCAAAGAAAAAAAATATTTCAGTGGTCATTTGAATAAAGATAGTAACTTTTCTTTGACATTCTTTTCCTTTAGAAATTTTTATCTCAGATTCCATCCAAAAGCGTATTTGGGGAAAGGGAAATTGTAAGTATGTCTTTACATGAGTGTTTGTTTGCCCCAGAGGTGTTTGTGCTGTCATCTCTTAAAGTGCTTGAGTTTAGGAGTCACTTGGGGTCCAGGAAAACATAACACATGCTTGAATTTTTCTGAGGCTTTGGACTTAATTCTTGAAGTATGTGCGATGTTGTCCTCCCTGCCCTGAAAGAATGTTTCCCAGCTGTGTCGGGGTTTTAACACCCTGTTATGTCATTCTTCCATGTCTTACAGGGAGAAGGGTAAGATGTGTATCACCATCCTGTTTGTGGTCATAGAGTATGTCTATGACAAATACATATAGAGAGACTTCGTGGGAGTCTCTGGCTGGAGAAATGCCTCCGTGGTTTAGTCTTGTCTTACAGTGCCATGTTTCTGTGTGTGGTCATGCTTTGGCAGAGAGACACTGCCTTACACGGTGGGAAGTTTGGGGTGTTGCATTTCAGCCCATTCATGTACCTTTGCCTCCTTCTAGGATCTTTAAATGAACTCACTCAAGAGACAGTAATCTGGCCTCCTTTTCTCAGACCCCCCTGTCTAAACTCTCCCTAGCTCAGGGCTGTGACCTACAACTGAGTGGGCAACAGCATGACACAGCAGCCGTGCCACCCAGTAGGCCCATGTGCATGGAGCTTCCGCACAATTTCCCTTTGGGATAGGCGCTGAGAAGAGGCTTCAGAGTAAAACAGTGTTCAAGGAAAAAAATTAGCATTGATCTTTGATCAGTGATGTAGTTTAAGTCTTTCTTTGGCTTCTCAATTATCACATTTTTGCTGTACTGTGTCGGCCTCAACATTGTAGTTGGAAATTTCTAATCTGGCAGTTGTCACCTTGCTGCTCAGCAAAATGAGTTCAAACTACCTAAGGCTGAAGTGTAAAATCCTGCTTTCCAATCTGGTGAAGATGTGCTTTCATGAGTAGGTCGTTGCTCCTAGACAAACACTCTTCTCATTTTGTTCCTCGTGTTTTGCAATCAAAGAGGATGAGCTTTGCATTGGACTCAGTTCTGTCCAAGGGAGTTTAGGAGTTTAAGCATACCTATCACACTGTTTTCCTGTGGGAATTTAGGTTTAAATCAAGTGTCTTTCACCATGCCTTAGACAACGTCCCCAGTGCAAAGCACTTTATGGTCCCGTTTAAGAAACTCCATGTTATGGTCCTGAAAGGGGTTACTGAATAATTTTAGGTGCATGACAACAGGCAGCATGAATTCTGAGACTTGTGTGCCTGGATTTACTCTTGGTTTGAGCTTCAGTGGAAATTACGTGATCAAAATCCATTCCCAGCTGAGCAGAAACAGAATCTCTCTTTCCAGAGACAAGAAACCGATGCATAAGGCAGAAAGTTTCACACTAAAGAGCAATATGGCAGGATGAAATTAGTCTTGCAGTGTTAATCAGATCTCTTCAGAAGCTTTGCATATCTGACATATTAAAACTCACTAGATCTAATCTGTTAGGGATGACAGAAAGATACTTTGTCTACTCTATTTTTTTTTTAAATATATACCACAGAATATGGTCACTTAGGTGGCAGCTAGTGTTAATCAAGCAGCCAATTACAGCTAAAAGCAGAAATACAGACAAAAGGCAAAACATCATGGTGGAAATCAACCCGAGCAGATGCTTTTATTGTCTAGCTGTCTATATTTAAATGTCACAATTTTTGGAAATGATAGATGAATTTTATTAAAAAAATTACTTACAGTGACTATGTGAAAGTCTATTAGTTCTCATGTTGTCACATCTGAAAGAACTAATTCTTAAGTCAAAATTTGTTTGCTATATAGATTTTAAAGATCGTGAAAGAATTAAGGCAAATGACTTCATATAAATATGTAATGCCGTAAGAGACTTGAATTTCTCATTGTTATGTCAAATAATCCGAAAGAAAATTTAAACAGAGAATTATGGTTCATATCTGAAAATGCAGAAGAAAACTTTACTGAATTCCTCAGAAACTGAAGTCTGGGGAAAAAAATGTCTAGTCTGATGAAAAGATCCAACTCATAAGCATGAAAACCTGATGTAGAAAAGAAATAGAATAATGTAAGTTTAATTTTATAGCAATGGCTATAAATGAAGAGTTAATAATTGGAGACAATGATTCTTTGGGAAACATATGCCTGCATTGAAAATAAAAGATACTATTGAAATGGAAAAATTAAAGGAAAAGTATTAGCACAGCAAAGTAAAGTAGAAGTCAAATGATTTTTTATGCGGTGTTAGAAACAAGGAAAATTAGAATACTAATATTGGATTGAATAATAACCCAGAAAATTTGAAAGTGTTAATTCAATTATTATTTATCTTTAGGATAAAAAGATGGGATTACCTTACATAATGGTACACATGTGCTTTCTTTTCCACTGGAATCTTAGCTGGATGTCACAAGGTAATTATTAAATTTAGGTATTTTTAAATTAGTGGTTCCAATAAACTGTGTCCAAGAGATTTGAAAAAAAAAAAAAAAGCTTGGGAGCCTATCATTTATTTTCAGTAAACCAGGGAAAAATCCAAACTAAGCTAATGTTAAGCCAAAATTGGGATACGAAAAAATCTGAATAATTCATAGACCTGTCATCATAGTTTTGATAAATGATGGTATGGTTATCAAATAATAAAGCAATAGAAGAGAGTCAGTAAAATTAACAATAGGCAGCATGGGCTTGTAGATATAGTCATATTAACATTGCATAATCCCTTTGGTCAATAGACAGAATATTAATGACATAGTATGTTGAATGAGCTATAAAATATTTGAATTATTATACCATTGGGGTTTCATTTAGGAAATCAGTGTTACAAATTATATATTTTAAATTGATTAAACCCTGACTGTATCTGAATGTAAAATGGGATTTATTACTGGCAAATAAGGGGAACGTATGTTAGAATGTATTTTTTTGGAATGTTTCCTGATCCCAGGCTTAAAAGAATGATCATAAATGACTTGCAAGAAACATAAAGTCATCACTGATTTTAGTTAGATATAATTCCATGCTTAGGTGAGAGATAAAGTAGCTGACTGAAGTAATGTGGATCACTGTGTAGATGAGAGCCAATCTATAGTATACAAATCTATTTCATGGCAAAAGGAGAAATGCACACTCGCAGGAACTAAAAAAGTAGGTCATGGTTACAATATTGATGACTTCTTGGAAGAGCAAAGATTAAAGTGACTTAGTCATGGTGGACAAGCACAGTCGGTTCACCATAAATTTTTGAAGCTTTTCCATGACTGAAGCTGTTAATGCAATCTTTATCTTTTATATAAAAAGTTAAATATTAAGAAGGAGTAGGTATTTCATGCCTCTGCACTCATAGATATCCAGATTTAGTTTATGTAATTTAAGAAAGAGGTTGAAATACTGAATGAAGTTCCAAAAAATTCAGAGAGTAATTAATTCTCTGAAAAAGTTGTACTTTATAGCAAGAGATTGATAAATAGGCTGTTTATCAAGGAGAAAATTACATGGTGATGGAGCACTGGTTTTAAGTATTCTGTAAGAAAATGCTATTTCACAAGTGAATGGATGTCACAAATGGATGTTAGTTCAAAGCTTGGACTTCATGATCTCAGGGATCTTTTCCAACCTAACTGATTCTGATATTCTGTATACAGTGTAAGAGAAAAATGCATTATAAAATCAAAAGGATGGAAGTCATTAGTAGGCACATTCACTTTAAAATAATATGTCAACATTTACTAGTGAGTAATATGAAAAATTTAATAGTTATGCAAAAAAACCCATGATAATATAATGCAATACACATGTAATATGTTAGTAATATGAAAATAATATGAAAAAAGAAAAGCTGAGAAAGAATGGAAAATTCTTAAAGCTTATAAAAACCCCCTCTGTCTCTGGACATTTCAAAATCATACCTTTTCATTAGCAAATTTCAATTGGAATACACCTTCCTGAAGTCATATGGCCGAAGTTATATAGTAGGTCATTCTTCACAATCATAGTAGTCTATGTTTGCATCTATGACTTGGTGAAAGCAAGGCCTGGGTCAAGCAGACCAAATCAGAAAAGCAGTTATCTTTTTATGACAGAGCTAGACTTTCTGACTGAATATTACTAATGCTCACTAGTAAAGCTATGGGGCTTTTTAGTGGTAACACACAGTTCTAATATGCCTGCTAGGATTCCTGTTAAAACACATTCTAATTCTTTATGATTTGAACTTACACTACAATGTCTTGAAGATGAAAACCGTCAATTTTTGACTGTATTATAATTTTAATTATAAACACTCAATAAATATAATTCCTTGAAACTGAAATTTTATGTTACGCAACCTGTTTTCTTCATGTTTATGCAACCTTGCCCAATGACTGTCCTCTGACTATATTTCCCCTACACAGTTTCTGATATGTCCTAGGTTTAACTTGGTGTGTCATATATTTGGTCTGATGACACCAAGGGCATTGGACTTAGTTGCTGAGAGACCTCTCGAGTGTTTTAAAACTTTCACTTTGGTACAGTGATTGTCATTACAAAATGATACCTAATATATCACTCACTCCCTATTCTTCCAACAGAAAATATCTGTGTATTTATTGGCAGATGGTGAATGGTTAATTGTTCCCAATAGCACTTACTTCATGTAATGCAGTTTTAGGGCCAAAATTTCCCCTTAGATCAACTTGTCTTCATCATTTTTGAGCCTGTAGTTGGCTTCTACCACTAACAGATTCTTTCAAAGATAAGTGTTATGCCTGTATTTGGAGCTTTCTTTTAATCTTGGAAGATAAAGAGGTATGCTCTGTCTTGGTACATGTGTGCATCAGCTTCTTTGGGAATCATAAGTGAACAAGACTCTAACTTAGATAATTCAGATCAGTTCTAAAATGTAAGATTAACCCATTTTTGAGACAGAGATCTAGAATAGCCTGTTTGGAAGGGATGTTTAGTTAAAGCCGTAAAAACTTGACCAAAAAAGACACCTGAGAAAGTCTATGACTAAAGATACTATAAAAGCACAAGTCATGAGAAGATGGTGAGTACTAACTAGCTCTTATATTAGAAGAATAAAGAAGTACAATCAAGAATCAAGTTTAAGGACAAACTGGAGACACAGTTGCTCATATCTTTCTTCTTTATCTCTGGAGTTCATTGCCATGAGGTGTGAGGGATGCCAGAAATATAAATGGTTTGAAAAGCTGTTAGGTACAGTCATCTGTAAGTTCATGGAGTGTTATGAAATGTGAATGAAAGGTTGTAACCTCTGGCTCAAAATTTTCCTAAACCACAGGTTGCCAGCATCTGGGAAGATATGCCATGGGGACTATCATATTATACTCATTCAACTTTTATTCCTTTTTCTGAAACAACTGCTACTGTTAGGGCTGGAGACAGGATCTTGGATTAGAACAACCTTTAGTCTACCCACCTCAGTCATGCTTAAAAGAGTCCAAGCAGGGGTTTTTTATTCCTAAGAAACAGGACTTTTTCTAAAAACCAAGTTCCTAGACTGTACTTTATTGCACCTTAGACATCCCGTGCTAAACAGTAAAAGATCATTCATTTTTGCAAGACACCTAATAAAAGGTCAAGAGTAGTTCAAAGTAAGAATCTTATCTATGACTTATTTCCCTTTTATCAATTCTGATTAAATCATTAATATTTCCTCTAAAGTAAAAGTATTTGTAATATTATATCACATAAAATCTGTCTTCATGTTGTGTTTGTGTTGTCATTACTGATTGATGTGCTTTTAATATATTAGTTTTAAATTTCCTGGAATGTTGATCAAGTCTTTAATGTAGTTTGAAATGTGTCCTTTCAGTATTTTTCCATTCAATTTAAATCATTTAATGGTTTACTAATTTTATCCATCATGAAACCATAACATTTACTTTAGGAGTTGTCTTGACTACTAAATATGTCTGTATTTTAGGTGGAAAAAGTACAACTTAATATTTCAGACATCTTAAAGATAATTTTTGTTGGGTTTTTTTATTAATATTTTTTTCAAATCACACATTACAAAATTAATTACTTTGCCTCAAAATAAAACTATGTGCCCTGAAAAGGCATTTGCTGTCATTTCTGTAGGTACAGGCTTGTGGTAGATTCCCATTCAAGAAAATGAAACACTTTATTTCTCCATAATTCAGCATGTACTTTTCCAGTGAAACTTACTCATGATACTAACAACTTCTCTTCAGTACTGCTCCACGAGGTGGCAAATGTGTGCACACATGCACACACTTAGAGGACAGTATACACATTATTTCTGGCTATAAATAAAACTAACAAGAAAGGTTCAACCAAGCACAAAGGAAATAAAGAAAATAAAAATGATATGGACAAGTAAGATGTTAATGCCCAAGATGCCTTGGAATAACTGAAGGCAATTCTCACATAAGAATGCAGCAAACAAAATCAGCTTTGTATTGAGTATTTTGTAGGTTTGTATTGAGTCTGGCTGAGATGGAGTGATTTTTCTCCACAGCAGCCTTCACAGTGCTGTGCGTTTTACTGGTAGGTAGAAAGGCATTTGGCTACTGCTGAGCAGTGCTGGCACAGCACCACAGCTGTCTCTGCAACATTCCCCCTTCACCAATAGGCTGGAGGTGGGCAAGATCTTTAGAGAATACACAGCCATGACAGCTGACCAAAGGGATATTCCATAGCATATAACGTCTGCTCAGCAATATAAGCCAGGAGAAAGGGGGAGGAAGGGAAGCATTAACTATTCACGAAGTTTATCTTCCAGAGAGCAAGCTTTTTGCATACTGAAACCCTGCTTCCTGGGAAGTGGTCAGACATGGCTTACTGAGGGGAAGTGGAGAATAAAATATTTTGTTTTCTTTTGCTTCCATGTGCGTGACCTGTAATTTTATTTTATTAAACTGCTGTAATCTTGACCCACGAGATTTTTCCATCTTGTTTTCTCCCCACCCTGTCCTGCTTAGAAGAGGACTGATAGAGTGGCTCGGCGGGCACCCGGCATCCAGCAAAGGTCAACTCACCACAAGGTTACTCTGAGGAGAGATTTGACAGAGAGATTTCCACACCACATCTTAGGCCACACTACCATTAGTGAAAAGGAACAGAAAAACTGTTGTACCTCTACTTAGGAACCCACACTGGAGGATAAAATTAATCTCACATTCCAGCTAAAGTCCTGTTTAAGCACAAACAATGGAAAATTTTCTTTCATTTCAACAGATCTCAAGCTTCTTTCTCATTGGCCTAAATTGCAACATTTAGAAAACACGTAATGGTGATGACAATGATGCTTGGCCTAATCACAGGCTTCAAAACATGAGCACTGTCTGTTTATGCCTGCAAAGCAATTTCGGAAATGTAAGAATTATACTTTTGCTGATCTGCCACCACAATCAAGCAGAAGACTCTTTCCCTTTCCATGTTTCTTGTACTAGCACAAACCATGGACAACTTGGACCACTCTCCAACCTGCAGTTACATCAAACTTCTTATTCTATAAACATTTCTCTCACACTTTAAATCAACTGGAAGGAGGAAAGGAGGAAAAACTAAAAGCACAGTAAATTTTATGCCTGATTTAGCCATAATCAAAGATGACAAAATAGGACAAAAGAGAAAAATTATGCAGTCTAAGATATTACTATGCTTGTGTGTGTCAGCTGTAGGAAAAAGTTAAAAAACTTACTGTGTGCTTTTCTATCAATGAGCTATTCTATTTCTTACTAAGCTACATTGAAATGATAAAAGCTTACCAACCTATTATCTGAGTGCTTTGCTAGTTACCATGTGTATTAATTTGCCATTAAAGTTTGCTAGAAAACCTCTAACATGAACACCTGTAGAATGAAACAAGGCTGGAGTGTAGATACCAGTGAGAGAAACTGAATCCAAACACCATCTTCACTGTCAAGGTTAAGCATTTTCCTCTACCTCTGTGCATGTGAGATTTCAGCCCTCAAAACAATGAAATGGAGAAAATACAGAGACCTCACACTTAACATGAACACACTGCCACCATCTCCATTACTTTCAAGTTGCTTATATTTAAGCCTGCTTAGGTCTTTAATTTTAAAGCATTTACCTTTCATTTTTTTCCCATCCTGATCCAGTTAGTTTGGGAGGGAGTGCCATATTAAAACATCTGGGATTCATTGAATGTGTTCTTTTTAACACAGGTTCGGTGTGATCAACCCCAGATGCTCAACAACTAAAGTTACATATAAAATATTCATAGGTTTTGGCCAAAATCAGATTCAGCTTTCCATACCTTAAAAACAGAAGTTCTTTAAATAGATGTGAGTTAGACTTACATAATTTATTAAAAACCAAAACAAAACCAAAGAGAAAGAAAGAAAGGAAAAATTGGAAACTAGCCTCATTTGAAGTACAATTGAGTTACACAGGTTAGTGTCTAAAATATGTCTCTTTAGGCTGGATTTTCAGTCTTATCAGTCACTTAAGACTTCAGTAAGACTTCTATCATAAGTTCCTTCTTTCAGTTGCTCGCAGTTTGAGCCACCAGGATAGCTGATTCAAGCTCAAATCTTTCAAGGTGATCTAAACCAATGCAGTTCAACTTTTCCTGAGAAGTAAGGCTCTGAAGAAGGGAGATAACAGTTTTCCCATGAGGAAAATGTCCTACAGAACAGTTGTTAAAAAGTCTCAAACCAAATGCAGCAAAACAGGACCTTGAGGCTAAGTGGAGTAGACAGGGGATACAAGGGACCCCACAAATCCTTTTGCCACTGCTGTGGTTTTAGCTTGACTTAAGATAGGCAGTTACTGGTAGCATTTTAAACTCCCTTTTATTACATACATGGTTGACACCTCCCAAGCAGTGTCATTGAAATATGTTTGCTGCTGCTGCTGCGGCTGTGGCTGAACACAGAATGGTAGTGGGAATGTTTCAAGTTCCAAAGATATTAGTAGGTATTTGATTGAGTTTTGTTTATCCTTGGGATAAAGCTGCCATTTGCATAAATGGCAGGACACATAATCTGTAGCTCGTGTAGTTTCTACTTCTTTACTTAAAACCAGATTTTGTTCATTAAAGATATTCTGAGCTGAAGAAAGCACCAAAAGAAAAAAAAAATTGTCTTATCCAATTGTTGCATTCTTTATGAATGCAACAGTTTCAAATGCTATTATCTAGTGAATTTCCAAGGTCAGAACTAAAAAAAGCATACACTTAATCAAAGGTAATTCTCATTTTCTAATGATATCAGTATCTCATTTCTAGTCCTGTTAAACCTGTCACTAATTCAACAACCTATATCACAATTTTCATGATTGGGAAAAGACATCAACATTTAGAGGTAAAACCAAATTCTTTCTATGAGACTTCAGGGTGCATTCTTTTTTAGATATAATTTATAATAATAATTTCTTTTGATTTAATACATATGTCTTTTTTTTTTAAATGGTGTTCAGAAGGATGAAAGGCTGAAGGCTGAAGGGTAAATAATAAAAACTCAGAAAAATTTCATAACTGGACTACCATGCTTGAAATATCTTAGGATAGTGAAAGAAAAAAGTTGCTTTCTCTTCAGAAAGGTTTATATTATGTCAAAGCATGCCAGAAACAAATCACGTGGCATTGTTTATTTATGCTATAATATTGTCTAGGAGCTTATCATTCAGCAGAAGCCATTTCTAGTGCTTTGCAAAGCACTTAATGACACTTTCTCTGAAGATTTCTGAAAGAGACCAGGGAAGTAATCTTTTTCAGTATATTATAAAATAAGATGTGACTTATTCCAAACTTCTAGGAAAATCAAAGTCCATAATGTTTGTGAGGTTATTCTCTATAATTGTAAGTTATAGAAAATATAATTTTTCCTCTAATGATTTTGTTGGGAGATGGAGAGAACAAAAGCAAGATATTTGCTGCTAAACAAGCCTGACTTCTACCAGCTTGTAAAACAATTATGTCTTACCTTCTCTATAGAGATGACACATCTACTACTGTCTACCTGAACCAAAACAGAATGTGTCATCTACATTGGAAATTAATGTTTTTAGGACAGAGAATATTCCTGTAATGGGAAAAGGTGGACTGTTTTCTCAGATTGCCAGTATAGCCAAGAAGCGTAAAACAACTCCTTTTATAAGAGAGCAACAAAACTTTTTTCCTAGGCTTTCCCTTCTAAAACTGAGCATGGAAGCTATGGAGAAAGAAGCTGCTGAGTTCAGGCAAGAAAGAGTTTCACCTGACAGAAGGTTTTAATAAAAAGCAAGAGTTTTTCTGGTCAACCACACACACAAAGTAAATGTCAATTTGTAATTTATTCATTGCACAACCAAAGACTAATTAATATAAAATACAAGGACTTTGTTATCTATTACAAGATAGAAAACCAAGGAAAAGTGATCTCAGGTAAAAGGAGAGAATGGAACATGAAAATTATGAAAAAAGAGAAATATTAAATATTGATAGCAAAGAGGTTGGGGAGAAGGAAATATGTAAGTAATTAAAAGACTGATAAGAAGGGAAAATGCATAAAGTAATGAAAAAGTTCAATGACATTGGTTTGTATCTCTGATATGTCAATCACTTTTGAAAATAGTTTAAATTATTTTAAGGTTTTGGAAAAATGAATGAGGAAAAAACGAATGAATGTAAAGACAGAGACAATTGATTTTGAATCTGGGCTTCTCTATAGTGCATTTTATCACAACAAATTTTAATATCTGAATCCTGAGAAATATTGTATAAAATGTTATATATAGAAGAGAAAGAGAAGGAATATATTGACAGAAAGAAGAAATAGAAATTGTTTTGACTCTTCAAGTCTTCAAGTCCAGACTTCCCTCCTCTAGTCACACCACTTTGATTAACTTGAGTTGAATAAGAAAGTAAAGAAGCATACAAATTATCTCTTTAGTTCATGAAAAATTGTATTTATATAATCAAAGTGCTCTTTAGGCTCAATATCCCTAAGCTGCAGCTGCTCCTCATTAGTTTAAGAAAGATAAGAATGAAACATGATAAAATGAATAGGCAAAGTCTGCCACACTTAGAAAATGAAACTTTTTTCCTGTATAATGAGTCATTTAGTTATAAAAAAATTGTTACAGGAGTTTATACAAGTAAATAACTTAGCAAAATTTAATAACAACTTTTTCATAGACAATGTAAATCTTCAGTGACTAATTGACTTTTTTAGAGAAATATATGTGACAAAAATGCAGGATGAGTTACATACATTGTGCAAATCCCTACCTATTGATGACTTCTGGAAGCTTTCTCTTAGGCAGCTAATACTTGGGAGAGAATAATTGGTAACTGGTCTGGTTTAGTCTGACAATTCCTAGGTTACCTATATACTCTAATGCAATCATTTTTTAAACTCTGCATCTTAGAATGTATCAGACCATTAAGATTCACTAATCAGATAAAGTTGACATCTATTTCTTTAGGCTTCATACATCAAAGACAGAGAAAATATTTTGAGTTATTTTAATGCCTGCTGAACAAAACATCTTGAATCTCTAGTTGAAAATAAATAAATGTTTTGTGTCACAAGTCTGGATCTAATCTGTCCTAAGCCTTTTTGGCTGTCACCAAGCCACTTTTTTCACAGAAGAGGGAATGAAGATGAAATAAATAACATATTCCAGCATGAAAAACAATTACAAACAGGCTGATTTTTCTTCCATTTTCACTGGTAGAAATTTATGCTTTTTATCAGTGTGACTTTTTTAATCTAAGCACAGTCATACATAGGCAGAAGGAACTGCATCTCCTTCCTGTTGCAAATGCAATTTCCTGAGTCCAACTTGTTCTTATCTACCTGTAAGCGTAAAACCCACAGAAAACAAACATGGATCACATTCTACCTAAATCTGTCTGCTCTGAGCTGGAATTTGTTTGAAGTTAGTTTGCCAATGTGATTTTTTTAAATGCAGAGAAAAGTAATACCACATAAGTTAAAGACACTTTTTTTCAGATGGAATGAATCAAACCTTGAAGATACCTAAGATGAAAGAATGAAAAATCAAGCATTTAGATGGAAAAATTAGAATGCTGCCAGGGTTGTTCTTATCATACTTTGTCAGTTACTTATTCAGGATTTGCCAATGTCAACAGTAAAAACAGTAAAAAATGTCACTGCAGGATGCTGAAAAGTAGGGGAAAACAGATAAATGAAAAGAACAATGTCTTTCAATATAGGCTTCAACTGATTTAACTTTGCAGTTGGATCTGAACTCAACTTGGGCCATGAGTGCTGAGAGAGTTGGTGAACATCACAGTGAGTCCACTCACGATCAGCTTTGAAAGGTCATGGTGATCAGGAAGATGCCTGAGAACTGGAAGAAAGCAAATGTCGCCCTGGTCTTTAAAAAAGAGCAAGAAGGAACCAGGGAACTCCTGGCCAGTCAGCTTCATCTCAATGCATTGAAAGGTGACGGAGAGCCTCAGTCTGGAGGCATCTCTATCCACAATGATGACAAGAAGGTGATCAGGTCAGCATGGACTCACTAAAGGTAAATCATGCTTGACCAAACTGATTGCCTCCTATGGTAAAACAACTACCTGGGTGGGTGAGAGGAGAGCAATGAATATTGCCTACCTCAACTCCAGCAAGTCTTTCAACATTGTTTTTAACAACATCCTCATTGGCAAACTCAGGAGGTATGGATTAGATGAGGGTACAGTCAGATGGATTGAGAAGGGTCTGAACAGCAGATCCCACAGGGTCCAGTTGGAGTCCTGTCACTAGTGGTGTCTCCCAAGGTTCTGTACTGAGCCCAGTATTGTTTAACTCATTCGTCTGTGACCTGGATGAAGCAGCAGATGTCTTATCAGCAAATTTGCTGATGATACAAAGCTGGACGAGTGGCCAATACCCCAGAGTGCTGCGCAGCCCTTCAGAAAGACCTTGACAGGTTGGAGAACCTTCTGAAATTCAACAAGGACAAGTACAGGGTCCTGCTGGGGTCTGACCTGCTGAAAAGCAGTTCTGTGAGAAAGGATCTGGGGATGCTGGTGGACAATAGTCTGTCCGTGAGCCAGCAGTGTGTCCTTGTGGCCAAGAGTCTGTCCGTGAGCCAGCAGTGTGTCCTTGTGGCCAAGAAGGCCAATGGTATTCTGGGGTGCTTTACAAAGAGCATTGACAAAGAGCAGGTCATGGGAAGTGATCCTGCCCCTCTGCTCAGCCGTGGTGAGGCCATATCTGGAGACACATCGAGCTCCTAGAGTGTGTCCAGTGAAGAGTGACGATGATTAAGGGACTGGAGCATCTCTCTTACGAGGATAGAGAGGAGACAGGTCTGTTCAGCCTCAAAAAGCAGCAAGTTAAAGGGGTCCTTATCACTATATATAAGTATCTGAAGGGATGGTGTCAAAAGGATGGAACCAGGCTGTTCTTGGTGGTGTCAAGCAATAGGACAAGAGGCAATGGGCAGAAACTGATGCATAGGAAGTTCCGCGTGAATATGAGGAAGAATTTATTTCCTGTGTGGGTGGCTGTGCACTGCAACACATTGCCCAGAGATGCTATGGAGTCCCCTTCACTGGAGATACTCAGGAACTGTCTGAATTCAATACTGTGTGATGTTCTCTAGGATGATCCTGCTTGAGCAGGAAGGCTGGACCAGATGATCCACTGTGGCGCCTTTCAACCATATCTTCTGTGATTCTGTGATCTGAGGCAGCAGGTTGGTCAAGATGGCTTCCAGACAATTCCTTTCATTTGGTTTATTCTATGCTTCTATAATATCACTGTTCAGGTTTACAAGCCATGAGGATTATAGGACTGGACTGTAGTTTCAGTTTTTCAAAACACAACACATCTCAGCCTGCCCTAACAAGTATATAGAAAATAATTTCAACAGCATTTTCAACAATAATACAAACATCACAGTCAGAAATTGTTTATTGAAGCTACCAATGAAATATATCAAATGGCTGTCTGAGGTTATATGATCATAGGAACTCTGCATCCTGTAAAAGTAAAATAAGTAAAATGAAGACGAAACACACGGAAGTAAACTCAAGGAATGTATGTCAATAAAAGGACAAAAATTAAAAAAAATTATTTAAATTCACACACTTTTACTCATATGAAAATATTTTACTCTAAACAATGAACTTTTCTTTTTCTTTGCAAAATGTAAAAGCCTTCTGCAAAGGAAGATGGATCAATCAGGAAAGACCTTAATCATAGTTAATCTCAAGTGGAAAGATTCTGATAAAACATACCTGGAAACATGCAGACAGGACTTCTGAGAAGACAGTTCACTGATAAACATTCATGATGTTCACTACATTATGTAGAACTCATAAAATAAGTTAATCTCATAAAGCTTGGAAAGTCAGAATGATAGAGTGATACAACGCAATAACTTAAGGAGCAAGCAGGAAACAGATCCCATCTCTCATGAGTTACAGTGGCTGACACAGAAAAGAGAAACGTATTTCCTCTTCTTTCAACTGTCTTCAATTAATAAGCAAGCAATAGGATTGATGTCGTAATGCTTTTGGGCATCTAGAAGTCTCATGCCCAGCCACAGACTGATGGGATAGGGACTTTTAACCAAATCAGTGGAGAATACTGATACCTCTAGGTACATAGCTTAGATGCTGGTGAGTATTTCCTGTCTGTGTGTCTAAAGCTGTCTTGGATGGGTCTGGGAAAAGGAAGCTGAAGTTGAACACAAGGAAATGGACTCACTTGTAAGATCACAAAGTGATTATTACCACAGTTGTTGCAGACCAAACTGAAATTATTGTCTTGCAGTTCAATCACGCCATTTGAGTTCCGGCATTTTACATCCCATGCCAGTTTCTGCTTATACTTACAGCAGTGGCATATAGACTATAGTAGGTTTGCCAGTGTACAGACACTTAAAATATCCTGTATATCCCTATTTAAACCAGAGAGACTTATGCATGTTTTCATTGTCTTTAGTGAGTCTCTTAGAAATGATTTATGAATACTCAAAGATTAATAATCTGTGTGTAAAAAGTCAGGACATTACAGTCATACTGAGAAAACAGTAATTTTGTGAAATTATTCAAAATTTAAGCTAAAAACATATGATAAAAATATTTACAGTGGGTGGAGTGCATAATTCCCTTGGTTACATAGAATTACTGTCTTAAAACAAAAAATAAGTTGATTTCCCTATTGCATTTCATCTAAAATTTACAGTAATTGATCACTTTAGAAAAGCTAAGATTATCATAGTTGAGACAATTACACCTCAATTTTACTGTATCTTTAGTATGTCCGTGTTTTACTTTTCTTTAGTCTTTTATGACTACATTCTTACATATTTATTGTTTCACTAAATGATTGAGATCACTCAATCATCAAGTGACTGAGATCAGAGTTAATAGCTTTATATGAAGAAATAGTCTTTTTTATTGTCCTGAAGAATAACAAATTGCTAAGGGAACAGTATTGATGGTTTAATATTTTCTCCCACAGCCTTTCCTGTTTTCACAGATACAACATGTTGATTATTGTGCTCTTTTTCTGTATACATGACTGGTGCACTATGTGGGTCTCTTCTGACTCTGTCGATGTTGGAGGCAACTATGTTTTCTTCTGTCTATAATTCTAGCATTTCGTGAGAAAAAATTGGCCCTGGTGTATTGCTTCATACAGCTCAGAAATATTCTACAAGAAGGGAAGGGATGGCATATCTAAGGAATTAAATAGCAATCAGCAACCTACGGATTCTGCAGTGAGGGACCTCTTGGTCCTGGTGTGGGCATCTTGATAGAGGCTCTTTAAATATGGAGAGTGAAGCTTTAGCTTGATAAGAGCTGTAGTATGATCAGCAGGGTTAACTTAAACTGCATCAGACCAAGGCATTAAAAACAGATCTAGGCTTCTGAACCTCATGCTGAAGCTAAGTTAGTAGAAGGGCTTGGGAAGACAAATCATGATTGCATTAGGTGAGCCATGATTTCTGGAAAGGGAGGCTGAACAAGTCTCCTGTTGATGAATGCAGCATACACTGTGCCCTGAGGTGACTGGCAGCATTCCTGGTGAAAGGACTGAGTAAATTATGATGCAGTCCAATAAATTATTTATCTGCTTTTCATGCCACAGCCATATACTGTCACTTACCAGAATGCTGGCTTTGAGCAATGCTTCATTTCCCATGCTCTAGGCTGAGCTGAGATCACATGGCTTTAGTTCTTGGACTGTTTCAGCACCGATTTTAGATTTATTATTCTGCCAGCAGGAGTAAACAATGAGGCAAAAAGATGCCAACTAGCTGAAAGACAAGTTAAACTGCACTATGAGAAATCAGGGAGCAGAGAAGATATTATATAATTAATTTTGTTAAGACACAGACCTCATCCAATTTGCTACTGCAACTCATTCCTCAGAATGAATCAAAATCCACATTTGGTCATGAGAAACCTATTTTTGTGGCAGTGTTGCCAAATAATCTAGTGAACTCAGTGTACTTACTGATAAGGGTTTTTTTATATGGTCACAACTTCTATGATCCTTTGGGCAATGGATGCTTTTATGGTGACACTATATTCTCGCTGCTAATGGTAGTGTTGGACATCATAGTTCTTTTTCATGTCCACATGTCTACACATCCGTCATGTACTACCAAATGTTATTCCCATAGTGAGTGAAATATAAAAAATTATGTAGTAGTCATGGAAGACAAAGCAACATAGAATCATAGAACAATTTAGATTGTAAAAGGCTTAATATCCTCACAATCCTTAAGATCCTCAATCCAGTCATTAACCTAACACTGCCAAGTCCACCACTAAACACCATCCTAAAGTACCACATCTACATGTCTTTTAAATACTTCCATGAATGGTGAATCCACCACTTCCCTGGGCAGCCTGTTCCAAAGCAACGATGATGTGGAATTCAAGTTGAAAAAGAATAGTCTTCAATATTTCTTTTCAAAGCAGATGATATTTTTTATTGTCTTCTTTAATACTCTGTTTGAAATTAATTACTAGGTCCGACATTCTAATGTGTTAAAGTGTATTGAAATTAATTTTAGCATCATTTACCCAATAAATGAATGTTTTCTATTGCTTCCACTTGTCAGATGGTCTGTGGTCTAAGGGAGAGGATTTGAGTAGAGGAAAGGCATATATGTGAAAGAGCAAAGGTCGTCTCTTTTGGGATCAGCTCCATCTCTAGCAGAGACCAGGAGGAGTTAACAAGGATGGGGAAACCTAAGCAGCCCGAAATCATAAGTTTGGGACTTTTTTTTGCTGGAAAGAAGTAGGTTTTAAAACTGAGCTAAATACAATCTTCATATTCAGAAAAGGTTAGGCAACTAACCTTGTAAGTGAAGTAGCAAGCAAATTAGCTAGAAGGGGAGTTTATGATTTTGGGATTTATTTTTTAAAGAAAAAAATTAGTTCAATAATATCTCTCACTAATGATAAAGTACCTACCTGGTTATCATGTCTCAGTGATCTCGGTTTAAAAGAAGGGAAACAGTGTTGTGAAAAATAGTCCAGCACCTACACAGTCACTGCCCATGCACTGGCTGGGAACTGGGTGGCACTCCTAGGGACAGGCCATGCTGCCATTAGGACCAAGAGACCCTACTGCCAAAACAGGATCCTGATTATGAGCAAAATTTGTCTCTGATCTCACCAATGACTGGAGGCAGAGAAGGAGATACAGGATTTTATGCAGATTTTGTTATTACACCAGATGATGGTTAGGCACATAGTCAGTGCTCAGACATTGAGACCTGGAACCTAGAATTGAGGTATCTTGTTGTATTACTCCATATTTTGCAAAGCAGACCTCTAAGCAACATTTTCAAGGAAGCAAAACTTACTTTGCTAGCTCTAACTAGATTAGGAACACTTGAGATTTGTATCACAGAAGTATCTATTTCAACAAACACTGTTCTCATTCTTTCAGGCTCCAGACCTACAGTAGTTGGCACAATTGTTTAATTTAGTTATTAAGTTGAACAGGACTGTTCAGGTAATTATAAAAGACCACAACTAAAAATATCTGCAAAGGATTGGGTCCCATGAGAGTGAAATCTAGATTTATTCAGGAACATTGCATTTCAGAAAAGAGTCACAAGTTGCAGTATCTCTGGTCTGGTAAGCATTTAATTTATTATACCAACTAGAACAACTCTGTGAAGAAAAACTTACAGCATCTTAATCCAAAACAGCCTGTAATTGATGATTAAAATGTGCAACTGGAAAACAGGGTGTGCTTATAATTCTTTGCGGTTACAGCACAAGGCAGCTTCTGTCCTCCTGACTACTCCAACAATTTTCCACCTAACTGTTTTTGAAGATCACTCCATAGGATCCTCTTCATCTCCTTCACTCTTTTGGGGTAATTCCTTCTTGTTCCTTGGATTTCACACTGCTTTATGCCTAGCAGGAATTGAGGGACTTAGGAATCAGAAGGGACTGATTCCTGTACCTGAATTTCAATAAGAAACCAATGGAATTTGGTATCTAAGTGCCCAAATCACTGTTAAAAATTAATATTAATTGATTCACTTCAAACCACTTGAAATATAAACATTTATTTCAAAACTTATACATCAGGACTGTATTAGTAACACATTTACTATCTTATTTTTCAGATCCTGGCCAAAGAAAAACAGTTTTAAGAGTCAAGAACCTGTCAAGAAGCAGCTTTATTGACCATGCCTTCAAAAGTAGTGAGAGCATTAAACATAATATTTTACTGGGAAAGGCTGGAAATGCAAAGTATTTTTGGCCTGATACAGTAAATAATTTTCTTCTTTGGTATGGCAAATAAAGGGATCTCTATCAAAATAGATCATCCCTCAGGCCGGTATATTCTGCTTTTCTAAAAAACATATCCCTTTTCCCGAGGATACATTTGAGTGTACACGAAAGCAAAACACAGATGAATCAGATTAATAGTATTGGAGCATGGCAGCTTGAGATCCTGTAAGGATCAGCGCTTGCCAATAGTCGGCCACAGTCAGAGTGAGAACATAAGGCTCACATTACCCCCATCCTCCTCTGAGCAGATACAAATCTCGAATGTGTCAAGTGTGAGTTCAGTGCTGGTTAATCATAGGGAGAGCAGTTGCTCTGTCAGTCTCATGACTGACATCAGTACAGCATCAGCCAGGAAAAAATATTTCTCTGCTCAGAATAGCACTTAATGAGCTTAATTTTAAAATAATTTCTGAGACTGTCCTCCATGTTAAATATGTCCATGGCTTCCTGAAACCTCCTCTTTATCTACCAGCTGAGACTTATGTCAGTCAAGTTTTTCTTTCAAGGTTATGCCAACGTCTATTTCTAAAGAGTTGCATAGGAACATCTGTTTTCAAGTCTCTCACCCATTTGCCTGTAACTATTCTTCTGATATCTAGTATATTTGAACAACAAAACAAGCATCAGAACACAAATTCAGATAATACCATATATGAATATTGATCTTCTTTACCCATCCACACAGTGCGATTCACATACTCAGATATCTTGAAAAATATACAGATTAGAGGGAGAAGAAAATTCAAGATAACCTGTATAAGGTACTAGTGAAATTTTTAGTGTTCCTGCTGATATGTTGTAGCTATTAATGAGCAAGAAGACAGGTTTATGAGTATGCAGTTCTTTGCAGAGTCATGAAAATATGTCAATCACACTTTTAACTGATTCAGATTTTTTTTATGTTTCTTTTAATTTCATATTTTATAATTAAAACCAAACAAGCATTCTCTTTTTTTTTTTAGTTTGATGAATTTTTGTAAATACAAAAAAGATGATTCATAGAAATATAGAATCATTTTGGCTGAAAGGGGCCTTAAAGATCATTTAGTTCCAAACCCCTGCTGCAGGCAGGGACACCTGCCACTATACCAAATCACTCAGAGCCCCATATAGCCTGGCCTTGAACACCTCCGGGTAGTCCACAGCATCTCTGGTCAACCCATTCCAATGCATCACCACTCTTATTGTTAAGAATTCCTAATATCTAGTCTAAACTTGCCCTCCTTCAGTTTAAGGCCATTCCCCATTGTCCTATCACAACATGCTCTTATGAAAAGTCTCTCGCCAGCCTCCTTGTAAGATCCCTTTAGGTACTGTAGAGCAGCTATAAGGTCTACCCAGCATTTTAGTCTTTGTGTACTCAAATGTATTTAAAAAAAAAAGGTTTTCCATGATATTTCAGTAATCATTTCAATATTCACAGATCCTGTCCAAGACATACAAAACACAAACCTTATTGGAAAACATTTCATTTAAGCATAAAAAGGCCGTCTCTTATCATTAAAAAAGCTAAACTAGAAAAGAAAACAAGAAAGTTAAAAAATTAATATTCTGCAACTATTTTTGGGTTTTAATGTGTGAAAAAGTTTTTCTATACAGGACAGAAATTAAAGGTACAGATAAATAATAGTTACTGGTCTTGATTGTAAATGAAAAGAAAATGCAAGTATATTTTGTTGTTTTCCATGGAAACAATAATCAATTATTTATGCCTTTCTATTCCAAATGACTCCTTTGAATACCAGTGACACTGATCTCTCCTAGTAGTTCAAAAAGTAAAGGATTTCTTTATGTAATATCTGTTTTAAAAGCTTACTGAAACCTAAAAACAAAACTGATGTTAAAGAGCTGGCTTTGGTAGATACGTTTTCTGTTTTGCTTACTAATGAAACCATTGACAGTGCCAGACACAAGACAAGATTGCCAACTCTGCTGTCCTTGAGTGGGAGTGTTTAATGAAGAAAACATATACTCTGAATATAAATCCCTCACACCTTAAAATGCAACTCTGAAACCAAATTTATTCAATATGTCCTGGTATGACAGAGAAGAAATCAGAACACCAACACATCAATTGCCCAATTTTTTGGTCAGTCTTCCAGAAAAAGTTTCCATGTTGATTGGTATCCAGAGTTTCTGAAGACATCAGAAGAACTAATATTTGCTGTTAAGTCTTGATTTCTCTGTTCCTTCTCTGTTTGGTATCCAGTTTTCACCCTATGGGATGTACTTGGGTGATCTTGTGGGAAGGATTCAAGACTCTCTGGAGAGACTCAGTCTGGTGAGTCCATGGGCCGAGCAGTAGGGAAATAGAGCAGGGCAGTACCTCAGTTTTCGTGGACTAATTGTCATCAGCACAAAAATCTTGACTACTCTTGTACAGCAACCAGCACTCTCAACCATCATGAGTGAAAGCCCAGTGGAGACATGGTTTGGTGGCAGCACTTCAAAGTCCCAACTTGTCAGTTTTTGAACTTAAAAACTGCAGCCTGGTGATTTACAGTGAGCATAGTGGTAACATAAAAATATTTTCAAAAACTTTCTTCCTTTGAAGAAAACAAATCTGAGACCTTCAATCATCAAAGCTCTTCCTTTAGTGACCTGAGTGTAACATTACAGTTTTTACAAAAGAAGAATTCAAGTTCAGTAATAAAATAACCCTCAGACAGATGACCAGAAACTCAGATTATACTCTATTCTATTAGTAGACTTTAAACCTAAAACAACACCCAACTAAAAAGTCATTTTAAACGCAAGTACCTCTTTAGAAAAAAAAGTATAGTTATTTTCTAGATGTACTTATCAAAGTCATTTATTCAACTGAGTGTTGCAGGATTAGATGTTGTTAAATATTTATAGGGAAGAAACATCTAGAGTCTTATGAAAAGTACAGTATTTCTGTAATAATTGTTAAAATAAAATATAATTTTTGGCTGCTAAACAATCTTCGTTAGTTCTATATATTACTTTTAACGTAAATGACATTTTCAATAGCAGTGTAAATGACAATCCAAAACAGGTATGCAAAATCTGTCCCCTGAGGGTATTCATTTACTTTTTTGGATCATATCCAAGGCTCTCAAAATACTTTGAAATTCGTTCTATTGATTTCAATAGGGTCAAGCCCCTATTACATTATATCACTCTACATGTTGTTGAACCTAGTATTGCTCAATTGTTGAACCCGAGGGTCAACAATTTGGTAATTCAGTATCTGCCTTGAAGAGATGTTTCCATATAATTTCCATCTTTTTCTACTTATATCTTTCTTTAAAAGCACCATTTTTTGTCTCCCATTTTGTCACAGTTGCAGAAAACTGATGTAGGCAGTTTTTAATTAAGAAAGGCTCTGTTTGGCAGAATACCATGCCTTCATTCCTGTGTAGTGCGTCACAGATTCAATCTCTGCCCAAATTAGTAGCAGCAATAATATAACTACGAGAAACAAAACCATGTTCAGATAGCTTAAAACACAATCAAACCTATCCATTAATTAAAACATGTCGATTGTAAAAACAAGGTTTGATAGTCAGCTTTTAAAATCTCCTGACATATATGCATCTGATTTTTCAAATTTAACATAGTATTAATTTTCATGTAGCTGCTTCCTCATCTTTAAAGAACATTACACGTTACATTGTCATTGTTGGGCTTTGTTTTTCAAGTGTACTCATCTGGACATAAGTGCAAAAAAATCCTTTACATGAAAAAAATTTAAACTATTTTTCTTGAGGAAAGATATCCTGGGGAGAGCAATGAACAGTTATTTGTCCAAATAGGTAGCAATATTCTATTTATGTTAGTGAATTTATGTGCATGTGTGAATGTAAAAATGATCAATTGAATTCTGTGAAGTATTAAAATTGGCATTTCAGGGTGGAGCAGTGGCTGACAGTGAGAAGATATGATGAAGTTCTGTCAGCAGCTGCTTGTGGTATCCTGGTCTTCTGGAGGAAAACCAGGGAGAGTATATCTTAATGACAAAATCTTCCATCTTTTAAGTCCAAGTTGATGTACACATTGCAAAGAGGGAGGAAGGTTAGTGTACACAGAACTATGATTTTTGCTTCACCTTTGGGGTTGTATCTCTAGCAGAGGAATAAAGTGTAGCTGATCCAGTGCTTTATAGATTTTCAGAACTATTGTAATATTATAACTAGCAAAAAAGGGATTTTTCTTTCTCACTAGGGTTAAAAACTAACCTGCTATTAAATCATAAATGCACATACTCATGAAGAGAAATTTGCTTGACTATGTTTAACATAGAGAACACTTCATCAACATTTTAAGACTTGCCACTCTATTTTTCTTGTAACGTACCCAGCATGCAAAGAACATCCTTGTGATCTGTGAGCATAAAACTACATTAATTTATTAGATTAACACAAATAAGGGATCTAAATCTCAAACATGGTCACTAAACAGTCTTTCAATAGCTAACAAAAATAAAGCCTTTTGTATGTAGCAGCCTAAAACACTAGTCAGATCTCCATTTAGAAAGCTGTTATGGTTTGACTCTGGCTAAATGCCAAGAGTCTACACATAGATCCAAAATTTCCCAGAGAAGGAAAAAAAACTTTGACTTTTGTGATAAGGATTACAAACAACTGTTTATTAACTATTTCACAAGCAAAAGCCGCTCTAACTTAGAATATTAAGTATTAACTACTACTAAATATTAAGTATTCATTACTACTACTACTAGTACTAAAATCAGAGCTTAAGAGTTTAAGAGTGATAAATGTTACAGTTTAAGTTTGATAGATGTTACAGACACCTTTCTCCCCCCACCCCTCCCTTTTAAGATCCTTCACCTTCCCNTACTACGGGGCTAATCGTGACTCCACCCCCTAGCAGTCCAGTCACAACAGGGCCTTCATTCACCTTCCCATCAGAAGTTACCTACCAAGCTGCTCTTGGTGTAAGTACTGCTCAAGAAAACTCTGCCTTCCCATTTCTCTTTGGTCTCATACGGTAATTTTTTTACTAACGACAGCTTTTTTCAGGTATCGTTGTCACGTAAGTCACTTTACTGTAAGTGCAGTCATTCACATGCCAGCTGCTCAGCTGCTTCAGCGTGGGTTCTTCCAGGCCACCAGTCCTCCCAAGAAATGCTGCTCTGCTACTCCAGCGTGGGTCTCTTCTTCCCACGGCCCACAGGACTCTATCAGTCCCCTCCACGCCAGCAAATGTCCCACAGGATCACAGCCTCTCTCCTCCAGCACTTCTCTGCTCCAGCGTGGAAATCTTCCAATCTTTCCACGGGTTGCAGGCGAATCTTTGCTCCTATGATCCCCCACAGCTTGCTGGGGCCCTATTCCAGTGTTTAAGGCATCTTCTCTTTCTCCTCTCTCCGACCTTGGTGTTAATCAAACTTCTCCCTCTCCTCTCTCTTAAGTGGCCATGATGTTCTGCCTAGCTTTTTTTTTTCTCTGCTTCTTCTTAAATATGTTATCACAGAGTCGTTACCAGTCAACCTTCACTAGCTTAGAGCAGAGAGAATTCCAGCAGCTTCTTAAAGAAGCCTCTCTCATAACCCCCCCTCCCCAGCTAATAAAAAAACTCTGGCTACTTAAAACCACAACAAAAGCCTTTCTTAGAATCAAGATAATCTAATAATGGAATTAGGAACTACAAAAATTCAGAAATATTTTTGACATGCATTAGGTGGTAGCATTAGGTCCCTGATGCTCTATATATGAATGTTTTATGCTGTATAATAGAATGCTAGTAAAAGCGTTCAAAGTCTAAACTTAATTAGGTAACCATCTGCTTTCAAATTAAAAAATCTTAATCCAAGAACACAGAAATAAATAAAGTAACACAAAAACCTACACAAGAAGAAGAAGGAATGTTTAATAATACACCTGAGTTTCTTAAATTCGTTTTGAAGGGAAAGAGCTGGGAAAGGGTTTATTTCTACAGCCTTGCAGTAGCATATGATAATAGCTTGAAAACATCAAGGATGTGAGAACAGTTCTTCATTTTATAAGCGGTATAACTGAAAGTAAATATTTAGAGTTTTAGCTGTCAGTAGAGCACTGGATAAATGTTTTAACACTTTTGGTTTTAATATTTTAAGGTTTTTCCATTCTACCCTGTAAGAATAAATACTTATACTAAATACTACAAAGAACATCCATAAATTATATGAATAAGAGGTACTTTTGGATTTGTAATAGACATCAAAAGGTGCTAAAGATCAGCATTCAGATGTGAGCACTTCTTCACAAGGCATATCCTCTGTCCCAAAGGCCACACATACATGAACAGTTGTATCACAGGTAAACCTGCTATGATATTTACAAACCCAGACCATGACCTCTTCCAAACATGCATAAAAGTCACTCACATGGAGTGTTGCAAACTGAAATGCTGTAAAATAACTTTTGTCTCCTAATAATATCCCCGTAAGATGATGAATCTGTTGTACTTAAATTTTCTCCTTCACGTCTAGTGAACTGTGGTCACCAAAACAGGTTATGACTCTTGTAATTTTTGAAACTTAAAGAAGTATTTACTAAGAAAAATCAGTAGACAATACAGGCATCTTATCAGTATTATGTTAGCTAGGAAAAAGTTTTTTACATATAAGTCTTTCCTACAACAGGTTATGAGTTGTGGTAGTATGAAATATGGCCTATTGGGAATCAAATGAATATATTTAATCCAGACAATTAATAAAGAGAGTGCATGGGAAAATCAATTTTGTTATTATCCAAATATCATAATGCCTTATAATGTGCATTTTTTTCCTTGTATGATGGTAAATGAATGGTAAAAGAGAAGTTTCTAATCTAGTCTAAATTAGAAGTTAGAAGTTTCTAATCTAGTCTGTAATATCAATGTACTTGAATTTGAGTCACTGACTGTTTTTTCTTTTACAGAGACAAGAGTTCAGTCATAACGAGCTGGCCAATCCTTTAAGCTACAATTCCACTGTGAGTAGTAAATGCTGTATAAATGCTGTGCAAATTTTAGGGGGCATCAGGGAGGATTTTCTTCCAAGATAGAAAAATATTCAAGGCATTTTATTTCAATTAAACTATAAGTAACACAGTTGCAATGATACAGTTTATGTTTGAAATGCTTGTAAAATAATTGTAGTAATTAAAATGTAATAGCCATCATATAGGATCCAATTTATAAAAAAACAAGTGTAAATAATTTATAAAAATTTATAAATAATTTATAAAAAACAAGTAGCAGTGCATTATTGCAGTCTGGTGTCTACCTGTCCTGAGCAGTTATGTAGCCCAAACCTGGCTGGGAGTTCTCTAAAATGTAATAAAGTATTATTAGCACAGGGAGTTCTGGACAGATGTCAAACTGGTCCCGCCTCTGCTGCTAAAGTGTTTCCTGTAGTAGAGCTCACAAGCACTGGGGCTAAGATGAGGAATTTAAACCCAAGATTTAAACCATGCAAAAGTGACGTGCCTCTGCCGCTGATGTGCTAGGAAGCACTTGCATTTCCTATATGCCAAACTTGTCCAACACATTTATCTGAACTTCTGAATAATTATCAAGGGGCTGCTGCCCAGGAGTTGCAGAGAGCTGGGACTTTGTACAAACAAGCAGGATACTCAGGTTTGAATGTGATGCTTTCTAGATTTTTGAAATAATCTTGCAAAATGGGAGGCTACAGTGTCCGTTGCATTTCATGATAGACATCTCAGAGTCTTCCTATCTGAAATTTAAAGTATAAAGCAATGACTTTAAGTTAGGTAAGATCATGCAAAGGGCTGTACGGGTTTTTGCTTTCTCTTGGGCATAAGCCATTCTGTTCCATTGAATTTAGCTGAGTATCTTGCTTTCAGGGGATTGATTAGTTAATGAAATTACCAATAGGATCGGTAAAGTGATTTCTCTTGCTCCATCTATAGTGACTGTGAAAAAGGACCTGAAGGTTTTGGCCGATAGCAAGTTGAATAAGAGTTAGCAGTGCCCTGGCAGTCAGGAGGGCCAACTATGTCCTGGGGGGCATCAGGCAAAGCATCACCAGCTGGTTGAGGGAGGTGATTGTTTCGCTCTGCACTGGTGCGACCTCACTGTGAATATTGTGTGCAGTTTTGGTCATCCAAATAAAGGATATTAAGCTCTTATAGAGCATCCAAAGGAAGGCAACCAAAATGGTGAAGGGCCTTGAGGGGAAGTCCTATGAAAAGCAAATGAGGGCACTTGGTCTGTTCAGCCTGGAGAAGAGGAGATTGAGGGGATCCCTCATTGCAGTTACAACTCCCTTGTGAGGGGAAGAGGAGGGGCAGGCACTGATCTCTTCTCTGTGGTGACCAATGACAGGACCTGAGGGAATGGCCTGAAGTTGTGTCAGAGGAAGTTTAGGTTGGATGTTAGAAGAAGGTTCTTCACCCAGAGGGTGGCTGGGCACTGGAACAGGCTCCCAAGGGAAATGGTCACAGCACCAAACCTGACAGAGGTCAAGAGGCATTTGGTTGATACTCTCAGGCATATGGTGTGACTCTTGGGGATGGTCCTGTGCAGGGCCAGGAGTTGAACTTGATGATCCTTGTGAGTCCCTTCCAACTCAGCATATTCTGTGATTCTGGGATTTTGATGAAAGTGGCAGATTTTTTATTAGAGCCAACTCACTCATCTTCTGGAAAATTTAAGGGAGTTCTTCAGGGCAGTTCAGAAAGGAGAATAAATCTGAATTTAGACTAACCATTACTTCTGAAGTGTGTAAATTTTTTAAGAAGGCTGCTGATTTTTTCATTCCAATCATAACATGTGGTAGCGTTTCACTAAATCTACTGACACACACACTTACTTAAAAGTTGTGTTTAAAAGCCGTGCTTAGCTGGTAGCTCATTTATACATCAGAAGAACTTTTTTTGGTAGAGTTCTCTGAAAATGCCATTAAATCCAGGAAAATCTCAAGATCTTTCCTGTTTTTGTACATCTGCTGCCTATTCATTATGATGCTTGAAACAGCACAATCTTCTTGACAAAGGGCTGGGAACGTGCATTTTTACCCCAATTAGCACTTGATTCATCCATTTGGATATCAAAATGCCACAGCGATTTTCCAGCTGAGGTGCTATCTCTTCCTAAAATTATGACCCTGGAAACTCCATAAGGAAGTATAATCTGCTTAGCATGATGAGTGTCCAGAATTTAACACTGTGTTTATGTGTGTGTTCTTTGTTTGTTCTTTTCCTTACCCAGTAGAAGCCTCAGAGATCCCTCTGTTGTGTACTCTGTCCTGAGCCTCCAAGACCACTCTGTTGTGTACTCTTGTCATGAAGAAGGGACTTCTTGTCTTAATGGTTGACAGTTTGTGGGTGGACACTCTGTTCTAAAATAACAAATATCTTTTGAAAATTCCCCAGAAAAAATAGTTCAGACTGACTGACTTGAAAAACAATTTTTTAATACATTTGGATGCCTGAACTTTAATTTTGAGAATTCTCAGATGTTTACATATGGTACTGTAGGAACAGTGCCGATCCACTATAGGGACTTGGACAGAGTTATGCAAGGTATTTCACAATTTACTAGGATGTGACAGTCCCAATGCTGGTGAGGTTTAAACAAAAATTAAAAACAAAAATACAAGGCAGACAATACTTAGAAAAGAAAAACCAATGAAGAGATCACATGAGCTTTTCACAGCAAGATGTCAACTCAGTGATGGTGTCAGAACAAGAACAAAAATATCTTTTGCCTCTCCCAACAAATGCTTGTCCAGGTTATAATCCAGCTGAATTACTGCCAAGCATGTTTTATATTTAGCCTGTCCAACTGAAATGCCCATGGTAGAAGCCTAAATAGACTCTCTTTTCTTTAAAAACCCCAAGGAATAAATGCTTAAACAGAATTAGGGTTTCAAAGTACCATGTTGTAACAGAAGTAGGCAAAAATGTTTTTGGTACCAATTGATACTTCCCTGTTCCACATAGGATTTATAGATCACTTTTCTTAAAAAGTTCAGTTCTCTCTGAGTGTGCTGAGATAGAATTATTCCATGAAGATTCATTTCCATGAAGCAAATGACCCAAGGCATTTATATAAAGAGGAAACAAAACTGTGACTGAATTGGGAAGGTCATGGAAACAAGACACAAAAGCTATAAATCTATTTAAAATGAAAATCTATTGAAATATTTATAAGGCCAGAGTTGAAGAAACCTATACAAATATTATCATTTTGTACAGCAGCAGACACCCATAGATGCACTTCTGAGAAACCAGTAAGAGCATGGCAGCCTAAGATTTACATTGTTTAGTTCTATAAATTACACTATTGAAACAATCACACTTTTTAATTTACTCTCTTTTCCATTCTACTTCTGTTGCTGGGTACACTGAATGTTTTTCTAGTGAAACTTAGTTGCATAGTACAAATATTAGTAAGCATAATGTGAAACATAATGGAAATATGATTTAGTTATGCTTGGCTCCAGTAGGCTAAAGAATATGAAACATTATCAACAAAGATTTTCCTTTTATGGGGGAATGTGATATAGTTGTGAAAGAAGGCAGGACAAGAAGAGTTTGAAGTTGTGCTAAATTTGCTACAGCAGTTTAATTAGAGATTGGGACATTAAATGGTTTTTATTAAGTCCATTTTATTAAGTATTTTTAACAACTCCTGTAGTCTTTATGTTTGTGTAATACATATATGTTTTACAAACATGTATTATTTACTAGAACATGTTTACTCTTGAAACATGGTAGACTAACTGCCCAATGATGTTCCCTAGCTGTTTTTAAATGTCGTTAAGTAACAGATACACTTTTACTGAAGTTTATCACTTCTTTTTGGTCTGTTGAAAATTTTGTAAGGTGACTAGAGGTCTCCAAGAAGCCTCATCTCTTAAGAGCAAGAATATAGATGTTTGCTCTTTCATTCAACTGAGCTTCAGTTGTATGCAGGAGCTCATATCAAAAGTGCTTTTGAGTCCCCTACTTTGGAAGATAGGGCTTCCTTAGATTAAGCAGCAGTATTAAGCAAACATCACTCTCAGCTTTCCTAACTGATCCTGTGTTGAAAATCATCACAGAGATAGGTATATCTGAAAACTCGGTTTGCTCTATCCTCAGGCATCACAGCTCACAGTTACACCAAACCACAAAAGTCAGCATCAGGAAAAGTGCTAGCCAAGTACCAGAGCTGTGTTGAATACCTTTTGTTATGCTGCCCATGCTGTGGTGTCTGTGATTTACAGTAGATGATGAGGACATGTAACATTGGTTTGCTATGGTATGGCAAGATGGTTATGGCAAGATTCATCTACTTAAGCCCTGGTTAAAAGACTGTGAAATGCACACATCTCATTTTGATAGTGCAGTTTTATTGCACAGTTACTAGGCAAAAATTAATAATATTTAATTTTCCCTCTTCTGATGATGATTTTTGTACTCAGATGCACAGCTGTAGGCTTAGAAGTTCCTGAGTCTTAAAATATTGGAGACTGAAAGAATAGTTTGGAATTACTAAATCACTATCTGAGTATATCCTATATGTATTGGAGACTGAAAGAATAGTTTGGAATTACTAAATCACTATCTGAGTATATCCTATATGTTTTCTCTGTTTTGAAATTCCTTCACAGACATCTGGTTTTGGCCTTAGTAAGGGAGACAGAGTTGGTGGAGATGAAGTCAATGGACTGTCTGGTCTTGGCACATTAACCTCTTTAGCTTTCTTTAACTCTGAGAAAAAAACATGGTGACATCAGAGAGATCAAGCGGCTCTTGGCAACTAGGAATCATGAAAAATAATGAAAAAAAGAGGACACGATCCAATAAAGACCATAGGAAAAAAATCAGAACCAAAACCGCGCAGTAGGAAAATATTTCTCAGTCACACATCATAACCACACAGAAGGCAGGAGACCTACACATACAAATGTTAATGCCCGAAAGAATAAGAGCACCTAACAGTAAGATGGAATTTGACCTTCACCTCAATCTATAATCACTCATTCTTGGAGTCAGGATAAGGGTCTGTATGATCTTGTAATAGTTTAATGTAACTATCCATTCTGCCACAGAAGACTGACTTTCTTTTTGCTAAATAATGGCAACAACTGTAACAATACAGTTACAGTACAGTAACCTGGGCAAGTCCACTAGGAAGGCAAAAGACTAAAAAAGCAATTTCAGGATGGTTTTATGTGAGAAGCAGAAGATGAATAGAGACTGAGGAAAAAATTTGTGAATCATCACCGCTATAATGGTAAAAAAATCACACTAAAAAACTAAATATTTCTGGACCAGTAACGTCGCTGCATGGATAAATACATAGTCCCTACTAAGCTCCTAAGAGGACACCAGTTACCACAATTTTAATTTCACTTGTATAAAGCACAGTCAAGGATTATGTCCTACTTTATTGGTACTAATGATCATTACCAAGGACCCAGCCTAGTGAGTTCTGGAATATGGTTGGAGTCATACTGTGATCTTTCCATGACAACCACACATCGATCACAACCCAGTTTTGCAGGATCAGGAAGCACATCATGGCTACATCCACCTTGAAAATGTGATTTGCAAAATGTGAACAGATGGAGAGTATATCCTCTGTCTTCAAGAGAATCTTAGGTAGTAATCTATTAACTGAGTCATTTAAGTCAAATTCAACAATTATGAGGCAAGAATCCATATCAAATTATTTTAGAGTAATGTGCAAAGTCTCGTGAAAATTATGACATCCCTGATGGAAAGTAAGAATCAATATGATAACGGGTGAAATTAAACAAGTCAATAATTCTGCAGTTTAATAGCTCATACTCTGATCTTACATAAATGCTGTCCTAGAATTAAATATAACGTTGATTTGTGTATATTATAATGTGATCTAACAGATTTTTTAGCAATTAGTTTAGTTCTTTCGAATGGAATCAGGATTCACTGTTTTCCAGTCATAGTGTGTGTTACAAAGTACTGCAACAAAAAAATGCAAGTATCTGTAACCTTAGATATTTTCTACTTATCTCTTTGTTCTAAGTTGAAAACATAATGTCATCAGATCTCACAAGCAGCAGTTGCCCTTCTTTTCACAGCAACTAGACAATGGCAATTGCAACTGTATTTCCAAATTAAGGCATAAATCTTCCTCCAACTGTCCATGCCTGACACCTGTTTAAGACAACAATTTGCCAATTATCTTTATCAATCTGAGGTGCTGCAAAGGCACAAAAGAAGTTTCTTTTTCGATTCCTCCCTCCTTCACCCCTTTTTTGCTTGAAATTGTGCTTCAAGTAGAAAGCTAAAGCTTGTATATTCTTTCCACTTATATGCACCATTAACTGCAGCTCATTCACAGAACAAATCATGAATTGCTTCATAATCCTTTCTTTCTTAATGGGTATTTCCAAATGCTTTTCTCTCAACAGCACTATCTGCTGCATCAGGAAATGCAGGCGTTCACTGTTAATTCCTGACTTTAGCAGTACCATGGCATTTAATCATCTTAACATGGCTGACACCATCACCAGGTCTTACCATCCCAGTCTTAGAATGTCCAACCCTGGGAACACAAACAATACATTCTGACTTTACAGAAATTGCAATGGTGTAAGAGAAGCATTTTAAAATTATGTAAGAAACAATGAAGAAGAGTTTTTAAAGATTTAGGAGGACTACAGACAAATTGTTTCTACAGCCAGATTTCCAGATGTTTTGTTTGTCTGTTTACTGTGAAGGTGAAAAAAGGTCTGAAAATAGATTGCAGTGTAACTGCTTAAATATTTTTGTACTTTTTACCTGTTATGTGAAAGTATCCTACAAGACGTGGGAATGAAATTATGTGCTTGCTTTCCCTCTAGCCTCACTTTGATCTGACTGCAAAAATTGTCACTAATGCATTTGATTCTACTGACTTTTTTTGGTAGGAAATAAAGAGATCAAATTAAGTTACAATGCACTGAATACAAATCTACTCTGTTACAAAGGTTGTTCCAATGAATAGAGAAAGCATGCAATTGAATGGATCATATTGTGGAAAACAGTCCACTTAAATGGAACTAATTCCCAAATCTCAAACCAAAACTGAACGATTGCATTATAATGTTTATTGTATTCAATTTTATGGATAACTCTGCCAGATATACATTGTAAAAAGCTATTGTATATGATAGCATAACATAAATCAGTCAAATACAATTTGGACAAGGAAAACCAGAAGGAAATGTATGGTGTCTGTACTGAGTTTGTGTATCTTATGGACAGGGAGCTTTTCTGATTTTGATTTTCATGAAACTGAAATCTGATTCCAAACATATTAAAGTAGCCAAGTTAAAAAATGTGTTCTATTGCCCATACTGTGTCTATGGCCAACATTGGGATGTAAGTTTTAGCCACTTAAATTCTCAGTTTGGATTAAGAGATGTCACTTCACAAAGAAAATCATGACACTTCTTCCCCATACTTTTACTCACCCCATTTCACTACAATTCAAAAATACTGCCAACTGAGGAAATCAGCATTATTATATTTGTGTCTTTAGTTCCTTCATAAAAATGTAAATTCTGCAGAAATGGTACTCTGGTGCTGAGGTGGAGGAGAATGCATTATTTGTAAACAGTGGTTTCTTTAGCATATAGAGATTTAGTAAATTCACTAAAGGTAGGTTCTATGGTCACAATTAAATTTATGAACTCAGACAAATCAATATCTCAGACTTATTTGTATTATTTAGCATTCTTACAGTTCCTCCTATGCTCCTACACTCACACTTAAAATTCCAGAGAATACCTGTTATTCTACAAACACAGGCACGTTTACATTTTGCAATGTATTATACCAAGAAAGAGAGGTTTTAAGGAAAAATGAACCCCAGGATTTGGAGGGGAATTCCTGGATTATGAAGTCCAGCAACAACATTGTAAAATTCCTTTATGTTTTTTTCTGCTTTTCCAAACACAATTGGTTCATTAGACCAGAGCTGTCAGCTACCAGAGAAAACTGATTTTCCAGATCTCCTACAGAACACTTGTACCACACATAGTACTAATATCCCATGCCAGAGCTGGCTTCAGCTCACTTCTACTAGACACAGACAGAATTGTGACAGCACTTTGCTGAGTATGAAATAGATGTGACCTTATGATAGCAGAGACAGATCTGAATGAATGAGAATGCAATAACTTGGCAATGATGCAGGTGAAGCTAAATCTTAGTAAGAACATAGGCTGCCCCTTCCCCTTTCTGTCCACACAGTAGAGCTTCCACAGAAGTGTCATACCAGTGGGTTTGGCCTAATGCCTTCTCTCAAGAACATATTTCACCTAGGGGAATATTTTTAGATCTTCTAAAGGCAGGAGTTACATCTAGAAAACAGAGTAAGACTAAGCAAGACAAAGTAACATTTTACATGTGCTTACTGATCTTTTCCGGGTTAGGCCCTTGAGCTTTATAAAGGTGAGCAATAAAAGCTGGTGTTGTTGAGTATCCATATCCTGTACAGCATTTTTTAAAGGGAAGTAAATGTCTGCAGTAATGAAAAATCAAAACAATACAGTCTTGGCTCACAGTATTTTTAAAATTATTTTACTAGGCCATTTGCATTAATATTAGAAAAACCAAAAGGTAATTTTGACATTATTTCCTATTGGTCTTCATGATTTTGTCACCAAAACCTTGCTGATGACATCAGGAATATATTTCTATCACACACCTCCATCATTCAGCTTGCAGCACTTTCTGGGGGGCCAGGTGTCTCCAATTTAGAAGAAATTATTAAAATCTGTTCAGCTGGTTCTGCACCAAAGAACTCTGTAATTGCTTGGTTCTAGGGCTTTCTGCCATCTGAGGCTGCAACAGCAACCATCTGTTAATAATTCCTCCTCTGAGTAGTTTTATTCATATTTTTCAGAACAACAACAGAAAAAAAATCTTTAAAAGACAAAAACCTTTTTAGTTATAGCTTGGTTTTGAATGAAGTTCTTAAACATGCACCTCTCAGTTCTTGTCAAGTTTCTGCACTGTTTGATTGTGTGGCAGAAAGAACGGTTTGCTTACCATGAAATAGTGCTACTTCTTGCTAATAATCACCCACAGGAAAAATAATCATTCTTTTCTTATTATTCATCCACCAATATAATGCCTATAAAGTGTGAGAGCTCCACAGATTAAATTAAAGAGAATTCCTGGTCATGGAAGCATGGAATTTGAAGAATGGTCTTCTCTATGAAACAGTTTCTGTAAAACGAATGTTCACATTCTACTATCTAAGGTCACTTTGTCATTTAGGGAAAGGTTTGACTTGAACAACTTGGGCCATCTCAAAGTTAAATGTCTAATCAAAACCTAGTCCTCTAAGTTTCTCCTGTAGTCAATCCTAAGGCACAAACATTTCCACTGAGCAATTCACCTTTATGTTCATGTTTAAACTGGAAGAGGTGATTCAGCTTATGGAAGTATGTCTCCATCTATCTGTTTATATGATGCCGCAATCCAGCGTTGGTGGCCTTTGGACCCTTTCTTTGTGCTTCTGAGTGCTTTGCTCATAAAAGCAAGTCCTTAGTTTCTTCAAATCTTTATGTATTTTCACACTTTTATAACTCCTGAGGCCACATACAGATCCTTAACAGAACTTTTATTTTCAGACACTAACTTCCATTGCACTTAACAATAGAGAAGACCTATGAAGGAAAGATTATATGAATAAAACTAGTATCATAATGAATATACATATAGGAACATTAATTCTGTGAATTCTCACACTGCTTTTTCTTCTGCAAGCAACGGAGGATTCAAAATGACAGAGCATCCAAGAGGTGGGAGACACCCACAGATAATTAAGAGGACAGGATGCCATTCCCCTTGGTTGCCAGTAAGATGATAATCTTCTTACAGAGGTATATCAAAATGCTGGGCTCTCATGCAGAACAGTGGTCATCTCTCACAAGAGGGACAAACACAAAGTGTATTTTACTTGGGATTGGGAACTGCTTTATTCTAAAACTCCTCTTCTTGACAGAGCTCTCTCTACCAACAGAGTCCAGTATGCAATTTCTTCTCAGAGGCCTCTGAAGAGACAGACTTTCCTGTCCTGCCTTCACTTCAGAACTCCCACCCCCTGAAAATCAGTGAGTTGATGCCCAAGCAAATTAGACTGCTCTCAGACAGCTCACTGAGTTGTGGTTACACTCAAGGCTAGACACTTACTGACACAGCCTTCAGTCATCCCACCTCAGGTGAAGCATCCTCTGAGGACTCTAAACTAAGCCACATGCTTCTTTGTTAATTCATTACTGTCCTTTACTGGCTCTTAGATCATTGTGGTAACAGAATTACTGTGACCAGGAATGCTGTTTTATACTAAAAAATAAAACTGGGGCTAAATTGAGTGTGACATTGACCATAGAGAAGAATAACATTGCTAATGGAGCTCTTGCACTGCTCAGATTCCACAGGCAACACTGGGATTGTAAAACAAGACTTAGTTTAATTTTACACATAGCAACACATCAAAACTGACAGAAACAATGGCTGTGAGATAGAAACATACCAAAATCATGCTTGAGTCAGAAGAGTTTTGACTAATGAACTGAAGACAGGAGGTCTGAAGCTTTATTCAGTGCTAAGATTAGTAGCAGCACTATAACTTAGCCAAATATGATTTTCTCATCTCCATTTTGTTTCTAATGAGGGAGCTGCCTTGTTTCTTTGTTGTTGGTAAACTGGGGACACTTAATAACAAAAGAAACTACTTTATGGAACAGTATTGTCCCAGCAAGGAAAACTGAACGGTGGGCACAACATCAGCATGCCCACTGTTGCTATCTCCAGAGCATGGAATTGGGGACAACAGACCCAGCTGGCACCAGCAGGTGGTGGAGTGCAAAGCACTGGTGTGACTTGTAAGAAGGAATCTCCCACAGCAGTATGGCTGGCATTGAACCAAGAAGCTGTCAGAGATGTTTCCAGTTAATTGGCAGAAGGCACATTAGTATCCTGGTTTGAGTGAAGCTGTTTGCAATATGAAGATCTCCATTATGGAAATTTAAAGCAACAATTTTAACATGCAGGTTCAAGTCAAAGACCTGACATACTGGAAGATGGAAATGAGGAACTGAGATGTTCATTACTGTAGTGTATAACGTGCCATGCAAATACTCTCTCCACTTAATCACTTTTCATAAATCAGAGAATGCTGTAAGCTTGTGATAACAATTGCAGGATAATTACCAGGCAGCTCTTACCACAGAACACGGAATAAATGCTCCTTTTTTTTTTTAACAAAGATTTAAGTAGAAAAAGATACATCCAGCTGCAAAAAAAAAAACCCCAAAACTTATCAAACAGGTAGATGAAGAATAAGGATATTAAAAATTTTTAAAATTCTTAATATTGAGCTGTCAGTATCATCATCAAAAAAACCCCCATTAAATTCTAACTTTAATAACAGCCAGTCATCCATGAACTGTGTTGGCACTGGTAGCATCTCTTTTGGGAAGAACAATAATCACAAAGATTCAAACTTGGAAGTATTCACAAAATCCTGCTAACAAAAATATTTTAGAGACTGAAATCCAAAGGAAAAAGAACATGTGGGAGAAGTAAATGTAGTACTCATGATTATACACACATAAACCTACGTAGAAATTCTAATACAGAACACTTGTGCACTTCTCTAGATGTTTTAGCTGACATGAAAACTTCCCCAAGGGAGATTTTCAACTCTTATAAAGCATCCACACCCTTCAGAAAAATCTCCCTCAGAACACAATCAGATTCAAGGAGAAATCCTGTAAAAATAGCATGGCTTACACTGATGTAACTCATCATACACTCATTGGGAGCAAGAAAACCATAAGTGAAACTGTCTGTATAATTGAGTTTTTCCAGGGTTATTTTCTTGCTTGCATGCATGCTTGCATTTATTCAGATAAGGAAAGCGTAAATTGGAAGGAAAAGAGTATTATGATAAGCTCCCTTTGGGAGACCTAAAATTACTTTGTTTTTTCAGTTTTGTTTTCTAGGTGTCTGATCATTTTTCCCCTCCTATGACTGAACAGGCTTCCACCTGCTGGAGCTGCAGCTTTTCAGTGTCATGATTCTTCCAGTCCTTGTCTGCCTGCATTCTAGAAATATGGCACAAGCAAGTGCCCTGAGAAACTACTTCCCTGGGGTGTAAAGAGCTAAGGCACCCTGGCTTGAATGACAGGACTGACAAATTCCTGCAGAATCAAACAGTATCCAGTAACCCTCCACATCTAGTCAGAACACATGAGAAAGCCATCTACCTTCCTTAGAAATCTTTCCATAAATGTCTTTTGAGAAATGCTTCAGGACCCAGTTCTACATGTGCAAAGAAGTTGAAGGGGTTCCTTATGAGCATGCTTCCCCAAAAGCCTGTAAATGAAGTTCATTTTCCTTAGTGTACTAGCTGATGCTGTCTACTTGTGCGCCAGGCCATGAATGAAAGGGCGCAGTTTCATCAGTGTCATCACCTCCTTGACTTGATATTCTTAATCCATGACTAGGACTCAAATGTGAATAGGGATTAAAATACGGTATGCCAGTTTGTGTAGGGTCACAATCTTGAAAATGCTTCCAAACCTTGCATTTTTATTTCTTCATTTCGTAAACAATTTCAATATATTATTATCTTTAGAGTGGGTCCTTAAAATCACCTAAGTTTTGCAAGGAGAGTTGCTCTGTTACCACTAGATCCTGTCAAAATAAAGCCAAACCACCAGAATGCACAGCACACTAATCAGATTAGTCCAGTGTCAAGGTTTCTGTGTAAAACTACACACAACATCAGAACAATGTGGTGCTAATGTGATACTACTGCTGTTACTGCTGGTGCCATATGGGTACTTTACAGTGCTAACACTCTCATGGCCTTAAAATAAGATTTTATTGACATGTTCTTTGAATCTGTAACCTTATCCGTTAAGGATTATCTTTCACTCACTGGAAGACTAATTTTGCTAAATATGTCCGATTTCTCTTGTTATTTATTTTAAATAAGTTTATCTTGAAAAGTAAAATGAAAAAGTGCTTCTGTCCTTAATTATAAGAAATGTTTACTTGACACTATGTCAGTAGGGAAATATTTTACGGCAACATAGATTTTGTTGCTTTTGCTTAAACTTTAATTTTATACTGTCTGTGTATGTTTTCATCTTAAATCTCTGTGTCAGGTACTCTGGATAATACTCCTATTTCTGGTCAGCTGATCAAGGAAATCATGAACAGCTGGAGAAGTAGAAGTTGCTGAGACTTTCCATATTGCCAGATTAGCTACTATAAAAATTGAATCACACAGAATTATGGAAAAAGTTTTGAATTTAAAATTCTTGTACTTTAGCAATATTGATACTGGGAAGACTTCACTTTCAAATTGCATTAAGGATAGAATTTATATTTTGTTTGTAAAGTGCTGGAGATATGCATCATGTTGCACAACGTATAGCATCAGCATAATGATACTTTTGTTCTTGTTGGCTCTTCTTTCAGAAAACAAATAATGTTTATTATATAAATTTCCTTAGGGTAACATGTATTAGGACATATTAGCAAAACCTAGTATTTTGATTGTTTACTTCTTTACTGTCCCTCTTGATTTGTTTTCTTCTTTTCCTACTACAGAAGCCCCACAACCAGCCTAAATTTCAAGAGATTGCACAATGTTTAAAGAACAAGATTAAAGACTTCTGCTAAAATAGCTGTACCAAAATAAAACATCACTGCAATAATTCTTCATATTAGTTTCTCCCAACCTGTCCCTCACAAATGACACATATTTTTGATGTTGGAGGTGAGCCCTCAGTTTGCTTTCCACTATGTGCTTTCCCAAGTGGAATAGGAGAACAGAAAATTCTGTTTTCTTCACTAAATTGCTCCCTGAGAATGGTAATGGTCCTTGGTAAGTGGAAGTTTGATAGCAGTTATAGCAATTGAGCAGAAGAGGGAGAAGGATATATCTGGGATCTAGAGAGGAAGGCATATTTGTGATCTAAACTTATATTTTCATTTTTTCAGACTGATGACCTTCCTCTGCATTGCCCTTCAAATATACTGTCATGGAACCACTATAGGGAGGAAAATCTTTAAAGAAATAGTTCAAAGGATTCCTTAGATTTACATTTAACAGTCTGCTATATTAAGAGCATGATTCACTTTGACTCAAGTGGGCTAAATGACATCATTATTATATTGTGGGAGAAAGAAGTTAAGTTGGAAATAATGTTGTTCAGAATCTTATCAGCCATATTTATGACAGTATTATTATTACATCAGAGAAAAAAAATGAGCTAAAATCCTGAAGAATGTGTATTGTAATATAAACTTCCATAAACCATTGACACAGAGCAGCTTTAGGATTTGGCACAACTGTTTTCTCTCTGAAATGCTGTTTATGGCAAAAGAACAAAAAATCATATACCGTATTTTCTTCTTGTTCTCAGATTTCTTTTGTATTGACTGATATATTTATGACATGTGACTGCATATATGTTCAGATGAATATGCAAATAACTAGAGAGAAAATGAGTTTATTCAATATTTTAATCNTTGAGATAATAATGGCATAATTGTATATATTGATGACATATAGAAGCAAAATTAATTTATATTTCAATACCAAATTTTCCAATTATAATTGGAAAAATATAGACAAATATTTATGGTACATACTAAGGTATTCATTGTATTTTGGTCATATTTTTAATACGGGTTTCAGGATTTAAACTGCTGAAAATAACAGAATTACTGTTTTGTTATGAAGAGAAATCAAGATTTTATAATAAATTTGGAAAAAATAGACTTTCAATAATGAAAAAGTATAAGAAAATACTCCTTTCAAGACAAA
>WEIV01025279.1:90485-114972 GCA_013390005.1 Calyptomena viridis | reverse complement strand
ATTGTGCATTTGCCCCTTTTTTTTAAATCAACAGTCATAAGGTTCCTGCTTTTCTCCACGTTCTTGAAGTCCCTCTAAATAACAGTCTCAATTTGAAGTGGGCTGACTGCTTCCTCTCCATTTGTTACTAGCCACGAACTTGCTGGAATGAAGTTAGGCTGACTAGCCTCTAGTTTCCCACATCTTCCTTTGTGTCTTCCTTGAAAGAATTTTAACAAGGAAACCTTTTCCTCGTGAGAGGGCTNAAAACTTTTCCTCATGAGAGGGCTCATGAGTGTTTTTCACCTTGTTGCTACCAGCAGTTTACAATAATTAGTTTTTTTCTTAGCGACTTATTTCAATATCTTCTGTGTGATAGATATTAACTTATAACATTTTTTGTGTGCCATTTAACTTCTATGTAACTTTTCAGAATATTAAAAGCCATTTACAAAGTCATAAGGATAGGCCAATTAGATACATCAGTTAAAGAGAGTGGTTTTGACTCAAACAGGTAACATGAATCAGGATGGTAACACTTGTACACGTAGTATTTTCAACACTTCTCACAAACCAGCAGTCTCATTTTGACATATCACCACCTAAAAGAGAAGCACAGGATTTACATCCAAAGAAAGAGACTGCTGAGGAATTAATCTAAACTGTAGAAAAAAGGACAAATACAAGAAAAACCAGAGAAATTGAACAGACCTAATGCACTTCATATTCAGAACTCTTCCACCACCTATAGTTTATCCCTGGGTTACCACTGCAGCACAGTTTCTGCAATGCTTTTCTCTTACTTCCCATCTATTGTTCACCAAGATTATTTATCAGTAAAATACAGGCACTATGGCTGAAGAATGACAGTAGTACGAAAGACTGACAACACACCACAGAAAAACTGACACGAATAATAATGAACAGAGTTCATGAGCAATTCAAAACCACAGGAAAGGCTTCAAAGCACTTACTTGCAACATAGGACAGAGAGCAGAAAGAGTTCAGAAAATTTAAAAAAAGACAGAAAGAGTCTGTCTTTGTTTTTTAGTAACTTCAATGTACCATAAGGTCAATTAGGCAAATGGAAGTAAGTTGCAAGAGAATACAAATTCAAGACAAGTTTAACACCCTCCCTAAAGGGTTGGAAAGAAAATTCTTTTATAACAAAATAGGAGGTAAATACATTTGTATGTGGAGGTAGGCTGCTTACTATATCACTACTCTGGTTGTGAGAATGAGTGCATGCACATAGGGAGAAGGAGAATAAATACATCAGAATTAAGATCATCATAAAACACTTTCACTTCTCAAAAGCAGAGGAATCTCTCTGTATGTAGACAGCTGCTGTGTATAAATATTCCGATTAAGGAAATGTGAACACTGTGATGGTAATTGAAGTCCTACTAAACAGCACAACTGAACAGTGAGGGCATCAGTGCTCCACTGCTAATTAAGATGCAGATCAGTCAGTCTCCAGGTAATTGTCACTTTTTCCTACTGCTTGCAGTCATATTAAAGCCATGTTTTTACGTTCATTCAAGGAGTAGAGCCATTCCATACTTATACCATTCTCTTCTCTTGTACCAGGGGCACTCTATAGGTACATATCTGCATAGACTTCCTTCAACTGAGGAAATTATTTACCGAAAAGAAACCTTTGTCAAAAAAAGGAGGTTATTCAGCTAGATCATGTTCCCCAGTTTTGTTCCTCTGCATGGAAACAATCACTTAAGCACTCCATAGGGAGTAAAGTGGACAACAGACGGTCATAAGACTGGGACCATCTTTTTCAAGTATTTCAAATGTTTGGATTTTGTTGGGAGGGTTTTTAATATAAAGAGATCTCTTATATTCTTCACACTATTTCTTGTTTGTAATAAAAAGATGTGCATAGAGACACGTATCTTAGAAAACATGCTTTAGAAAGAGAACCAGTTCACAAAGATTGAATTCTCCCTAGAGTCCTGCTCGTACAAGTTTATAAAAAAGTTCCAAATATAAAGGACCACAGCTTAACACCAGATCAGGGACAAGAACAGAATTCCAACTAAACTCAGTTTAGATCATTTCAACATGGTCCTGAGCTCAGCTGCTTCCGGAGGAAGTAGCTTTACTCGAGCTGGAGAAGGCAGTCACCAAAATAAGACCAGCAATTTCTATCCTTACCTTTTCACTCCATGCCCACAGACCAGCTGCAAGGAAGGCCACCCCAGCTAGCTAAAAAAAGGAAAAAGAAACATTTAATTAGGCACTAATCAACACCATTCTCCAGACACCTAGCCAGTAACACTGTTGCTCAAGTAAAACAAATATTAGCCGCAATCTCAGCCAACAGTAACAGGACATTCCTCCCCAGCAGTCAATCTCTTGCAAAAGGATTGAAAGGGCTTTTATTCTATAGCATTTATGCATTTTATAATCAAAGTATTTCACTTTGATTCTTCAAGGTAACACAAGAAGCACAGGGTACTAAATTGACCATTTCACACAGTAGTGTTCAGTAGGGGTTATCCTCGTCTCGGTGACTTGCTCTAAAAAATTTGCCTGCACACTAGCGAAGGTGTCAGAATATTTAATGCATTTTGAGGTTATTCCCTATTTAGTCTTTTTACAGCACCAATCCCAGCAGTAGCCATGCTTGACTCCTTGTAACTTGTCAGTGTCAAGGCTCAACATATTAATCTCTTCTCTGATTACATATGTCTTCTGAATCCTTATCTCGTTTAAAACCTTTTGAATCAAGCCAGATTAATGGTTCATTCACTTTCTTTCAATAAGCAACAAACCTGACAACATACAAACCCTACACCAATTCATGTTTGTACAACAAACATTTCTGAATTACATTCATCCAAATAGAGCAAGAGTTGCTTGTACTAATATTTTATTCCCTTTCTCTAATTCTCAGGCAGTTTGTCCTTAACATCCAATTTCAATAATCAAACTAAAATGACCTCTCTACACTCTGAGGGCAGCTCCCCCTCATGACTTAAAATTGCATTCTATCCTGCTATGTTGGGGGGGCCTTATTCCTCTCTACAGCTCCCTGAAAGATGGTTGTAGTTAGATGGGTATCAATCTCTTCTCCCAGATAACAAGTGATGAGACAAAAGGAAATGGCCTCAAGTTGCACCAGCTGAGGTTTAGATTGGACCACAGGAAATATTTCTTCCTGAAAAGAGTTATCAAGCACTGGAGCAAACTGCCCAGGGAAGCTGTTCAGTCATCTTTCCTAGACATATTTAAAAGATGTGTAGATGTGGCACTTAGTGACATGGTTTACTTGCCAGTTTTGTTAATGGCTGAACTCCATCTTAAATAGGTCTTTGCCAACCTAAACGATTCTATGATTCTATAGAAAGGACTAAGGTTGTTTCACCCCTGCCAAGTCTTAGACACAGTGACAAGTGAACAAGTGAAAAAACACTTGGAAAAAGTAGCCCTTTCCTCTAGGAAATGCAGCACCTCCCAGGAACTAAATGGGCATCGCAGGCAACTCCCCACACCACAGGCAAAAAGCAAAAATGGAACCCTCTTACAGTCACACAAGAAAATATGTGTAGATTTTAGGTACTGCTGGGTTCATGGCCTGCCTGCCCTAAGCTGCACTCAGGGTAAGGGAAGTTGTTCTGGGTTTGCTCTGGTGGAGGAGTGGGGGAAAGGAAAGCAAATGGCTGCAAGGATCCATCATGTAAATCTGTAAGAATTACTCAAATTACGTTAGACACTTCTGTCTAAGCAGGAATTTTTATATGCCATATGTTAGGGTTTAAACGCACAGATTAACCAACCAAACCCACTACTAATACATGGAGTCACAATTGAACAAAGCAGTGCTAAATAAGTCAAATTCCCAGATCTTGCTTAATAAGCAATAGCAGAATGACTACCCACCCCAGACTCTGAATAAGCTAAGAACATCTAAAGTGATGATTTGGATCAAAGCACAATTTTAGAAACATTATTAAAAAGCCACTTTGATACAAACAGAATATTGACCCAGATAAACCCTAAATCTTAACCCAGTGATTTTCAGATGAAGAAGCAAAAGAGGGGAAAAGAGTCAATAATCAATCTTGTATGTCATTGAGTTGCACAGTGCATGTAATTGATGCGTCCCTTATCCTTTTCATTCCAAATGCTCCAAGAATGCAGGACGACAGATGAAGACAGCTGGTATAATCTGCAATAATCAAGGTAAATTACACAGTAGACAGCTGGATCTTTGGGAACTTTTTCTACAAAAAGGAGAGGAAAAAAAATTGGGAAAACATATCTTCCACTCCCTGTATGCAAATTAATGGCACTGTAATGCTAATATTGTGTTATTGAATATATAAACAGGGTGTTCTCTTCATACCATCTTTCATTATAATTACCATCTTAATTAAATTGTAATAGATTCTTAAGTAGATTTTTTATTAGCATATGCTTTATTCTCATCTCTGAACATGAACATTGCTCTCATGTTTTTATCAAGTGTTCAGTTTCACAAAACTATACTATTTTTGCAAAGTTATTTCCATGAGCACCTATGCAAACCATCTGCAAGTAAAACAGAGTTTTGAAAGAAAAATAAACTTTGATTCTATGAGACAATGTGAATAAATCTAAAAATTCAGCTAAGACAAATGACTCATACTTTTCATTAGAAGCAGCCAAACCACATACATTAACTTTCTTTAGCAAAAACCAGTGAAGTATGATTTACTTGCAGACGAAACAAAGCCACTACACTGACAGGTGCAATTACCAAGACAAACAATTTGAAAGGCAGTAAAATAGTTATTTAACCAAATGAAATCTCTTTGCTTTGAAGACTACGTGTAAGATACTTTAAACTATCTCATTGAAAACTATTTTAAAACACACCGTGATAAAATTACCTCAGAATTTAGGGATTGAGCATGCCCAGAGTTCCTCAGAAAATGTGCACCAAGAAAATACCATCTCTAACACTCCTGCACAGCAGCCAAGTGACTGATGAGGCAGACTTGGGAACTGATCCTGCCTGAACTGGAGGAAAAGTTTTAACCTTCCTCAGTTCACTGAACTACGAGGCTAGATGAATGGCAGAACAGGCAGCTCAGAAGTAGCAAGGCCAAAAAAAGTGTTCCCAGGGTGAGAGCAACCAAATTAGCTACTTCAGAAGAGCAGCATTTTGAAATTTGCCTTTCACCAGAATCTGAATGACACGTAGGCAAGAACAAACTGGACTATCCAATACACTACTGTGGCACAGAGTCATGCAGTATATAATACTCCATGAAAAGTTAGATGGAAACATACACAAAGCAGCTCAATTGTGCCCCTTTAACAGGAAACTAAATGAGTAGTTACCAGCATTTAGAACTGAAAAATCCACATTATTAACATATTGCATCAAGCTGTGAGCGGTGCTCAGACGTACAATAGTGACAACAACTCATAGACGCTGTGTTCATGACCACTTTTAAGTATCATCCATTCTCAATCACATTTTGAATTCCTTTGACTATGCTATCAGAATCATCCTACTAACCAACAAAACTGGTCTAATTTGTTTCTCAAATCTAGGCTGCAGCTAAACATAATTCTTGCAAGACAACCCTTGTCACAAACCAATTTTGGATCAGCCTGCCTCTAAGTCTGATTAGGAGTAACAGGAATGAATTCCTATTACACTAAGATTTTGTAATCACAAACCATTACTTACAGAGAACACTTCCCCACTCCCTAGACAAATCTATTTTACATTGTAGTTCCACCCATGCAATCAGCACCCTACCACCCTTCCTTCCTATCCTTGTCTCTTCCTAGACTCTTCCTCTCAGGGTAAGGAAAACACCTGGTGGTGGATTCTTTCCTCTTCCTGGCACAACCTTGCTGTTTCAGATGTTCCTGATAAACAACATACACTGCAAAAGCCAGAAAATTTTCTGCTAGCCCAGGTCCATTTTTAAAAAAAATAATTAACTCAGAATTCTTTTCCACAACAGAGGAGGATTTTTGCCCTTCATCATCATGTTCAGGGCAAAATGCCACATCTCTTAGAGCATGAATGAAAAGTACTGTTTTTGTCTCCAATAACCCTTAAGAGTCACACACAAGGCCATGAGAAGATAAATCAAGATGACAGCAGCTAAAAGCTATTTTACCCTCTTCTCTCAATTCATCGGAGAGACAGTGAGCTCACATGCAACCTAAAAAACTTGGGCAGAGCACACATGCAATCCTTCACTGAAATGGCCACGTTGCAGCTGAAGTGCAATTCTTGGACTGTCTCAAAAAGTCTTCACCTGGAGACAAAGCAGCAAGCAGAGACAGGTGTTGAGGCACTGTGTTTTATCTCCCAGGGTTTCCCCAGTTTAGGCTGGAAGGCACTCAGCAGTGCCACACCCCAAGACAGGGCACCTCTGCACTGCCCCTGGGGTCAGGTGTCCACCTCCCATCTCCTTCCCTGCACCACAGCTTTCACAGAAGGACTCACTCCACTGCAAAATGACTCAGAACAGAAAGGTGCCAGAACCAAGCTCTTCACCTGGCATTGCTGCAGTCTTTAAATTTCATTATGACAAATAAACCTATTTGGAGGAGAAAAATCTCAAAATTTAAAAAAAAGTTTCAAACACAAAAGGAGGTCCAGCCTTGCTATCTTGCTCTCTGCAGGACTATTTTAATGGTTGCTGTATAGCCTTATCACTACTCATTAAAACAAGTGTTCTTGGACAAGTTAAATCTTATGAGCATGCTTAAAAAGCAAGATGAAAATAAAGCAATTGCACATCAAAATCATGCCTAGGAATAGAGAGCCTTCCTATGACTTCCACTCCCTTTATTACAAAGGACAGCCAAGTACAAAGAATAGGGGAGTGATATTACAAACCAGTTGAACACAACTACCTAGAAGCCACCAGACTTGAACTTTCTATTCCCAAATTGTTCATATAAAAAAAACTTCAGAAAGACAATTTGCAGATTTCTAACAACTGATTAAACTGCGACCTTGCCATTACTAGTCATATTTGCCCTCCAAGTTCAATATTTTGTTTCACTCCAATCTATGGGAACTGTATTTGAAGCATGACAAAAACTGAAGTAACCACTCAAAAAAAAATTTTAAAATCCTGTAAACTACATCACCATACACTTTAAAGTTACTGATATATATTTACAGCTACAGTGTGAAAGTCAACATGGCACCTTTAATAAGTATGACAGAACAAATGGAACTCTATTTATATGCATATTACCTGGCTTGTGCCTAAACTGTCATGAGTTGAGACACAGGTGATCTGTAACAGCTTATATGGACAAAAGCCTGTCTCCACATCTATCTAAATACCATCTCTCATACTCTTATAGAGCAGCCACCCTCACTAACACAAATGCTCACAAAACAAGCTCCCACAAGCATCCACCCTAAAACCCAAGAAAAGTGAATCCCTCCTTTTAAGTTATGATTACATCTCCCCTTCTGATTTTGTAGTCCTTCAGTTCCATTAAGGCATAGAGATTTACTTTGTTCTACAAATGGTGGATTTGTTCATTTAAAGACATTGTTAGACTAGTCATCCCAGCCGGCTTTCATATGTTTCTGAATCATTGTGTCAGCTAAATGATTCATGCATTGCCTATACAAGTGTCTACCCTCCCACTCAACATTTACATAGCTTGTTCTACAACTGAAGGTGCCAAAATGCTATCAAAAGAGCTGTATTTACACATCATTTACTAGGTCAGCCTGATAATAACTTCTCAGCAGAAGCCTCAGATTGTCCATTGAGGAATCTAACAAGACTGCAAATATCAGTTCAGAAAACCAATTTGTCCAGTCAACATCAGTTGAACCACACAAGTTATACTGCAAAAATTCTCCTCAATTTTTCCGCATCTCTTTTTTTTTCCTTTAAAGAATAAAAATATCCTTAGATCTTCATCATTCATTTCAAGAGAATACAGTCAAAAAGAAATATCAAAGTGTAATGACAGCAGAAACTAAAAAAACAAAATTCATTCCTGTGAAAAAGGAGGGGCAAGTTCTTGATAGTCTTCCCAGTAAAGAAAAAAAAAATTTTATTTTTAAAAAGTTGTTTACCCCTCTTCATGAGACAAATGCTAGGAAAAAAAGCAGAGGTCTAGAACAATCCTTGCATTCATTCATAGTGTGTCAATTTGTCACATACCCCTCCACTTTCTGAAATCAGAACAGCATGACAAGTATTACTTCTCACTGTACCACACTCTACTACAGGCACATGGGGGTTGTAAAATATTAAAGAAAAATAACTATAAACCTTGTGGCCTCTAAGCACAATTTTTCACCTGTTGATGGGCATCCTCAATTGAAATGTGGAAAATATAATCCCTGATGAACGTCTGCACTATGCAATATTGTGGCCAGTTGACCATTAATGGAACAAGTGTGTACACAAACCAGGTGTCTTTTCTGCCCTGTTATCTCTACAAGGATAACTTCCCTGTGCCTTAATCCTACAGTATCAAGTTAAAACATTTTACTAGTAAACAAGGGATGGTGACAGTAACAAGAAGTTCTGTGGTTTTCAACAATGATACTGCTAGCACTAGACAAGTCACTGTATCTGCACTTGTCCGTGACTGCCCATGCTTTTCCATTACTTCAGATACAAACTTCTAACACTTGGCTGGCAAGTTCCAAAAAGAATTGTCAAGTTTATTTGAATTACATCCTCACCTCCCCCTTTTAAAATCACAGATTCACAGAATAACTGGGTTGGAAGGGACCTCTGAGATCAGAGTCCAACCCATACCTTAACACCATAACTAGATGAGGGCACCAAGTACTATGTCCAATCTTTTCTTGAACACATTCAGTGTTGGGGACTGCACCACCTCCCTGGGCAGGTTGTTCCAATACTTTATTATTCTTTCTGTAAAAAACTTTTTTCTAATCTCTAACCTGAACCTACCCTGGCACAGCTTGAGACAATGCCCTCTAGTTCTGTTTGTTGCCGCCTAGTGAAAGAGACCGACCCCCACCTGTCTATAACCTCCTTTCAGGAAGTTGCAGAAAGCAATAAGGTCACCTCTAAGTCTCTTTTTCTCCAGGCTGAACAACCCCAGCTCCTTCAATCTTTCCTCATAGGGCTTGTGCTCCAAGCCTCTTACCAACCTTGTCACCCTCCTCTGGACATGTTTCAGTATCTCGACATCCCCCCTAAACTGAGAGGCCAAGAACTGAACACAATACTTGAGATGTGGCCTCACCAGTGCCGAGTGCAGGGGAAGGATGACCTCCCTACTCCTACTTGTCACACAGTTCCTAATACTGGCCAGGATGCCATTGGCCTTCTTGGCTACCAAGGCACACTGCTGTCTCATATTCAAACATGCAGGTATGTTAACTATTTCTAGTGCAACAACATGCACTAACCTTTGAATAACCTTTTTTTCCAAGGTAGTTTGCTGCTTCAGTGACCTTGACCATCATAAACATCTAAAATCACACGCCTGTTTTTGTACCCTTCTCACATTCACAATTCTAAACAAACATTATAGACAGTTCAGTCCATAGCTAAGTATTCAGACAATTTTGCTGCCCACACATAAGATCTTGACTACACTGTAATGCCATCTGTCAACACATCTCTATGGTAGATTCTTTCTTCTCTTCTGTGTAGTGTATTTACAGCTACACCACCCAAAGATCAAAGATTATCTGAAAGGAGATGTTATAAGACCATTTTAATAGGAAAGCAACTTAACATGGACAATACGGATAGCAATTCCTCACATTTCCAATAATTAAATTTTCACATAGGATAGGCTTCTTCAATTCCAAAACACCTGGGACAGGTTTTCTGTTTTCAGGCAAGTACTTCAGCTTGTTCTCTTGAACAGAGGAATGAAGCTAATAAAACTGAGGTATGCCTAAACTGTTTCAGTCTCCACATTTTATACTCACCCAAAAGACGATGTTGTAGCTGAAGAGCAAGTATTTGTACCAACAGCTGACTTCTGCATTAGAATATCGGTAATAGTGCATCTTCTACAGCACAGTTTCTGCACAGAAGAGAAACAATGAGAATAATTACAGGCAAAGATTTCAACAATAAAGAATTTTTTCCAGATCTCTCTTGACAAGGGACTTCAGTAACATGTACTATATGCCATTCAGATGCATTTTATAAGTCAGCTCAAACTTTCGCTGACCCTCAACTCTCTTTAAGTATTTGTTGCTTAATAATCCTATCTTTAACCACCCTTATGTGGTAATGGGACACCCAAAAAAGAAACTAGCTATCCAGTAAGCCTACAAGGATCTGCATCAGCAAGTTCACATGCATTTGCTTTCTCACTCCTTCAAAGCCATAGTACTTATACAGACGGCTGCTCGAACTTACGCAAGTCTGAACACACACCCTTTGGACTGCACACCCAGCAACCAAGCTAGGAGGATGTTAGAAGTGGTTAACTGGAATCCCTCAGTGTCTACAGATTGCTAAACACAATAGGTAGTTGCACCTGGTCCTTTTCATACTTTAATGTTTCTTGACCAAATCGTATCCTGTAAAATGTCTGATTGTCAAGGACAAAAGCTCCACCACTTAAGAGTCGATCTGCTCTGGAGAGTTTGGTTTGCTTCCTCACATACACTGGAAAGAAGGTTCAACTGCAACTGTTGCTCAAGTATTTCCAAGAACTACAGCTTTTCAGAGTATGTTAATGAAACCACCTCTGCAGAAATGCCATGCATAAGAGAACAAACAGAGGACAAGCTGTGAAATTGAGAGCCAGAGCAAAGAAGCACTCACAAAGCACTCTCATTCAGCTTAGCACTGCCTATGACAAACAAGCAGCAGTTCCACGTTTCAATCCTCCACTCACTTGAGGTAAATGCCGCTGAAAGACTTGCAAAGGGAAGGAAGCAAGCATGGAGAATTTTCTAACACCTCAGAACTAAGAACAAGTACTGGACATTCACAGACAGTATGCAAAAACCAAGCCTACCCAGCAAAATCTGAAATCGCCACAGAACAAAGAACCGAAGAACACCACTACATCCACGGTTATGAGAAGGTAAACTAGTTTGGGGTTTTTTTTTTTAGAAAGCAATTTGCACCCAAGTATAAAAGACACCTCCACCAAAGAAGGAAAAGAAGTAAATACCTGTCAGCTTTGATAATCCCATTCAATACAATAAACAGCTTGCTTTGTCTTTTAAGTGAAATATCATATATTTTCTATGACAATTATGGAGTACTATCATCAGCATATTTTAAGCCGTACTTTTTTCATCAAAGCTAAAACCACACACATACAGATCAAGGACACAAACAGACATCTCCAGTCCACAAAACTGAACAGAGCTATCAAACAGACTTCAATTTTCCTTTCACAGTTCTTCTCCTATCAGGTTTGGCTTTAATCTGGAAACACATAGAGTCCTTCCTTGGTCCAGACACATCTCTCATCCCCCTAACATGTCCAGTCAGATAGTTTCTTTGCTGCTCAAGCAAATGAAAATAGTTTTCAGAAATACCAAGACCATGTAGAAAAATCTAAGGAGGGTACGTTTTGGTAGAATACCCCATAACCTTAAGTAGCTATGGGGAAAAAACCCCTGGAAAATCATATGACCTGGGATACCAAATTAAGACTGTAAGACTTGGGGACAGAGAATAATTCCTGAGGTTTTTTCCAAGCTAAACTGCCATACATGCACATAAGAGGAATTTTCAGATCTTAACCAAAGTTGGTAGTTATTCTGCAAGTCATACTGATCCACTTGACATGAAGTAGACTAATTTATATATAACAAAGGCAGACAACACCTAAGTAGCCTTCAAGCATGTGCTATCTATGCAGGTTGCTTCATATACATCACCCACAGGCAAATCCAGATTAGCACATCTGGACAGACACAGCAGCAACAGAAAATATTATTAATAGAAGAAATTCTTCCTCCTGATTCCATATGACAAGGAGTAAAACTGAATTAAGTCAGAATTCAAACACCTTTTTGTCAATAGTCTCAGTAAAGGTTTCAGAGAAGAGAAAGATTAAAGGATATGTTGCACATTGTTACAGAAACAGTACCTGTAAAATTTTACATGCTAGAAAGTGTGAACATTCATCATTAATACTTGAGCTTGATATTTCCACAGTTCATTTGTTGATTTCCATACAATTTTAACAAAGCACTGAAAACAAGGGGTTTTTCCTTCCAAAACTTCATCTTAAGACTAGATTCTAATGCTCACGGTTCATTTATAGCAAAAAGCACTTATCTTTAATTAAGATAAAGGAAATTGTAGTGACAGGAAAGGATCTTCCTAGATATGACCCAGTCATATTACATAAAATGAATTTTGTGACATACATTCCTAAAAAGTAGAGAGTTTTGTTTCTTCATTCCCTAGTTCAACTTTAGTTACTGACCTTCTCAACCCATCCAACTTCAGACATTTAGGAACTTTACTATTATGAATCACTGCAAAGAACACTTGTTTAAGCATCACCCTCCTGATACGCTTATCTAAGCCTGCAGTTGACAGAATACAAGAGAGGGGAAAAAAATTGGTTCTCAACTTCTTTTCAGTTTCTAGCTCCAAATGGCAATTTATATTTCAACAATCAGTAGCCATACACTTGTCCAAATCAGTAAGTCTGATGTGCCTGGGGAAGAGAGGAAGAGGGTACAAGAGCAGAATCCCACGAATCTGAGCAGAGTCCAAGACCTCATTCACATTAGTATAATTTTTTATTACAGTAATTCACTGGCTGTCAGTGCAAACACCTTCTCTAGATGCAGACACACTTACACCTCCATCACTGTTGTGCCTCCCTCTCTGTGAAAATCAGCAACTTGGTAAAAGACAGGAGTGCCAACTGTAAAACGAACATAATAATAATACGAAACATTACTTTTGCTGCTGCTACCTGTACAAAGGAGGAGGCAGCAGGTGGCATTTAGCTAGCACATCATTAAATTCCATAAAAATGGGGTTCTACTAGACAAAGAGGCTTAAAATATAATCTGAGGCAAAGAGGCAAGCATATAATTTCAGGACCTAAAATGCAAACATTGTTTGAAGACTTATCTTTTCTTAGGTTGCCCTCTCTGGCACTGGGACTTGCATCCAACTGTTTAAGTCTCAACTTCAGTGAAACTATTCACGGGAATAAGAGCATCAAAAGTAGAGTTATTGATAAGCACCACTCCCCACCTACCTCATTATTTCAACCACTGGTTTGCAAGATATTTCTCTCTGCTTCTTCAAACAACTTGTAAAATGTCCTGGTCAATACCAATCACAGTATTAGAATGAAAAAGTGCCTTTTTTTTACATAAATATTTCTTTTTAATGCTCTGAGGTGATAGGAGGAGGTTTATACTAGAAGCAGTCATATTTCCTAAAGTAGGAGGCATCTGTTACTGGTCTAGAAATCTGCTACATCACTAGTCCATTCAGTTCACATCACAGGCTACATAACTATGCTTAGGCAATAGTACAAAACACTTGGAAGATTAAACTAGTATGTAGGCAGCACAGACTAATAACATTCTTTACTATGTTTCAAACAAAGCAAGTCACATTGTGTCAGCTGACAGTTATCACCCACTCACAGCAACAGGAATTTCTAAAAATTAAATACAGAGCACTGCTGCTTTGGTAGAATACCTAACTTTGCCTTTGTGTTTACAGCTTTAGTGGTGGGGGGAAATGTCACTCGTCAAGAGGCTACTACCATTTCCAAAGCATTCCTGCACCCACAATTCCACTCTTACCTTCAAAATGCTACAGCAGTGATATTCCTAATGTATCTACTTTAAATCTCATAAAACAGATGTGATCTATTAACTAATCTCATGTGGACATGCACCTCATAGATAAGATGTTAAATCAAGAACAAATGAAACAAAATTCATTTCTAGATCTAGAACCACAAATTCTTTCAATCCTCAGAAGGCATTAACTTTACAAAGCAGACATAAGTCACACTCAACCTCCACATTCAGCCAGTACTACCACCATTTGTACAATCCTGATCTCCCTCCTGAAATTCACAACCATTAATCAAGCTACTCAGTGGAGCAAACAACCACAGAGCAAATCACGTATCACATCTTCATATCAATACTGATCTTGTACCACGCACCAAGCAGCAAACAGTTTTAAGCCTTCCAATCTACCTTCCCAGAGCACATAAAAATGCCAGCATGGGTGCAGTCAAGAAGTGGAGGACAAGGATGGGAAGGCAAAAGCAGTGGTAGTTGAGTGTGCTCATGGAAATGCAGCACTCCTACAATGCCACTCTAGACCAGCACCACAGGCTACACCACATTTTGGAGCTAACACATTAAACAGAACAGGGGCAGAACTTCAGCAAGAGAAAAGAAAGAAGAAAAATTCCACTTGGCAACCTATTAACTCCTCCACTATTGTTCACCAATACAGAGGTGAAGCAAACAAGCAAAGTCAAAAGAACACACTGAGGAGTGAGAATTTTTAAAATACAGCAAGAGATCCACTTTGGCTTATGGCTTATTTTGATATGACTCCTTAATTCCATTAATCCATCAACATGAAATCTATACCAAAAACCATCAATTCATTCAAGACATAGTGCCCTTAAAAAATAATTGTCATGCTCTTTGGAGGTGCTTAGTCATTAGCGTCTTTTGTGAAGTAGAAAGAAGGCCTTATCCCTAACTAGGGATTCAGAGAGATTCTTAAAACCCTCTGAAAACAGAACAACAAATAGGCACCTATAGACTACTCTTTCCACATCCTAGAGAGAAGCTGACCACCAAAGGAGTCTTAATGTGTGTTTAGTGTTTGGGTGCTGGGCATCAAATCTTCACCTGTAGGGACTGAGCTGGTGCAACAAAAAGGCAAGAAAAACTGACAGGCTAATCTGTTCCTGGAAACAGGGATAATAATCCTGCAGATGACTCAAGAACTCCCAGCAAGTGTATGTCACGTCACAATTTTGTCTCCCAGGAACTCAGACTGATGCCTCACAAAGAAAAGACAAGCTTCTCTTAAGGAATACAAGTATAGTTTACTTATTTCTGCTGCAGCCCAGATGAACAGAGAAATATCTGCTCATTCTTAGAGGAAACCTGAGAATTAATCAACAAAAGGGTATTTTTTAACCTGAAAGACTCAGGATGGAAGACAGGCATCTTTAATAGATTTCACCAGCAAAATAATCCAGTAAAAGATCTCAGAACTCAATGGAAAACATGATCAAAGCCAGACAATTAAGACATCATTTGGGGCCCTTACTTTCTGGTGTGCTGAAGACTAAAAGTCCTCAGAGTACTAGAAGAATATTTCAAGCATAAGTTGCTCCAGTGCAAACTCTACAAAACAATCCCTCAGAGCAGAACGAATCCCCTACAAGTGGGAAGAGTTTTGAGAATCAGTGACCAGGTTTTATTCACTACAGCACAAACAACAGCTTAGCAAAACTTATAGGAAACATACATCAGTGTCCCCAAAACAAGGAAGCAGTGATGCACAAGAACTCTGCTTCAGCTCCCTGTAACTCACACTAAAATAATGCTGTACTTTTGGCCAAGTCACTGCTCTAATGTGGATGAGTTGCATCCATGTAAGCACTCCAAACTCAGAGTAACATTCAGAATCTAGACACGTCAAATTCTGAGGAATAAGCACAAGAACAACCTCTTCTGAACTGCACACTTGACAAACACTACCAGACCTTTGGCATAAAAGCTCTACACTGCAAAACTATAATTCAAGGAGCTATTTAAGCCATGATTCACAGAATATTTTCAGCTCCACTCAATTTCTTAAACTAACAGAGCTACATTACAAGAAGACTTGAAAAAAGCAAGAGAATTCAGGACTGTTCCCACAGCAATTAAAAAGCTGTGACAGAGGACAATAGCAGTTGTAACAATTCCATTTTTCACTGTTCTTCCTAAAGAAGCTAACAAAAGACATCGTTGGCTGGCCTTGCTTTCACATGTAGAAGTATTTATTCCTACACAGCAAAGAAAGCTACTACTACTGTTACAATAAATCCACAAAACAAAAACAGTTCTATAGATTCCGTATTTTCATTTATACAAACTGGTCAGAATGAAAGCTAATGACACTGCAAGTATTGACCATGTAAATTTAAACTGCAAATATTTTTAATTATTGACACGGAGGAGAGGCACAACTCAATTATCCACTAAATTTTAGTAGGTTTATTCTAGTTCTGCTCCACTAACCTAAGGTTGACCGAAGTAGTAAGTGAACAGATAAGAGACATTCTGCTCCAACATAAAGCAGTGCTTGACAAAGGCACCAACTAAAAGGCATAGATCTCTTACTTCATTCCAGGAAAATCTGCTCAAAGTAGGTGACTGCAAATAGAGTGTATACACCTTATTCTGACTTAAAGCAAGAGAGAGCTCAGGAAACAGAAAAGGAGGTGTCACATATAAACCTCATCTAAAAGCCAGCAATTTTTCAAACATGAACATAAAACAGCAGAAGAGAGAAGGAGCTTTTTGTAAGCTATCCGTCTCTTCATTAATATTTAAGAATTGCAGACAACAGCAGGAGCACAGGATGTAAGAGCTTCACTGACCTTATCTCAGTCGGATTACACCAGGCTAAGTGAAAACAACACTAAAGACTGTCACGACGGTTCAACAGATGCCTCATTAACATCTTGGGATGAAAATTTTCTCTAATAAAGCTATTGACCAGTTTAAACTGAATAGGACCTTGCCTGTGGTGTAACTTATTTAGTACACACCACGAGCCACAAGCTGTGTTTTCCCTTTTACTTTGCAGACAGTTCAGGTATTGTGAAACACATGGAAGCATGACAGTGATTCTGACCAGGAGTTTAGTCACTCCGGGCAGCAAAACCTGTTAGAACAAGTAGGCAGAATAATCTTAGTTGATCAAAACTCCTCCACTGTTTCCTACTACCTCTCACAACAGCAGATACATACCCACTCTCTATATCAACAGTAGCAAGGCAGAACTCAAGGTCTTAAATTAAAGAAAGCATGTAATTTGACTTTTCCCCCCCCCCTTCCAATAGAAAGTTTTGGAATCCTTACAAAGTAAATATCTTATCAGAGGAGCCAGAATTTCCAGTTTGGGGAATAATTGTATTTCTATTTTGTGACTGAGGAATAATTTTATTTCTATTTAGTAATCTAACAGTAACAGAACCTACTCCATACACGTTGTCTGCTCCTTCCCATATTTCCCTACAGACCAAAAGGTTTCAAGAACACCAATGGGTTCCTCCATTTCCTATACCACTCTATATCACAAAAAGTAAGCAATAACTTAGAGGAGAAAAGACAGAAAGCCACCAACTTTCTTTGCAGACAAATACCCTCTTTCTTCAGCGAACATCCTAAACTTTTATACATATTGTGGCTTTTCTCCATTTCCAGGAATGTCACTTGTTCAATCTCCAGTTACATTTTGGTCAAAAAGTATATACCTTAATTTTCTTTTTCATAAGAGAGAAAGCAAAAGAGTGATTATAGCAATATAAAATATAGAAGTGATGACCATATAATTTGCTTGGGGTTTTGTTCTTTGTCTTCTTAAAAACATTCCTTGCTTCGGATATAATGTCCACATCCACACCATACTTCACATTAAGTGTTCCTATATATGTATTTATATAATATATAAACATAAATATCTAATATTATATGTAATATGTATTTTAACAGTTTAAGCCAAATCAAGGTATCTCTTNAAAAAAAAAAAAAAGAGTTCCAGTGCTGACATCTGATTTCTAGTAATTAGTATGCTAAGAAATGACTGCATGAATTTGTACAATACTACTTACATTCACCACTTGTTCTGGTTAAACAATGCTGACTCCATGTCACGCAAACACGATGTGGAGTTCAACCCATAAAGCCGTAAGTTTTTTTCCCCCCTCCCACTCCAAGTAACAGAACCTATGCTTTCAAACACCAGAGGAACCGTCATTTCACACAAGGCAGCCTCCTCCCAGCACCAAGAAATGCTACTGACTGGGAGAATGGGGTGTTAATGCAGGTAGATCTTGGGGACAATGCTCTCAAAGCTTGCTTTTGCTGCCCTCCACCATCTGCATTCACAACACAACCAGGACAGACGAGAAGGGTACTCGCCACCTTACAGGACACTCGAGAAAATGGCTCTTCGTGGCCACGTAGACAGCTCAGCAACCATGTAATTAGTCTCTCCAGCGACTTTCTGGTAAAGAAACACACTTGTGCAACTTTCAAAAGTCAACTAGCATGCTGGCAAACCTCTAACGCAGCACCAGAAATCATTGCAGACGTGACAAAACTGCATCCAGCAATGCCTCATGATCCTAATCCCTGTCAGTTCCTCAGCACACTAGATGTCTCAGTCCAACTACACAGAACAAGCTCATGCTTCAGGAGTACAGCAAGTAGGTTTGCAGAGCACTCTGCACATGCTACCACAACACAAGGAAAAGATTAAAAAGACAAAGACCAAACTGCTTCAGGCCAAGCCCAAGCCTGAACAGTTCCAGCCCTTCCCCCAAGAGCCAGTGCTTTGGCAGGCCGTGAGAAACCCTCAACTGTCTCGCCCAAAGACTCTCCATCCGCCCCGGGGAAAGGAGGAAAAACAGGCTTTCCACCTCTCAAGATTATGCCAAGAACAACACTGTGCCATTTAAAGATCAGAGCAGCAAAGGCCGTGAAGGGACACAGTCAACGCTCATTCCAGTGTAGACCTCAGCCTCTGCAACAGCTTAACAGCAAATACCAGCACAATTAGAAGGTGCAGGGGTTAGACACAAACACTTCCTAACCTGTGCCTTCAATAAAATAAAAAACGTATTTCCTGATGGAAAAAGTGATAACACAGGAAACTGCTATCTTAACAGGCTGACAGTATGACTACTTACACAAGCACCACAGCTCAGAGGGGAAAAAAAAAAAATCCAAAAAAAAATGCAACGACACAAAGTTGAACAAAACCTTCCCTTCTCACTTGCTCCAGCTGGACAAATTTTCAGTTGAACACCTTTTGCTTTGCAGCAACAGACCCTACTACGACCACTTTGGCAAAATACCCTTTGCAACTTCAGCACGCTGTACACTTAGCAAAGAAAGCCACCTTATTGTCTTCCAAGAGTCTTCTCACTAATTGCCTTCCATTAGTTTCAAGTCAGACGACTTTCTCAATGAACCTTCCTCCTTCACAGACTTGCCACGCAGACAAACTGAAGTAACTTAATACTCAGGGCAGGGTAGAAAGCTTCGCTGTTTAGTATCCTTTACTACACCACTACGCCACTGCAGGCATATTTCACACAACATTAAGTACTTCCCTGAGCACCATTTAATAACAATTAAGTGTTAAGGAAAAGCCAATGTGCATCAAAAGAATCAGCTCCATATCCTGGCAGCCAGAAGGCTGCTGTCACATGGAGACCAAAGTCCAACATCACAGGTGTCTTTCTTCAGATGAAAGTTACTTGATGCTATTCCATGTGTTTTCTATTCCAGGAGTTTCTAGGTGTCAGTGAACATATTTTAGCACTCATTTTATATCCCAAAGGAAGAGTAGACAGCTCTTGCCAAGCAGAACAAATGATTTTTTTTTAAATATTAAAATTCATGATATTCAGCTGCCTCTGAATATTGTGTAGCTATGGGATGAAGCAAGTGCAGCAACTTGAACTTGCCTTTGTTACCATCAATTATTTAGAGAAAACACCTTTCCAGAGAGACTCAAGTATCAATTATTTAGTCTTTGAGCAGGAAACAAAAACCTTTAAAAAAGGAAAAAAAAGTTTTCTGGAAAGGGCTGTTGGGCCATATGAACATATTTGGGATTGTACACTAGCAGCCTGCCTGAAACGGAATGAAAAAGCCAAAATAAAACAACCCATAAAGCCAAAAGCTCACGTGCACACAGAAGCTCATCGAGTGCCTGAGCCAATTCATGCCCCCGACCACATTTGAGGGCCTCAGTACAGGTGTTCACATGGAACAACTTCACCAATTTAGTAAAAATGCCTGGTCTAGGCCAGGAGTGTAAAACACAGAGAAGCTCTTTTGTAATACCAGGACAACATTCGACAAAACTTACTGCAACAATCAAGGGGAAGCAAACCCTGTGTTTATTACACCCTTGGCTTTCACACTATGGTTCAGATTAAAGATGAAGACAGGCCTAAGATTTCAGCTTTTGTACCGAGTTCTAAAGACAAGGACGCAAAGGACTCTCAGAAGAAACATGCGTAAGCAGGCACGATGAATAAGAACAGGAATTCTTTCACTCACAAGTATCATATATGAGCTGTACTACCCTGAAAAGGATAAAACATTGTTGCTTTGCTCCAAAAGAGTTGAAGAAAGACAGGAAGCGCTGAAACAAAACAAATGGTGGTCCACCCTGCCAAACAGGGGCTGAGACACATTTTGAACCAGAAAGGAAAATAAACTTACTTTTAAACCCAGCTAAGAGCCCTGGATATAGTTCTTCTCGTGGCCAGTATATCTTATTTTCATTTGCTAGTAGTTTTCTGCACAATAGAGTCCACATGTGAATAATCAAGCAGAATGATACTTCTCTGTGAAGGCTTCAACTTCAACGTTTATGTCAGATTGATCAAAAAGGTCAGCAAAAGCCTGGCCATTTAAGGCAGTGGTTTCAACTGCAATCACCACAATCCCTTATACTGTCAATATTTGAGGATCACCACTTTCTGCAGGTTAAACCCTTTGCTCTTATCCTCACCTGTGACATGCCTAAAATGGAAGAATTTGCTGAACAATGATTTTTCAGCTGGCTGACCATACCAAAAGCAGAGTTGGGCAGTCATCCAGAATAAAGAGAAATTGTTTCAGAATGAAAAAAAAAAAAATAATCAAATGCGAGATATTCAGCTATATTTAAGTAATTAAATTATGGCTGCTTTTAAAATTAAGTCATCTGAGCCTAGACACTTCAGCCCTCCCTTTCTTTTTTGATTGCTAAATTCATCAAATCTTGGTATTCTTGGGAAGACCCAAACTATTAAAGTTTAAAACCCACACATATCTAACCTTGATAAACTTTAGTTCAATTATCTCACCTTGTTCTTAACCTTTATGTTAAGAACCTTTATGTTATGTCTCCTAGCCCCCCCAGCTAATAAAAAACTTTGGCTACTTAAAACCACAACACTTTATCAGAGGCTTTTGCCTGAGCACAAGCCAAAGGGTCAAGGAGAAGGATCCTGTTCCTGCCCAAGCATGCCAGGGGTTGGAAGACAGCATCAGTACCTTCACACAAGCTACCAACACTACAGCTTTAGATTTTAGAACTGTGCAATACAGTGTCCTCCTGTGTGAGGACGACACACGACAGGACCTCTTCTTAATTCCCTTTTAGCAACAGCCTGCACCATTTACTGATTAAGGGTCTGACTGACTTTATCTGAGGTACTTCAGCCCAAAGCAAAACGAGAACCATAGCATGTCTGTGGATTTTGTGAATTGCAGCCCTATTTGCCTGAGAAACACACCACAGATGCCAAAATACAACAGCCTGTTCTACCAAAAACAGGAAGTTTGACCCAGGAAGCAGCGGTGCAAAGCAGCATGACACAGAGAGCCCACAAGTGAAGTGTGTCTGAAAACTACATATTTTTCCATACCCACCCAGGTGGAAATTTTTATAAAAGTAAAAAATTACATAAAGGGAAGACCTGTGGAACAGTTGTGACAATAGCTCTGTGAACTCCACTTCCCCTCACACACCCCCCAATGAGAATTCTAAGCTAACACAGCAAGATAAGAGTTTAATTGATTCACATTGATCAGAGCTCAAACTGTGCCACACCTAATCCATGATGAGAAACTTGATAAAAGACTATAAGAATTAATTGTAAGAGTTGGTCAGCAGAAAAATTCCCCCCTTTTTTTTCCAAACAGCCAACTAGTAATGGCCAACTAGTAGCCACCCATCAAAGCTTCTTAAACGAAATATAAATGCCCTCCAAGAACAGAGGTAAGCCTCAAAACAAAGCAACCCAAGAGATCAATATTCCTCAGTTATTCATTAGAAGTTAGCATACAACTTAAACTTCTTCATCCAGATATGATCAAATTCACAAGGCACTGTCAACAGTTTTCTTCCTACATCTAAGAGCAAAAGGTTTCATCTTCAGTCCTAAGGAAAGTGTCCCGATTAAATAGCATTTTAGGGCTCAGAGCAAGGGGGTTTTATGATCCTTTCATTAAGTACTAGAAGGCCTAAAGCTATCAAAAGGTAGTCCAGAGCACACCCTCTTTCAGTCCTGTTAGGTATGTTACCTATGTGAGGGCTTTTGCACAGACACTGTTCCTAACAAAAGATCATACTTTTTCTTTCTTTTCTGCCACCCTCCTGCTCCCTGCAAGCGGCTAGGGAGGACAGGAAAGAGGTTTTAAACAGGAAAACAGCACAAGATGAATTTTCTACAATGCACTAAATGTCAGGCAAAGCCTGTGCCTAGAAACGAAAATAAGACTCAATTAAGTCTTACGTGAGATTTCTTATGATTTGGGGAGTGGAGGTAACACTTCCTACACACAGGATGCTACAAAAGAAGCTAATTGGATCAAATTACACTAAATAAAAATCACATTGAGCATACGCCAGCCAGAAAAGCTACTTTCATGATTACTATTTAGACCTAGACTCCACCTTAACAAGTCCATCTATGAGCAAGATCAACAAAAATAAAACAAAATGCAAAACATGTAACTTTCTTGCATATTGTTTTTTCAACACTATCATAAGTGCATTCCCAAACTTTTTTGGAAGCTATTTCTAAAAATTGCTGTTTCAGTGATATTATAACTTTTAACACGACAATCTGCTAAGGACAGGCAGCCACAGCGTACTCTTCCCTCCCCACCCACCAAGAACAGAGCTCAAAGGATACAGATAACACTCTGAAAGTACTTTTTTCCAGTGTCATTAGCCAGAGGATAAAGAAAACTATTCCACCAACACAAATGTCCTGGATTCCTTAAAAAAACAAAACAAAACAAACCCCAAAACAAATGCAACATTGTATTGAAACACAAAACAAAACCCACAAAGTAGTTTCCCCCACAGCTCAGTTCTACTTCACACTAATGACTAGATTGGATTCCCACCCGACCTCTTCTCTCTACACACAATTCCTGTGTCAGGCAGATAGCACTAGCACCTCAACACTCCACACCCAAGCATCTAAAGTTTCACACATTTATGGTGTGTATAAAGTGTCTCAGGAAGTTGTAAGAGCACACGAGTAACGCCAGAAAGATCATCAAACCAGGGAGCATTCAGGAATAAGATACACCCTGTACTTCCATTCTCTAGGAACTGATTTCCTTCCATTTTATCCAGAGCTCTAGATCACAAGCTTTGTGTCCCTATAACAAACAAACAAAACTCCAAGCAGACAAAAAAGCAGTGCTGGAAAAATCTCGTCCTGTCAGTTATCTTAAAATATCCTTCATTCTACCACCACCTTTGAAGACCCACTAACGGAAAAAACAAACATGTAACTTCTTTTACAGAGCGGGGTTGGTTTCATTGCGAAAGTTTATTTATTTATTCAGATAGTCTCAAAATGAAACCGCTAGGTCACCGAGTACTGAAGGTAAAGCAAAAGCCGAAACTCCTCTGGCCGTGCAGCATCACCTCAGGTGCCGCCGCGCTCCACGGCCGGGCCTGGTTCGGCGGGCGGCTGAAAGGGTGTCAGAGAGGTCCCTCACCGTGACAACTGACAGGAAATTAAAGTTAAAATAATTTAAAGAAAATAAGTTACGGGCCTCAACCCTCACACCCACTGCGCTGCTGCTCTCACGAACAGCCACGCCTGTCTGGCAGCACTCGGTACGACGGGGCAGAATGGAGCAGGCAGACTGCGGCTGCAGCACCCCGAAACGCTTTTTGTTATTATTGGTTTTTTTATCTTTTCTCTCTCGTGGCACCTCAACGAAACAAGTTAGCGTGAACTCTCAGAGGAAGCCTCGCCCGGCCTCTCCGGCTTCCTTTAATGGACAAGGACAATGGCAGGGGCTCGCCATAGCTCCGCGCTCTCGGGAAACTTAGCAAATAATTTAAAGACTGCCCGCCCCAAGGGCTGCTCCCCGCCCGGGCCAGGGGCCGCCAGCCTCCAGGGGATGCTGCAGGGGACAGACGTGCTCCGGGAAAGAGAGATCAAAATGCCGGTGCTTAAAGACGGGAGGAGAAAGGGGCACTCTGGACAGCAAGACCTCCGGGAGAGACGGCTGAGGGGATGCCGGGGCGGGAAGGGACTCACCGGGGGCAGCAGCCTGCTCGCTAAATTGAGCCGAGTTGGGCGGAGGGTGAGGCGGCGGTCGGCGTAACCGGGGCTCCCTCCGCTGCCTCGGCTAGTCCATGGACACACTGGCGCTCCCGGACACTCCTCCCCGCGTCAGCGCGGCCAGCTGTGCCTGCCAGGCGTGCGCCTTCGCCCAGCCCCACCGCGCTCCCGCCGGGCCCGAGGCAGCGCGGAAATGCAC
>WEIV01025279.1:53910-90282 GCA_013390005.1 Calyptomena viridis | reverse complement strand
CCGCAGCCCTTGGGCGGCTCGGCCGGGGGAGAGCGCGGCCGCTCAGCGGGGCCCGTGGCTGTGCTGCCTCAGACCCGCTCCGTGGCCAGGGTGGCCGCGTCCCCTACCGTGGCCCTGCGGAAAGGGCTCGGCCCAGCCCAGCTCGGCTGAGGGAGCCCGGTATAGCCCAGCCCTCAGCGGCGCCTCTTACCCCTTCAGGGCTTTCTGGGCACGAACCAGCATGTCAGGAACAGCACATGTTGCGTAATATTGAAGGCAAGGTCGAGCTTACTTGGAAACCCAGAAGGCGAAGGAAAAAACAAAACTACCGCGAAGAGTATTTTAAATCTTCAGCCGCCCCAAGGGTTTTATGCCTCACATTGAAGGCGTTGGGAAGAGAGGAGGGAGGAGAAGGAAGGGCTGAGCTGTTAAAACTCATGTGGTGACCAAGTGATAGCTCACACCTGCAGCAGTGGGAAATGCCCCCCTTCCTGACTAGCTTGGCTCCCAACCTCCATGCGCTGCTTCTGTTCCCTTTCTGTACCTTTGTGATCGCTTTTCGCACCGGGCAACACTTCCGTCACTTTCGTTCTCTTCCTCATATAGAGAGCAAAACTAATTTCTTCAGTGCCTTGCTAACTATGAAAAAAAGTTTGTGTGCAGGAAGGCAGAGTCTAGGGAGGTAGTGCAGCACCACAGGTGTTATTACAGACTGCCTCGTACTCTATACACTTCCTTCACCTGCTCCAGCCCTTGGACTGGGGAATTCCTTATACCCCCTGGATCAGGAACAGGCCTGCTCACCAAGACAGCAGCAATCACATCGAGTGCTTAGCTGCAGGATGAAACGAACAGGTAGTTGAGAGATCAAATAGTTTAGGTTAGCACTTCTCTTGTGTGATAAATCTCCACTCACTCAAGTCTGACAACCAAAACCATGCTCGATGGTAACTCATAAGTGCACAGTTCCCCTTATCCACTTCCTTCTGATGTCAGAGAGAGCAGCGCCCGGCCAGTGTGTCACCCACCCATCAGCCACATTATCAAGATTCCTTCTCCTTTTCTACGTGCAGTTGTTGAAAGAAATGGTTTTTTGTTTTGTTTTTTTTTAAAAAGTGGGTGAGTGTGTTTGCAGGCCCCCCCAAGCTTGCTCAAGACTTCTTAGAAACCCAAGTTCAGTTGAGTGTTAAAACTGACAGAAAATGCAAGAAGAAGAATTACCTGAATTTTAGGGAGGATCTAAGTGGGGAAGGGCAGATAGAAAAGGCAATTGGATTATCAGACAGTAAGAACTAGAAGAGATCCTCTTTCCATCTCAGAAGTACTAAAGTCATCTCACAGAGCACTGAGTCACATCTCCAGAAAGTCTAGAGCCAAGGCAGAAAGCTCCAGTATGCTGATTTTGTAAGAGATGGGAAGATGGAGGGTGCAAAAGTAACTGCTAAGATTCAGCAGGGAAAATAGGAAATTTCAGGGAAATTCAGCAGCTTTAGGATGTAAGGACTGTGGAATTAGAAGGGCATTCATAGGTAAAATAAGGCTCTCTTGTGAATTTCATATAGTCTTGTAAAATGGTTAGTGTTAGCAGTTCACAGAGTAGTTGAATTGGCTGTGTTCACTGTTATCATGGAGATAGTTTGAACAACTTCTCTGTGTCCCATTTAATTGCCTTTGACATTACCTCTGCACAGTGCTTCACTGTTTTGCCAAGAAAATTAGGGTAAAAATCTCATCCATCTGAGAAAGCATTAACTAAGTGCTAGGGCAAATTGGAAGACTTTTAAAAGACAGTGACTTCAGCAGTAAGAAGGTGTAATAATACTGCAGAAATAAAAACGGAAAATCTGATTTTTTTAGTGGACTTGTGCAGGTCAATCTTCATGTATAGTTTGTCAGTGCTGTTTCCTTTGACCAGTGCAAAACATTTCCTGAAATTAATGAATAATCCATTATAAGGAGCAGCTGGTGTAAAATGGCATGACCAGAGCTATTCACAACTGTATCTGCTCAGCATTATCATCAAACATCACTTTTCAGTGTAAAAAATTTCTATTTACTGAGGAAGACTTCTGGAAAATGGGGTTATAGTTGGAATTTTCATCTGGCTTTGATAATTATGAGGTTAAGAGAGGGAGATGTGCAGAGAAACAAAGCCCATAGATGCTACTGTTTGAGAATTCAAACAACTTCAAATACAAAGAAATCAATAGTGGGATCTATAACAGAAAGCAGAAATACTTTAGTGAAAGCCTTTTTGACATGTAAGAGGTTGATTAGAATAATAAATTAGGGTGGAACTAGTCAGATATCAAATAAAATTAGGGGGATTAGGCTGAATCGGTGATTGAACTCTGTCCACCGTGTCTCCACAGCCTTTCCTCACCTCTCCACTCACTTCCTCACCCTGCTGTTCCAGGTGGGCATTGCAGCTGCTCCGGCTCCCCTCGGCCTCGCACAGCCTGTGGGGAAAAGGAAACCGCTCACACGCCGCATGTATCGAAAATTAATACCACAAAAACGTCACACACTACGCTTTTTAAGTATTACAGTGACTCTGTTAATAATTCGTTCCCTCCACCGTCACTTACAAATATCTATATACCACAGACTGAGTCGTTCCATACAGTATATTCTTCCGCCAGCTTTCTTATTCTTGAAACGAAAGCGTCCACACAAGTGAAAACGTTGCAGGAGTAAATGTCTTTTCTAACAGTGATCAGTTTTTGAAATCTGTTATGCAAATATCTTACCGCAGAAAAACCCTCGTGTTTACTGCTGCCCCGCATTTTGGCTGGGGTAGCAGTGACATCCAGCGGTGCAGAGAGAAACTTGCTCGTTTTATTTCTATCACAACGCATCCCATGAAACGCATCAGAAAATGGCAGGGATCCCTTGGCATTCCTATCTCTTTGTGGATATTCGCAAATGGCACCAACTGCAGGCAACTTGACAGCCGTGGGAATACATAACTTGAACGGGAAAACAAAAATGCAGAACCGAAAACACCCGCTGGTGCAGATCATCTCTCCATAATGGCTGTAAAAGGACACTGCAGATAGGAAATGCAATTGGTAATTTTTAAAGTTCAAATAAAAAGCACTTTCTTATATTATACCTACTCCCTTGACAGCATTTTCATTCTTAATTTTTTTTATTAGTTCTGGTTATGTGCTGAAGAAAAGATGAACAGGTTGACAAACAATGGCAAGTTGAAGAGAAATTACTACAGCAGAGTTTTGATTCTCAAACCCAGAATAAACAAACTTTCAATTATTAAAGTTTTCGGGAGCCAGGTGAATGGTGAACTGAGATGTGATATTTGATGCACCAAGAGATTATTTAGATTTTGGGTACATGTTATGTGAAAAGAAAAAATCAAAAAATGCATACAAGGAACTGGGCCAGCAGAGGTAGCTGTTAGCACAACAAAATCAACAACTATTTTTTTTTTTCCAATGAACATTCTAAATTCAAAGAAAATATATGCTTTTCTTTAAACAGTCAAACCTTGCAGTCTGCAGCATTGGAAATTCACTTAGATTCCATTTGTTCCTCCTTTACTATTTTGCTGGGGTTTCTATTTCTTCAAGACCACACATTTCCAACTGTCATTAACTGTTCCTGGTTTCCAGGCACCACCTATTTTCTATCCTCCCCATTTGTGTTTTGTCAACATGGANAAGCCTCTTACCAACCTCGTCATCCTCCTCTGGACATGTTTCAGTATCTCGACATCCCCCCTAAACTGGGGGGCCCAGAACTGAACTGAACTGAACACTCAAGATGTGACCTCACCAGTGCTGAGTACAGGGGAAGGATGACCTCCCTACTCCTACTTATTTGGATGAGTCAACTCCAAATAAACCAAGGTTGGCTTGAAAAAAATAATCCGATTTATCAATAATAATTCTTCAGAACATTTTCAAATGCCATTTTGAGTGGCTGTGGCTCCAAATTTTGACTCAATTTCTGAAAGACTGAGTTAGAAATCTTTGAAATGTGGGTAAGCTTATGTAAGTTCCAAATCAAGAAGTGCACTCAGTGTTTACAGGAACTATCGCTGTGAACAGCAGAAAAACACAGTCTTCGAGACCCAGGTCTGACAGGGTTGCCATATACATGCCTTTGTGGAACCTGACAGAGAACTTGCAGTTTCCATGAGCATTTTAATAGATACAAAAAGAGTCCTGGGTCTTTCTAAAAATGTTTTTACACTAAAGGCACACTTTAGCATTTGTAGTATTATTGATTTATATGTTTAACAGCCATTACATTTCCAATAAATATTCTAAATGCTGGACAAGATAGCTTTCTGTTTCCAAGATCATAAAACAGTCCCTTAGGATGGGCTAAGAGCACAGCTGCAACTCCCTGACATCCTTATCATCTAGGGCTGCCTGCAGTCTGAGTGAAAGAACCAGCAGCCAGCTCTGACAGAGGGGGTGGAATTGAGCAGGTTCTAAAGGCACTTCACTTTATCTTCAATTTCTTGGAATCTGTCTGGCTTCCACCCCATTCTCCAAGGACTGTTTATGCCTTTCACATTTCATGTTTATGTGAAATGCATAAACAGCCCTTGGAACAAGGTCTGAAATCCAGGTCTAAGATCAGTACCTTCTTTGCCATTCTTTGTGCAAGATCCATCTCTGCAAATGGCAAAGCTTTCTAGTTCCCACCAGAAAGAAAAATCGGAACTCTACAGGAGCCATTTTCCTATTGTAAGATCTTTGTTATTAGTAGCATGCAGCAACTGTAAGAAACAGTAGCTCACACTCATTTCTTTTAGCATCTGTTTTGTGTTTCCTGCTCCCTGCACTCCCCAGTAACCATACACCTACTGCAGACAAGTGGACACTTACACAATGTTTTATGTTCTTTAGGGCCTTGTGTCAGGCAAGCATGCATGACACCATTACTGCCTTTCAGTGGTAAAGCCCAGGACAAGAGACCCTCAGGCACAATCCTTTATGTCATGGAGCAAACTCTTGGCAACTGCCTGGCTCCTGTGGACAGCATTCAGAGGAGCCCCTCTCCACTCGGGCATGTTGTCTTTAAGAATCCAATGCCATTTATGGCACACTTACCTGGGCAGCTCCAAACACAGACAATACGTGGTTCTCTGCATCTGTCCATGACTCCAAGAAGAGCTCTTATAGGAAGTCATGTTATCAATTTGCTATAGACTTTGCTGCTCTACTCTCTGAGCTCCTGTTCTTCCTCCATCCCCCAAAACAATCAAATACAAATGTAAGTTCATAGTAGCACACATGAGTCCAATCTCTATTTAGTTTCCATATGAATCACTCAATCCTCACTGTTTCAAGGAATTATGACAGACTAAAGAGCATATAAATATTTTCTGCCTGGACATAAATAAAAAAAAAATCCAAACCCAAAGTCAGGATTTCATCCATAATGATGCAATTGTGAAGCCTCCATAACTGATTAACACAGACCAAGGCCACATCTCAGAGTTTGTGAAGTTTTAGAATTTTTGGCATGTAGTTTTCAATACAATCAGCATCATGTATGGCCATTGTTTTTTGCACACAGCTTAACAAAACACACAGATAGGCACTAGCATACAGAGCAAAAATAGGCATATTACCAGTCTCAAGATGCAAAGTATACCTGCCCTCAGTACCAGTGACACATGAAGTTTTCATTAATTTTATAATCAGAAAAAAGCAAAATTACAGTTCAGACTAATCTGCTGCCACAACAAAAGAATCCTTCCCTTTAATTCTTCTGATAATTTAGTATGTTTCAGCCTGCACATTTTTCCAAAGCTCCCTAGACTTTTATTTACCCCAACTAATGACCAATACCCAACACCTAATAATCTTCTTCTAAGTGCAATGTTAAAATTTTGTTTAGACTTTGAAACATCAGCACATTTGGTAAAACTCACGATGCCTTGTTCATACTTCAGTCCAGGTACATGTGTTTGGCTATTTATGGTATTGGATCTCGTGGATCATATTGTGCAACGCTACATCTATTTCTAAGAGTAATGGCCCAGCCATTCTACCATGAAATTCAAGCCAGGATAGGAATTCTACTTAATCTGTTCTCTGATATTGTTTTCTTTTAAATTGAAGAACCCTAAACACAAAAAGGAACTTGCCCTCATGCCACATCATCTTCCTTGCAGGGAATCACAGACTTGGAAGATCTGGAGCCAGTATTTAACTAACAAGAAACTTAAATGTGTAGACATAGTGGCATGTCTTAAATGCAAAATCTCAGAATTATTCAGACTGACAAGATTTAGTCTTCTAGCATCACAGATGTGTTTATACGTTAATGAAAAAAAAAAAAAAAAAAAAAAAAAAAAAAAAAAAAAAAAAAAAAAAAACAAAAAGCAAAGGCATTTCATTTACATAAAGTTTTATTCTCTTTCAATCTCAGCTGGTACTCCATTACTCCAGCCCTAGCAGAGTTTTGTTTCCCTAGGTAGACAGGTTTTCAAATGACTGTCTCTGACTGAAAACATCTAGGTTAGGTCAGATTTTAGACCCAGCCTTTCATTAATACAGTCAGATACAAAGGAGCAGTTGAAATCCTGACCACCTGGAAGGTTGCAAAGGAACAAAAAACAATCCAAAAGGATTTTCATAATTTTCTATATTTGAACAGAGAACCTTTCCTAAATGGTTAAGCAATTAAACTGCGCATTCAAGAAACGGATGCATTCTACATTTCAAACTCTAATCAGAAACATGTGCAACTGTTTTTCCGCTTATGAAGCTTGTGGTTTTATCTTCTCAGCAGCTTCAAGGACAGATGGAAGGCTGACTTTGTCTCCAAATTCTTTCTCACGATGCTCCAGTAACACACCCTAGTCAAAGACACAAGAGAGAAATTCATACACTAGTCTCCCCATGGGAGATCAACTGGTCATCAACTGAACAACTCTAGAAAACAAACTTCAGGTCTCACAGGAGACATAAAAGCCTGCGTTACCTGTCTTCCTGCCCCAATCACATATACTCCTCCCAGGGTGAATCCCTCTCCTTCCAGGTTACCACTATATCCACTTCTCCAAGCACGGAAGAAATTTTGCCAGACTCCAAAGCGGAAGAAGCCTGACATCATCATTTTTCGTCTGCGTGGACCATAAAAGCCTTTCTGCAGGGAAACAGAAATTATGTCAGCAAACAAAATGAAAAAAGACTTTTCCTCTGAAATTAAATTCAGGAAAACAGCCAACCCTGTATCCAAGAAAAGTTCACAACATACAAAAGCTAACCAGGCATAGCTAAAAAGAAATACCACCTAAACATGCTGTCTGATCACTTACCTCACACAGCCAACTACTGGCATTGTGGATTTTAAGCTCATCCACAGGTATTTAAGCCCCATGTACAAATACATCCCTATTGCTGACAACAAGGGTGCACTATGATAAACATTTTTTGTTTGGTTGGCTGGGTTTTCTTTTAAATTTAGTCTGATTCTTTCCCACAGGCAGAGTAGGGAAAGAAAATAAAGGTATCTTCTAGTTGGTTTTGAGTATTTCTTCAGAAGTCAAGTTTGTATGTCTTCTGGGTTAGGAAGAAAGCAGGGCTGTGGTTTTGTAGGACATGACACTGGCAATACAGCATGTGCCAGTGTACTGGAACAAGCCAAATCACTGCAATTTGATCATCATGAATTAATTATATCTGTCACCTTCAAACATTGATTCATACATCATAAACACCAGCAAGTCACACAGCCAGTGGAAGAAAGGAATAAATATCAACAGGCCATATTGTTTACCCGTTAAAGGGGTGGAATAATCCTGCATCAGCTTGTTATCAGTGCACAGCAACACAGCAGTTTGTAAGCTGAGCAGGATGTGCGTACATATATAGAAGAGCAAAGCTAATTAACTTCTTAAACTACAACGTTACTAAATCCTTTTTCATTCATACCATTCTACCTACATAATTTATACAAGCTGTCCAACGAGGGCACTCACAGGCTTGTTTTTAAACAAAAGAGCACCAACTTCACTGTACCTTTTCATCCAGAAAGACTTCTCCTTGGAAATAATGCTGAAAATCCTCCACTTCAGTCCCTATATTCTCTTTCACAACAGCATAAAGGGGGACACCTAGCTTGGACAGCTGAGGTTTCAGAGAGGACAGCTCGGAAGCCTCCTAAGGAAAGGAAAAAGCCCCATACATTTCAGTCAGTAAATGGAGGTTGGAAAGCTTCACCTTGAATTTCAAGACCATTAGAAACACACGTAAATTCCAGCTTGAGGTGCAAACCAAAAAACAGACCTGTTAATCAGACATTTAATCTAGGCAGCTCTTCATCAGATTTATTTTGTTAAGCATCGAGGAAGAAGATTTTTTTGAGCATTTACTGAATAAAATATTAAAAATTCTGAAGTAAAAATATTTTTAACTCAAAGCTGTACATATACCTTGCCTGTAGTAGGGCTTCAACCGTCTTTCGAAGCATTTAAGAATGGTAAAAAGATACTGCCTGCACATTACTTCACTTTTTCAGGCTAGAATTTCCAGTCCTTTTTTCCAAGTTGAAATCCATTATTACCTGTCCTTCTGCAAAGTATTTTGAGGACTCTGTGCAGTAGCAGGTTATACAAGTCCAAAACAAGTAATGGAGTTAAGATATACTCTCCTTCCTAAATCCCCAGTAAAAATAATCAGGGAATTTCTTCATAGACCTTCAGTATCCCAGAAGCAATACCGCTTTTTCTGCTGAGTTTTTTGTTCTGCTGAAGGAATCCCAGCTCCCACCGTCTGTACAAAGATCCCTGAGGTTTCAAACAGATCAGTGTGTGTACTGAAAATATATTTCTTCTCATCTCCAATAGAGGAAGGTAATTTTTACTGGACAAAATCCTCACCAGAAAAAACAAAACAAAAATAAAAACCAAAACAAACAACCCCCCAACCAATGAAAAACTCCATGCTTTAAAAATTGGACATAGTTTACATGACCACTCTCAGCCACCTACCTGAAATGCCTTAACTTAAAAGCTTGCAAGAAATTAGTAGAAATCTAGAAATTACTAAGTACCAAGCAACAGACAGATAAGGGTTGAACAGACAGGAGAAAAGACATCAGTAGGTGAAGGGATAAGGGCAGCTTTCCAGTTCACTACCCTTTTTCAGAGGAAATGAAAAAGGATGAATCAACATCACAAGCAAACACTGAGTAGTAAGCAGTGATAGTTAAAAGACCATAGCTTACACCTTCACCTCTTTTCTGTTCTTAAAGATCTGGGATTTTTCTGTTTTCCCTCAACAAAATGCCTTAGGATCTTTTTAAAGGGGGGTTAATAACTATTTTAGTTGGGATTTTTTATATAGTTCAAAACTCTCATAACTAACAAAACAAACCAAAAAATAATTTGTATTGCAACCTAACATGTCTGAGAACTGAAGTTCCAGGCTAGTGCAGTGGGATGCCCTGTAAAGCCAGAAAACACTGTGTTTGAAGAGTCAGGAATACCATCAAGCTTTGATTAGTTTTACAGATAAAGGTACTTCAGCAGTTTGGTAGAGTTTATTTTGTGTCTCCTCGCTTGGATTTTGGGAGAGGAATGATCACAAATGATGTAAAAGCATAGTTAAGTTTTAAAATTCACAAGAGATTAGGTTTCAAGCAACATCTTGGGACTAGACAAAATATGGCTTTCTTTACTGCTACTTTAAAATGATACAATAAGAGAAATCAAGGAAGTCTATTTTTCTGGGCAAATTGTATCACTTAATAGCTGTAGTTCACATGAGGCTGTGACCATTTCACCTAGTCTGTGACTCTGTTCTCTTGTTTTTCCAAAACTTGGACAAGCACATGCCAGTGGAATACTTCCTCTCTGCACCAATGCAGGGGCAACCCAAAAGAATTCCCATTTCAGCTGGTCCCTCTGACATATCAGTTATGGCTCTTCTGCTACTTTAGACTGTTTGAGTTAATACCTACATTATTTAGCAAGCCTATGGCACTTTCACAATGACTGGAGCAGTGGATCACTACAGGGCTGGATCCAGACCATGAGATGTATAAATGTAGTCCCATTAAACATAGTCCAGATTAAATAATAAAAAAAGGAATCTGATTATTTAGGATGTAGATGACAAAGACAAAAGACTCCATACTTCTTACGTCTACATGCTTCAGTTCTCAAGGATCCCAAGCATCATGCCAACAAGATTTGTAACATCCTTTACAGTGGACCATGGAAGCATGTCCTCACCACTGATGTTAGGACAATGATCTATGAGTAGAACAACCACTTTTCAACACCACCACCGTGCCCAGGGAAGTATTTATTCCTTCTTGGTGCAGTCAACAAGTACAAAGTTCACCATCCTTTCCAAGGTGTAAGATAGTAGGAACCAGGTGTATTTGGTCTCTTGCAAAAAAATAAAGACCTACTGCCTACAGACCAACAGATATGGTAAGTGACCTGTGATCAATCATTTCACTAGCTCAGAGTCAGTGACAGCAGGGAAAGCAGCAGCTTTCATGCTATGGAGGAACATTAATGGACCAAAAACTGACTTTAGTATAAAGGTAAGAAGCAACTCACAAAACTGCTTTGAATATATAATAATCAAAAATAACTTAAGCTTAGACAGCTAAAAAGCTTTTTCAAATGGTTTCACAGTTAAAATACAAAACAACATTTTATCCTGATCAGTAGTGTGACTATCTCTGTTAATTATCAGAATTATAAAATTAAATTTCTTTGTCCTCAATTTTTTCCTAAAAAAAAAAATAAATTGATTTGGGCTCTTTATTTCTACATAGGAAGTTTACATTATTAATAACAATTAAAAAAAATCACTCAAGGATTCCTGTTTGACTGTACATGAAAGTCAGAGTCAGGCACATAACTACATTCTCCTCCTGCCTACACTACACCTGTTCAGAGAGCAAAGCCCTTTAATCTTTCACCTTCCATGAATTCTACACGTACTTAAGGAGTTACTACTGATGGGAGAAGATGCTCCCAGTGAAGTGGTTACAATAATACAATATTAATCACAATATTAATTGTTATAGTGAGTAACAACACAACAGCTATTTTTCCCTACAGCTATGAGAAAAACAATGGCCAAGTGCAAGTTATGGCTGTTCCCAGGCATTTGGTACATTCAAATCATATTTTAAGCATCTCCTTCAGAGGAACTCCACCCAAGGAGCTTAACTTAAGGATCAAATTTTGTTTTCCAACGCACCTTGTTATGAAATAGTAATTCCTTATCTTTGAACTCCTTACCTTCCTGCCTCACATTCAGCATCCAGAACAGCAAGGGACTCCCTTTATGCACATCTTTTTTTTTTGCTGATGAGTGTTATCTTTTGGCTTTCTGCCAATCCAGGCTTGGGCTGCTTCTAACCAGAGACTACCTGACTCAGAGAGATTTATTTTGGACATCTGGCATATAACTAGTTCATAAAGACTAATTACCAATTGGATTTTGTGTAATCTCCCTTTCTAATTACCATGGGCTAGGTTTCTAGCAGATGCAAAAATCATAGAACCATCATCTTCAGAATGAAAATGCTCTAGACCTAGATAATACAAACAAGCTGCAAAGGAAACTAAGTTTGAACTAAGAAACAAGACCTTTCAGATATTTTAGATGTATTTGATGACTGTCCTATTCATCCCCCCCCCCTTCATTTAGAGGGGACCTAAGAGGATCTATGCAACTCTTCCTAATTAATCTCTAAGACCAGCAAATACCTCTCTGCACAAAAATCATCCAGGTCTTCGCACAGCCATGATCACTGCACCATTCCTCTTCCACAGTTCACTTGCTCTGAATGTCCTTTGTTCTGTTTGTACAGGAGAAACAGCATCAACAACAATATCAGCCACTCTTGTTTATAATGATTAATGCTTTAAGGACAAACAAAAAGCACTGCAGAGAATTCCACATTCATTCAACTGTAATTCAAAATTACAGTTCTATCAGAAAAATATCTATACACATAACAGGATATTATAATTTTATTGATTTTTAGAAGAGTGTCTTGTTTCAACCAGAAATAACAGTTTTGGTTGCTTTTCCTTCACTGGAAGTACTGGATATCAAGGACACCCAATGACATGTTATAACTAGGAAAGACTAAAAAAACTGTTTGCAACCCTGGCCTTACAAAGGTTCTTATAAAAGTCCAGTTATTGAAGAACATGAGCTGAAATACGCAGAATCTTACCTGATCCCAAAGTTTTTAGCTCTATCTCCTCTAAAAACTCCAATGTAGCCTTTTCCGGCTTGGACAAAAATAAGTCAGTGTTGGCAAGGAGGATCCCTGTCACAGCTGCACCAACAGCTCCAAGGCCAACAGACCACATGCCCATGGTGAAGATCCCAAAGTCAGGCAGGAAGGACATTTCTGAAAAGAGAAGGAAGAACTCAGCTCTAACACTAGACATCAATGATGCCAGAGAAGGATGGATTAGACTGAAACATCAAATAACAGTTCACATGGTTATTTTTGGTTTGATTGGAGATGATCTGTATATGTATCAGTGTACTGAATATTCATCTAAAAGGCCTAGATTACATTCCAGTTCTGTGCCTGACCCACATCAAAACTAGGTATTAACAAGATATTCTTACCTTTTCCTGCCACCAGACTGACAAAAGCATTCATTATTAAAGTGTTCAGATGCAATGAGGAGAAAGATGATTGAAGTGGATGTGTGTAATAAAGAACCTCTAACAAGATGACCTCTGTGCTAGCCAATAACTTAAAATTTTTAGAGCAAGACAGTGGTTTCTTCCAAAAAAAAGAAGCGTCTGTATATTAAAGGTTTTACACACACACTAATCTATATTAAACAGTGAAGTTTACAAATATACTATAGAAGACTTGGGAAAAAAAATCTTAGCCTCCCATGTCTGGTTCACTATAACTGGTAACCTTTTATAGCCCTTACAGGTCCCCACTAGAACCAAAGCAGGCACCAAGCCAAAATTAGAGCTCATGCCTGCAGACAGAAATATGTAGACTTGCAACCATTTTATTACACACAGCGAAGCAACATTACAAACCTGCCTAGAACACCACCTTCTTTCTATATACTAACTAATTTCCACCCTTGCTAAAGCAGAAAGGGCAGGAGGAACAAACAACTTAAACTCACACCCATCAGTTAGAACTGATAACATTGCAATGAGAGCCATTACATATGCATGCTCACAGCTGAAAGTACAAACACTGCTTGTGGTTACCGGTGACTCTAGTTAGGTGGCAATTTTATTTAATCACCTTAATGCACAAACCCCCCACAGCCCAATCCTGACCCTTGCACACGTTTCACAAGCCACCCTCCCGTGAGACAGTTCACGAGGATGCTGGAAATCACACTTAGCCCTCTCTCATGGACAAAATTCAAGACCCAGGTCTGAGAAACAAATGGTACAAGAGTCACTCGGATTTTGGCAGTCACTGTACACTCGTGTCACAAGAGCTGTAGATTTGCAGTCACCCAACTGCAGCATTACACACGATGGAAAATATTTTTTTTCCCCACAGCCGTCTGCAAAACCCTATTTCCTGACAGAATATTTTGGTAAATATTGCTGACAATATATACTTTTGTATAGGAGAGGTTCCCACTCCAATAAATATAAGAAAATATTACTCTTTTGAGCTGTGACTAGCAATAAACCAGACATACACATTATCTTTATCCCCACAGCTAACTGTTGCCAGAATTCAGAAAGTAAGAATTAGGATTAGATCCTCACTTTTATGCCCAGAATTTTCTGTGAGAAAACCCCTTTCTATCCTTAAAACTAGCTCCAGAATACTACTGACAAACAAATACAACTAACTACTTGTTTGCAGAAATAGCTAGAAAAAATCTGAAAAAAAAAATCACATTGTTCTTTTAACAATATACTTGGTTCCATGGAAGATGGTATCATGCTATCTAGAAGCATGAGTAATCTGCAATCTCAGGCGGAAAACAAGGCCAGTTTACACAAACATAATGCAGATAAGAGAACAGATTCTACCCTATTTCACCACAACACAAGGGAAACCTTCCTTGACCATATCTGCTTTCTTTGCATAGTTTTTTCAAACACGAAGTCATGCTGTAATGACAATTTTTTGATATCTGCCTCTGATGCCTATCAGAGACCATTCTGATCCCAGCCTTTGGAATTAACAAAATGTAACTCAAAATGTATGTAATGCAGCAATACCTTTGTCTTAAGACTTAAAATCTCTGTGGCATATCCAAAAAGCTATAGCCCTGCTCCCTCTTGGAGTCTGATTATCCAACTATTCTTTGGACTTTGACCTTGTCTGGTCAAGAACTGTTTTAATTTGTAGTTACAAGAAGGGGAGTGAGGATGGGGGTTAAAACCCACATATCAATCATGTCATTTGTTTACAAAAATGTTGCTGAATTTGTGGCAACTGATTAATGAGTAGTTCTTATAACACTTTTTATTTTTATTAGCATTATTATTCTTAATGTTAGCATTATTAGCATCATTTAGAGCCAGTTTCCACTTGGTAGTTGTTGATAGAAGAGATCATTAAGTTTAGTCAACACACTAGTTTAGTTGGACCATTTGATCTCCACACAGCGACAAAAAACCCTATTCGAATATGTGAGTTTTTTGCTATTTATAAAAATAGGGGAAAGGAAGATACAACTCTACAGGGTAATACCAAAATTCCTCCTCTGCTAAACAAACAGCATAATGAGCCACTCTGAAAAATATGCATGGGAAGCAGCAGGCAGGATTATTAAAACATTCGCTAGCAAGACAGGCTGAACCCTGATGCATCATGTCATTGAACCCCAAGTGGTTCACTGGAAAACAGCTGAACATTTGCGACCAGCAGCTTCATTTCTGTTTAGCTGATGTTTATTAAAGAAATCTGAAGCTCAAAAGGACTTCACAAGCCCCCACCCCACCTTAAAACACAAACACAACTGCCTTGTGATCAAACTCTGCAAGCTTTTAAATACCAAAGGACAATCAGCAATAAGAAGACACAACAAAGCATCCCGTAAGCCATAACCCATGGGAAGGGACAGCAGAGCATCCCATACGCCTTTACCACAGAGGTGCAGGCACTCACCAGAACCCATGCAGCCTGCCTGAGTATCAGCCACCAGCAGCTCCCCTGAACGCGAGCGCAGGCAGGAGAGAAGACAAACTACACTGCCACGGCTGGCGAGTGGGCAGGACCAGGCAGGAGTCCAGCTCTGAAGCCTTTGCCTTGCGGCCAGGACCGGGCTCTCAGGCTGATTACATTCCAGCTGCCCCAGTCCCCCTGCGGCAGTTACGAAAGAACAGCTGTCCAATCCAGGGCAGGACTGTTTTAAAGGTATCATAGTCATTCAACCTTTTTTTTTTTTTAAGACTGAACACATGGTTACCCTTTTTATGGGGTGGGTAGGTACAGGGAACAGGAATTACAGAAAGCTTTTCTGAAGCTGGGAACACACGATCTGTATGCTAAACCATTCTCTGCTGTAGAACTGTGCATTTTTACAAGTAATTTTCTCTATGCTTCATCCTATTCTACATCTAACTCCTTCCCACATATACATTATATGCCAAAATGCCACCACAATGCCCAAGATTGGGGAAAAAAAAATCAGTAGAGAAGCTATAAACTTAGCTATTAGCTATTAAGTGAATTAACCCAGCATTTCTATGGTGGGTTATCTGCTTTAATGGCAATATCCCTTTGCTAAAAACTACAATTTTCTCTGGAACTATCAGATCTGCAAGTTCTCAACTCTGCTAAAACTTTCAGAAGAGAACAAGCACTTCTCTTTAGAGACTAGAGGCCAAAGAAAAAAGGAAAAAACATCTTTTTTGAGTGTGTTTTTGTGGTGACAACAAGAGATCTCCAAAATAACAGTTTTTTTACGGTCTGTCAGTACTCAGCTAACCAGAATTTAAACAAGCTCAGTCTTAATCCTATTTGAAGTGCCAGTTGATGGTCTTCACTTTTGTTAAGATGACCAATTAAAACATGGTTTTCTAGATGTCTCATTTCCCTGCCACCTACAACCAGAGAAAAAAATTGTCAGAGGATAGCTATCCTTAAACATTTACTTTAGCAGTGTAAACAGGACCCATTGCAGCTGTGTCAAAAAAAAAAGGCAGAAAGCCTATGTTTTCAAGTTGTCAATAAAACCCAGGGTAGCAAACAGACTTATTTACATACTTTTCCTGAAAAGAAAACTGACCAAAAGTGGAAACACTCAGTGGGCACTCTCACAAGTTGGGCCACACTACCAAATACTCTCTAGCCTAAAGTGGCTTTGACCATTGCTTATTCTTCCTTTCTCTCCCACTCCCAACTTCCCCAAGACATTCCATATCAAGCCTAAAAATGTTACAGAGCTTTGTCAGAACTTGTGTATCACAAACAAGTTGAGCAGATTTTTTATGAGACATTACCTCCCATAAATGAGTCATGATTATAAATATCTTTCTAAGTTAATTCCTATAAAGAAAATTTACAATTCACAATAACTTGGTAACATGCTCATCAAGATTTCATGAGCTTTTAAATACCATTAAGGATTACAAAACACAGCATCTTGACAGATCTTCAAACTTAACCCTTGCTTTATGTGGGGATCTGACTAGAAAAACTTAGGAGGTTCTTTCCAACCTAAATTGCCTTTTAAATGCCAAAATCAATGTAGAGAGAAGCCTTCCAACATTTCTCATGGCATGAATGTAAGTCATTTTCATGACACAAGGCATTTTTAATTTTTGTAAAGACCTAAAAAAACACTCCTTGTGTCGAGAATAACAGTCATCTTTTTAGGTTTCTTCCCAGTCTGTGGACTGTTCCATACAACAGTGCTCTTGGCTCTAGCTGAAGACAAAGTTGCTGTGACAAGCAAACAAACCATACTCCTTCCTTTCAAAGGAAGTTAGTTGCTAGACCAAATGATCTCTCCTGTTCTCAGACTGTTTTAAAGAAACCCAGCATCTCAACAAGCCTTTTCAGCAAGGGAGAGCAAAGAGCTCTGGAACACCACTTTGGAAATCTTCCAACTCTCATGGTGTATTCAGAGGCAACTGGCAGCTAGATACAGAGTATGGGAAAATTCAAAGCTGTGATCAATCAGCAAATTGAGATACCCTGGAGATGGGAGGCAGTACCTGGAGCACCGAACTTATCTGAAGATAACACCATTTAAACTCACTACTTGATCTGCTGGTGATCCAGAGCAGGCAAGCTGCACGCTGTGTCAGTCTGCAGAGATGAGGGAGGAAGAGCAATACCAAAAGATCCACTAATAATGCAAATCAGCATTCACTGAAAACACAGCAGATGCTAGGCAGCAAGTGGTCCCTCCTGTTCCAACCCAGCAGATTCAAGAATGCCAACCGCTGCAGATTCAAGTTTAAATGAAGAATTATTTTCCCACCTTTCTGGATTCTTAGGCCTTGCTTGTATTTTAGCTTTCATGTTCCTCACACTACAAAATTTGTAACAGCAAAAGTATTTGTTACTTAAAAGCAAAACCACAAGAAAATGGACACACATATCAACTGCACCCCATAGGACTGGGGGACTCTGTGCATAAACGAGGCTGAAACACATTGCCATGCACCCAGTGCAGAACAATTCCCCCCCACAACCTCATTTCCCCTGTCCATTGCCTGCTATGAACCAGATCTGATGGGGACACTGTCCCTGCATGGTTCCAGAAGAAAAGGCTGGGAGGGCTCCAAACTGGTCCATCGAGCAGCCCAAAGGTGCATTCTATGGATTTCTAAAGTTGTGCGATCGCACCCAAGACCCAACCAACGCATCAAGGAATAAAACGAAGCACGGAGTCTCTTCGTCCTTCAGGGATCTTGCTGTGCCTACTTATACTCGGATTAAGTCACCCAAGCGAACACGAATCTCTCAAAACGTTAAAGCACAAGGGCAGGCAGGATTTCAGACCTTCACACCTCGGGGGAGGTCGCAGAGCTCCCACGGCGAGAGCCGCGGTCCCCGCCGGCCCTACCACCCCCCNGGTGCCCTCCGCGCAGGCACCGCGCTGTGCCCGCAGCGCTCGCTGCCCTTGGGCCCCGCGGCTCTGCGCCCGGGGGATTATCCCCGCCGTCAGCGGCTGCAACGGATAAAAGCCTTCTGCTCCTTCCCGGAACCCATTGTCCCCACACTGGGGATTGTTTTAGCTTCTGGCTCCGCAAAGAAAGAAACGAAATACATTATGGGAAACTGCTTAAATATGCGAGGCAAAAAAAAGAGCAACCTACAACCCTAACGACTTGAGTCCAAGAATGTAGTGAGTTTATCATTCAAGTAATCTGATTAATGGGGCACTTGAAACGTTTACATATATATTGAATTCAAGAATATACTTGCTCAGATAAGCCAGCCAATAACATGTCACAACATCCTTTAACAAACACGCTTTTCAGATGCTTGTGGTCATTAGGCACCACTCCAGGCAGAAAATCAGAGGACTCCTCTACTTTGGTACTCTTTCCTGAGGTTGCCTGTTAACCTGGCACTTAAAATTCCCAAAACCAAAAAAAAAAAAAAAAAAGGTAGCAATAACAAAATAGTCTGGTCGGTAATACCAGAGCAGCTCAGAATGAAACTCTTTGATGGTACTGGAGAGTCTACATTCCACAACCAACCAGAGCCACTGTTTTTCATCCTGACCCAAACTTACCTAGACCAAATGTCCTTTTCTTATCTGTCTTTTAACTGGGAGTCACCACTCTGGTTAGACCTGCTCAGTTTATCCCTTATTTTGCAGTTTCTCTTTCTCTCTAGTGCAGAGCTTGTTTTTCTGAGGAATCTCACCACAAAACAAGTTCCCTGCTAATTAGAAGCAACAGCATTGTCGCCATTCTGATCTAGCACAGATCAAACTGGAGGCAACAAGCCATATGTGCTTGCATGTGCCAGAAGTCACTCAGAAGCCTGATCAGGCACCCCTTTAAACACTGGACCACCCTGCTTCAAAGAGATTGCTCCATAACCACACTGCCCTGCTCCCACAGGAGGGCACAGCAGCCTTCTGCTGCCAGAAGGCCACATGGAACAGCAGTTCTACAAGACAGAGCCCCGTTGAAAAATGTTGTGTTGCACATGTCAGAACAGCATGGGCTCAGGTAGTTCTGGAGAAAAGACTTTGGTTCTTCTTGCCCAAAATTGTGGTAGTTACGCTTGTATCCATACAGGGTTGTTTTTTTTTTTTTAAGTCAAATGGATTATAAAAAGCACTAAAGTCACTCAGTCTTAGCAGCAAGTAAAAAATAACCTAAGTAAACTCCATGGCAGAACCAGCACTACCATACTATTTGAAAGAGCTGAGGAATTTGGAAGAATTGAGAATTTGGGGTTGCCTTTTTTCTTAGGAATACATTAAACAGTACCTCTACTTTTTTCCCTTAATCAGTGTGGGAAGGTTCTCTATCCACACTAAACATATTATGTGTTATGGTTTGACTCTGGCTAAATGCCGAGAGCCCACACATAAATGCAAAATTTTCCAAAGGAGGAAAAAAAACCTTCAACTTTTGNCCAAGAAATGCTGCTCTGCTGCTCCAGCGTGGGTCTCTTCTTCCCACAGCCCACAGGACTCCATCAGGCCCCTCTGCTCCAGACACAGACATCAAACATCCCACAGGATCACAGCCTCTCTCCTCCAGCACTTCTCTGCTCCGGCATGGAAATCTTCCAATATTTCCATGGGTGTGCATACAAATCTTTGCTCCTATGATCCCCCACAGCTTGCTGGGGCCCTATTCCAGTGTTTAAGGCATTTTCTCTTTCTCCTCTCTCCAACCTTGGTGTTAATCAAACTTCTCCCTCTCCTCTCTCTTAAGCCGCCATGATGTTCTGCCTAGCCTTTTTTTTTCTTCTCCTTCTTAAATATGTTATCACAGAGGTGTTACCAGTCGACCTTGAGCTAGCTGAGGGCAGAGAAAAACTCCAGCAGCTTCTTAAAGAAGCCTCTCTCCTAGCCTCCCCCAGCTAATAAAAAACTCTGGCTACTTAAAACCACAATATTATGCCAAGTGGCTCTCATATTTTTTAAATGTAATCAGCATTAGAAGATATGCATCTTTGCCACAGTAACACAGCAGTCTTTGGAAAAACATTATGACCAAAAAAATGATGGGCAAATTTTGTCAGCCATCATTGTGTAACTAAAATCCAAATTTCTGCAGGCTGTCAACATTCCTTTCTTCTGAATTTTATAATTGTTGTGGATCCAGCTGTCAACATTTGGCAAAGGTAGAACAGCAGCTCCATTATTTTTGTTGTCATGGTAAGCACACAAACCAAACATATTTCTTAATGATACTTCTGCACATTACACCTCTAATAACCTGGCAGCTGGCCTTCACAATTCCCAGGTAGCCAGTATTGCTGAGAAGGGGAAAAAAACCCCACCTATCACAAAATAAAAACATCTTTTTATTTATTCTTTGCTCTGCAGGCAGGAACAAAGCAGTTAATCACAAAAGTCACTCTGACTCTATTTGTCCCTATTGTAAAAAGGTTCAAAAAATGCAGAAAAATCTGAACTCGCACCTGGATTCCATCCAAGAGTATCCTCCTACTTTACAAAGCAGTGAAATCCGTTGCATGCATTACCTAGTAGAAACACAACTGAAAGAAATATGGTGTCATAAAAATACTGGAATCTAACCTACTCTACCTATACCTCCTGGAAGGCATGCTTTACTTGAAAAGACTTATTAGACTATCTTTGCCTTCGTTGCTTCAGAAAGGTAGTAAAATTTTGGCAGGAAAACTGAATGGGAATTTGACTTTGGTTTTCTGTTTTTCCCTCTTGATAAAATCAAATTATGACTGACCTGTAATAGATTAGTTTTTCCATACACCTATTCAGATGTTATTCACATGTTTTTTGCTGTTAAAAAAGAGACAGTAATAAATTCTCTAACAAACACGCACACACACAAAGAACATTTCAGAGCAACAGACACCAGCAAATGCTTCAAGTTCTCAGGTTTTGAAGTGTTCTTAAAAAGCACATTTAAGTCCTTCTCCTTCTGCCTTTATAATTCAGTTTTATAGCAGTTAAATTGAATGAACACTATCACTCTGTAAACTGCTTGTACATCAGTTAATTAAATTTCCCTGGCATGCCTGTGCATAAGAGACCCAGAATGCACTGTATCAGTACTTATGCTGAAACATGATCTAGCATTAGGAAACTTTCAATGTACAGAATGACAAAGCTGTGTGTTATTTCAGAAGTTATTTTTTTGTCTTGTTGGATCATGTTTCTATAGATCAGCTTTAGACCAAGGGCATTGTTAGACAAATGACTTATATTAAACAGTCTTTTCTAACAGGAAATGGGAGATCTCAAAAGCAACAAGGAAAGACAGTGGTGGACTAAGGCAGAATCTAGGCCTTATGTCTGTAGGAGGATTTCTAGATTAGTTTAAGACTTGATAAGATTGGATGTAGATATAAAAATACAGCTTGAATTTCTCACTTATGTGCTATCAAGGAAAAATTCCCACAGATGAATGAATAGGTCTCCACTAGGCCAGGCAAAAGCTGTCCATCTCATTTGGAGGCTGTTCACTGCCTTGCTCATGTGACGTTTTTAACATCACCATGATTCTCAGGAAATAAAAGCAGCAGTCTGTTTACAGCCAGGCTGGACACAGGATCTTACATTCATCTTAAGATCTGGGTGCAGTAGTCACAGAAGAAACCAAAGGCCCTACAGGGTCTTTTGAAATTAGTTTCACCCACATGAGCAGTTCACAGTGGAACACCAAGACGAGATTGGTGCAACACACTCCATCTGGACAAGAACAGGAAGAAAGATTTATTAAGTCATCGTAGCTGGTACACAGATTCTTATAACAAATCTCTTTCACAATAGCCCAATAAACACTGAATCACTGAAAAGCCTACCATTTACCAGACAAAAGATAACCAAAGCCTTTGGAAAGAGCAGATGAGGTCATTAGTCCTCTGACTGTCCTTCAGTCTTTACTATCTTTATGTGAAGTAAGTGTAATCACTGGATGTAAGCAAAATATAATCTCTGTGGTTTAGTTTGTCTTTATCCCGTTTACTGCAGTGCTACCCCTAATATTCTGATTTTTTAGTATTCTCCACACTAGGTAGGACACTGAGGCCTAGTAAGACAGTTATTTTTAATGACTATTCAAGCCACTAGAATAGTGAACAAGCTTCAGGATCTGTAAGCAAAACCAAGCTCCTGAACATCCCAAAATACCAACAAAGATAGCGCTGAAAAGGCAGTACCTGCACTTTTGCAAGATCAGGACATCAGAGGAAAACAGTCATTCTGCAGTTGTCCTGGTTAATTGCCTGCAACTACTATACAGTTTCTATTAAAATCCAGGCACTCAACATGTTTCTAGGCTATTTCTCTTCCAAGTTGTTGGGGTAAAACTGATACGTTTAATCCCTTACCATAGACTTCAATAGTAGTTATACCTCTTACAATCTACAGAAGTCATTAGTAAGGACAAGGCTGCTTGTGTTACTAATAAACCTAAAGGAAGTGAACAACATTGTCCTTAAAACAGTGAGTTTCTATACTCAGTCAAATGTCTCTCACTGAGTTGGTTTTATGTAGCTACAAACACTGGTGTAAATGTTCTCTATGTAAGTATTGAAGGTAACCAACTTGTAAAGTTTAAAGCAACCTGTTGATTTAGCTGTTACTCAGAAGTATTTGCTGAAGCTCTAAGGGAGAAATCTGGCCTTTCTTTAACAAATTTGACCTTCCCCAGTAGATGAGCTGCTCTTAATAGTCAAGAAAAAAATTCCACAACCTATTTTGCCAAAAGAATATCTACGTTATAAAAGCAGAATAACCCTGCTCTTAGAAGTGTTGATGCCAGTTTGGGTTACTTTTACAGAACTTGGCTAGGAATCAAATACCCATGCCCGCAAGCCTCAGTTGCAACTCCTAGTGGTAAGGTTGTAAAGAGTAGTTAGGCACAGTAAACTTCTAATCTAGCAGAGCTACAGCCACACTCTCTAACCACAGCTTATTACACTAAACTATTTGTCTGTGCAACTTTCGTCTGCTAGAGCAAAATACAAATGCATTACTATCACACTTAATTTCAACCCTGCATATCTGTACTTTCTGATAGCATTCTTTCTTGGTCTTTATACAACATCAACCTAGGAAGGGTCACACACTACTTCATGTTTTCAATGTATAGTTTTCCATTTATATCTTTGGCAACTTTCTTTTTAAGAGGTTGTGCTTATCTCTGGGGATGTGTTCATGTTGACATCTACAATGTCAACTTACTTCTTTCAAGCTGTTGTGATGAAAAAGCTGTACAACAAAGCACCCAATACACAGAGTATCTGAAATAAGTGACTCTAAATAGTGACTTAAACTGACAAGGGCAAACATCATACCAAGAAATGCAACAGAAAGACATTCTACTTACTTAACAAAGTACATTTCAAGGTTCCACAGCAGCCCTCCTACAAGTCCTGTTTCCTGAAATACATGGGTTTATGTGCCTTCAATAGGCATGTGGAAGACTTCCAGCAGAATACATCATTCAATCATGATCAGTCTTTCTTCCTAGAAGATATACCCTATCACCCTTTTGGATGACTGGTTTAGTCACCAACCTAGAACTAAAAGTTCAGAGATATTGTTTAGATTTAGATTAAAGCCTGTCAAAGGTAGTAATTTATTTGAGGAACATTGGTAAGTTTTCTTTTGTCCAAGAAAAAAAACCAAAAAATCTTCTGTTAGTAATGTTTGCATACATACTTTCAAGCATTTTTCCCCACCCATTTTGTTCACATTCAATATCTTTTTTGTAACAGCATAAACTATCAAACAAACAAGTGTAGCACATATTTAAAATTATTGTGTAGGGGTTAACCAAGAACTTTGTGGTCACACCATTTTGCTAATTGAAGAACAAGCATAATTTTATTGCTTTTTGTATCCTGTTCTTAGAAGTTTCTATTTGGGTGATAAGCAGTGGGAGAGAATGTGTGGTCCAAAATAGTGCACTGATTATACTGAGAACCTTCAAGGTCACTATTTGCTACACTGCCCTACCAAAACAGCAGTCGAAAAACAGATTGTTCATGTATCTTGCACGTTAGGCTTGAAACTCACTTTTGGGAGGGAAAGGAAGTTGCTCAGACAAAGGGGAGTGGGTAAGGCTAACTGCACTTCAAGCCACCACTCTTCAGGAAATGATCCATGTCATTCCCCATTCCTGTGGTTTTACCATTATGATCCAAGAACATTCACAGAAAACCATGTTAGCACCTGAGATCATTTGGCACATGCTTTCCTACCTATGCCAGCTATTGTTCCAGTAACAGACAACCTCCAAAGGCCCTGGATAAGTGAAATTGAAAAAAAACTCTGGAGATGAGCAGAGTTAGTGAAATCCTTATTAATTTACAACTTTTCATGTATAGTAAGAGATAGATTATAGACTTAAAGGGTTTATGGGATAGAAGGGAAAGTTGCTTCACCTGGAAGATGATAGGTGAAAAAAGATGACTAAAGATCAACCAAGCCAGATGAGCAATGCCCTAAAAGCTAAATAGGGAGGCCACTGAAACCCACTAAGAATTCTGAATTGTAGCCATTAAACTAACATAGACACCATTAGAGTTGTGTTTTTGTTGAATCAGGGGGAAGCCCTAGGTAAGGATATTACTGATGATTCAGAAGAGTGGCTCTGAATTGAAGCAATTTCTAAATGACAGAGATGCCAAAGACAACCTGATCATCAAACCCCACAGGCTGAACTTTGCATGAAATACAGAATAAACAGGAAAAACTTTGTTTACATTTTAATTAATATGGTATTCAGGCTTACGCTAATTAGTCCATTTTTTCTAACTTCCTTTAACTATTGCTCTCGAACCATTTAGCTTATTAAGACCACAAAACATCATAGATCTAAATAACTGCGTAACAGCTGCAATCCATTTCATAGGTACATACAGTCAAGCTTTTCTCCCACAGGAAGCAAACATCTGTAATGCCCTTCCATTAACTCAGGGGTCTCTTTCTCTCTCAGAACAACAGCTCACATACTAAAATACACTGAGAACTTGTACTTCCTAGGACAGCATCTCCTCTATATGCATGTGAGGAACTACTACACAAAGCAACCTAATAAAGCTTTTTTCCTGAAATGCTGATTTTGTTAAACATTAAGCAAAGCTGTATAGTATCTTCATGCTGTAGCTAAAGAAAATAAATCCAGCATCTAGAATCAACACATGAATTATTTTCATGTCCTAATCTCTTACCTCCTTAACAGTACTAGGTTATCTTTTAGTGAAGGTGGTAAGGTCACTGTAAGCATAGTTTGATCTTATCTGATTATTTGCCTTAACCACCCTATGATACATTTATGCTATGCCCTGTAAGTATTTTCTGGTTAATCTCTACCTGTACTTCTATTCCTGAATTCCATAAAATATTAAATAATCACTTCATCTCACTGAATAAATAGAGCACCTGACCAGAACGAATGAGACACTTTTCACAATGGACACTTTTTGCTACCCTAAGTAAACATGTATTGTTTGAACATTTAATACAACTATAAAAGCAAATATATACACTTTACAAAATTACCAGTTTACTTAAAAAATACTTGAGTTAAACTTCAAAATTCGCAGCTAATGAAAGCTTCTAAAAACCATCTCCACATCAGTCACAAACTTCATGAACATAAACAGGGCTTTATAATCACAAAAGTGAGTAAAAACAAAGTTCCTAAACAAGAAAAAAGCAAACTGAATGGGTAAAGAAAGGAAATGAAGAACCACCAAAATCTAGTAATTAATTTAAAAATCTTTTAATATAAATCTGAATACAAAAATAACCAAAACACCCTACAGTCATTGCAAACAAATCCTCCAGGTTCTCTCTCATCAGTTTCCTGACAACTTGGCAAGCGCTTGTTTTCTCTGTTCTGCAGTCATATACTCAGAAGCTTCCAAAATATTTACTATAATTAAAGTCTGTTGAACTGTTTTTGCTTTTACCCATATTCTTCCATTCATTCCCAGCACCAGCTCAAATGGGTACAATTGTGACAGCTCCTGAATTATTTCACATTTGGGAGCCAAGAGTCTGTAAACAAGATCAAAAAGAGTCAGAGGAAGAAGTGCTCACATTTACAGATATCACATCAGTACATTAACAGCAGTACTGCTGTTATGGGAACTATTAAAGCAACACCAAAAGGTGAGATAGTCAAGTTGCACACACATCCAAAATAGTAATATGGTATCGGATTTTTAAGTCTCCTCTCATTTAAAATATATCCACCTAAAACATACAACAGCTGTGAATTTAGTTGGGTTTTTTGCAATTAAGATTCAGAAGTAACACCTGACAAATTTAAAGTGAATTGATACTGTTATAATAATTTATGATTTAATAAATTTAATAAATTCTGAAAGTATACTGCTTGACAAAATGGCATTTTTAAAGTGCTGCTATGTATAAATCTGACACCTAAGAGGTGTCTTTCAAAACAGGAGGACTTCCCTTCTACTTCAGGAGACAATATTAACAGCTGTAGATAGACCACTTTATTTTTATTAAGTGACAACATACTGAAAAATAAAGCTCTCGAGAATACTGTAATATGTCTAGAATTAAATCAAGCTTGAACAGACATTCACAAAAATGAAAAACACATCAGGATTTAGCAGTTTACTTGTAATACATTGTTATTTCTTTATCTGCACACACAAAATTTGGAAAACAAACAGAATGGCTGCAAAAAGTATTTGTATCAGCTCACACTGACTTCCGACAGGACATATAAATCAGACAAATCATTACAGATGTGAAGTATCTGCTCTACGTCTTCAGATTGCTTATCCAAAGAACCAAACCAACCAAACAAAAAAAAACCCACCCAAAAAGCAACAGCAAAGCTTGACTATTATTTATCCATATAATCTGGTATTCTTTGATAGTCACAAAAATACTTGTCTTTACATCTGCGTAAGCAACTCCAAAGTTCACAATACATTTAAAAGCTTATTACACGGTTGCTGGACTAATAAGTCAGTTTTAAATTCAAATCCTACAGGTTTTTTTCAGCTGTATCTCTATTTCAATGCAATTTATTTTCCTTTGGAAGGAAAAAAATAACAACATGTACTGAGGTAGAAAGACCCCTTTAATCAGCTGTCAGCCAAGCTACATCCCCCACTACCCCCTTGAGGAGAAAAAGGACAGTAAGCACTTCCAGTTTTTAAACTCCAAGGTAGTCTGTATGTACCTGAAACACTATCCTGAATGATTTCCCCAGGTCATTTCCCCAGCTTTATTTTCCACAATGCTTTGGCAGCCACATCACTTTTTTTAAACAGGTCATGCAACATCATATAGAAGAGCATCTAAATTCCTTAACAGGGAAAACGACTGCTCTGATTATGGAATTGACCACATAGCTCAGAGGAATCCTACCCATTATATTACACATTAAAGTGACTACTTACAGTTCTTGGTACTTACTTTCTTATTAGACCTAAGGAAACTTTAAAGAGGAAGCCATCTTGTCCAATTATTCCCATTCCACTTGATTTTCCACTGCTGTCTATACAGACCATCTCTGGTTCCATGTCTTTATTTGCTACAAGGAACTGACCGTAAATAAGATCTCCCACCTACACAAAACAGTAACAAATACCGAGTTGATAAATCCCCTCTACCGAGGCCACAAAACAGTTTTAAAACAATGGTGATAGAAAAACAAACTAGTATACTAGGAATTTTATCTTCTACTAAAGACAACATCTCCATGAACAGTTATCTTGTAACACTACTGGAATTTCCAAGATAAAAGGGCAGAATTTTATTTAATGGAGTTAAAAAACTCTGCTCTTTTTAAATACCATATATGAATTCCTCTTTCTTCCGACTTTGATATTAGAAGTCTAAGCAACCTCCTCCTCTTGTAATCATTTATCAGGATGACAACAACAAAAAAAATCACACCAACCTCTTTTGGTTTCCTTCCATTTTTACATTCAGGTGATGGTATTTCATCTGAGTACAGACACTGTAGCATGCACGTGCCACACAACTGTTTATAATAGTATTGTTATAAGCCCCCCAGCTAACATTTTATCACATGGCATAAAAGCTTATTTTAAAACCTGGACTTCATAGTGCCCCTTTGGATGCATATTACTAGTGAACTGCATCTGCTGCTAGCAGCATTATGGGAAAATTAAGACGGGAGTGTGAAGAAGGCTGTGACCCGACAGCGATGGAGCCCCGCTAGTTACAGTGCTCTTCAGACACCTCGGAAAGGCCGCAGGCTAATCGCGCAAAAAACCTCCGAGGAGCGTCAAGGCGAAATCATGACAAACAGACCTGCACTCCTTTTACATGTACCTTGTAAAAACACTTATTACTAAGAAAAGCTACAAGAACGTAACAGAAGCACCGGCCTGGCTGAAGCACTACTGCCATATACGCAGGGCCCTCACCTGCACGTTTGGCCTGTTCCTCTTCGTAGCGCCCTCGAAGGCCAGGTAGGACAGGGACGCCGGCTCGCTGCCGCCCACGTCCAGCTTGAACATGTCCCCTGCTTTGGCCGTCACGATCCCAATGACGTGGTCACCCTTGACCGGCACGTACTAGAACGGAGTAGGGGCACAGACGGCTCAGGGAAGGGCGGGCGAGACGAGGGTTTCACAAACACACGCACACACCCCGGGTCCCTCCGCGCCCTTACCCGCTTCTGCTGCGAGTCCACCCAGTAGGCGCCGCCGCCCGCGGGCCGGTNCTGTCGGGGCGGGCGGGAGCGCCAGCGACACCCCCCGGCCGGGACAGCCGAGCCCGCGCCTGGAGGGAGCGCTGCGGCAGCGCGTTTGTCCAAGAGCTGCTGGAGCCCGATCCTTACCTCTCACGGAACTCCATCACTCCCGTGCAGCCTTTCCTTCAGAGAAGCGGTCCTTCTGCAGCCTTCCATTCCTGCCAGTGAACGGCCGAAATAGTCCAGTTAAGCTTCGGAATTAATTCTTCCAACTGCACTTGTTTGCAGGGCTTGTTAATACCTGGTTAGAAGTTGCCGGTAAAACAAACAGCTGGTCAAATTTGAGGTGCAGTCAGCCAAGGAGTTTGTCAGCGAGGAGAAAATGTTACTCTGCCTTAAAGCTGGAAGTTTAAGTTCCATAATAAACCATTTATTGGAAAATACACCCTGTACTGGGCTACAAAGTCTTTATTCTGTTTTAGCTTAGGTTCCTTTTGCTAAAGTTCCAGGAACATTTTCTCCTCCGAATTGCTTTGTATTCTTTACCAACGTGCGCATATACATTTATACACACGCGTGTATAATCCCGAAACTAATCGGGAAGGATCAGTGCGTTACCAGCTGATCGCAGTCAGGGCTGACTAAAGATGTTTTCGGTGTTGTGGACATCCATTCCTGCTGGGAGGGGGAACCACTCTCGAAGGGAACGCGGGCTTGTCCCCGGTGCCGGGCGCTGTTGCGGGGCAACCCCGCGCGTCCGGGGCGGTGCCGCGGGGCTCCGAGGAAAGGCGAGCGGCTACCGCGCCAGAGCCAGGGAATTGACAGCACCGGCTCTTAGCGACTTTCCACGGAGCACCAGCAGAATAAGGTACCTCCCAGGAAACCCAAGAGCAGGCGCAGGGATAAGGAGAGGGACTGTCCCGCCAGTAGCGCGGGGCAGGGATAGAGGCCCGGCTGTGTTTAAATGGAGCCCCGGGGCGGAGGGCGTGGGTGGCGGTTCCAGGTGAAAAGGCCGGGACAGTGAAAGTTCCCTTGTGTCTGTAGGTATTCACAGGTTACTTTGGCCGTGCTGCCTCGGGAGCTGCCGTGCAGGTGGGAGGGTGGGACAGGATTTACACACGGGGCGGTGCCAAGTGACCGGGCTGTGTGCCTGGCCTGGGCCTGAGCCCCGCGGGTTGAGGCCCCTTGGCAGTAAAGGAAGGGTCGTATTTACTTAAAGAGGGCGAGTAAAACCGCGTGTGCACAGAGATTTGTGCCTTTCACAGCTGTGTAGAGCGATTGCTTTAGGCCCTGGTCTTGCGTACATACCTTAAAGATAGCCGTGTTAGTTCAAACTAAAGTCCACCCTTAATAATTCACAGTACTTCACTCTTCCCGAATATTTATATAGAAGTCCTGATCTAGTTTTGAGTCTTTTTGCCATCATGCAGACCTAGAATTACCAGCATATTTCCGAGTAGTTTGTGCACTATGCACGCCTAAACAATAAGGGTGAGGGAATTGAGCACTTTTTTTTGGAAGTGATTAGCATACCTGACCTCTCACTGGAGCGTGTAAAAACTAAACCAATATTAGATTTAAATAATTTTGTTGCATAATTTGCAAGGTTAATAAAAAGTAATGCCATATTCAGTGTTTCATGTCTAAGGCAACAACTTTTAGAATCACTAATTTATTTCTGTCATTGATGGTTAGTGTCTGTTTATTGTTAGTAGATTTGGATGGATTCTGAGTATCTGAAGCAGTGCTTGGGAAGTTGCTTGAAAAAGGGACTGGCAGAGGTTGTGGAGCATCGACCAGCAGATCCAATAGAGTATCTTGCACATTGGATTTACCGTTACAGAAGAAACTTAGATGAAGAAAAAAAGGTGGATCCAATTTAAGCAAAAGAAATAATTGCAATAAAATTGATGCTATTTAATATCTATTTTTTTAATTGGTTCTCTGTTACCTCTGAAATAGAGAATGTTGGAGAGGGCTGAGCTGGAACAAGAACGGGAAGCAGCACTAGCAGAACTTGAAATATTAAGAAAAAGGGAGGAGGAAGAGCTAATGATTCAGCAGAAACTTGAAGAACAAAGTCAGGTTAATAATATTTAATAATAGATAATTCTAAGTAGCATATGGTGCTGTGGCATCTTGTAGGTGGTTGTGTACTTCTAATTTCTCCGTAATGAGTTTGATGAAGGTGGCATAAAGCAAATATTTTAATCTCACTTTTCTGAATTTTTTTTTTTTACTTTTCTGAAATTATTAGTCACCACATGGGTAGGAAAATTTACATACTATGCAGTAAAATGATATTAAAGAAATGAAGGCACTTAAAGTGAAAAGAAACCAATTTAAGACTTACGTAAGAAGTAGCTGGAAATAGGTAGAATATGTAGTTAATTATGAACAAGAGCTGGTGCACATAAAAGTAGGAAACATTGCAAAAATGCCAGGAGGTCTGGGAGTAATAACTAGTCGTTTTCTCAAGCTGCTTCAGTGTAATATCAGTAATGCAAAAAGTGTAATGAGAATGCATACCAATTACAGATCCTGAAAATGGTTGGGAATCAATGAATGAAGATTGCTTATTTAAGCATAAAGCAGGTAGAATCCTATACTGTTTAGACTGACGAGTAATAAATACAAGATCTGTGTTTCAAGCTATTCTTTATGAAGGACTTGTGAACTTGATCACATGTGTAACAACTTCAATGTTGCTCTTGTGATGTTGACATGATCTGACTGGATTTTTTATATGGCTGACATTCACAATGTTAAAATCAAAAGCATAATTTTAAATCACTTTTCTGAATATTAAGTCCAGTTCTAGTGTAGGATGAATTCTTTCCATTTCACTTGCAATTTTTAAATATGGAATTTACTAATTTGCAGACCAGAAGTTATGTGTTGAAGGATTTAATGAGTGATTTAAAATAGTAAATGGAAATAAGGATACAAGATTATGTATAGAAAGAATTCATGAAGAATTACATAATTTCATGTAAATTGTGCGAAAGATGTTGACCAATACATTAGATGCGTTTTTTAACTTAACTTACAATTTTGGATGTAGTTAAATAGGCAAATTTTGATTATATGTACCAAAAAGTAACATGAAAACTAGTTACAACAACATAACCATATTTGGTATAACTGCTCACAAAATGCAAGAGCAAACAGTATTCTCTAGTATTTTTGAATGTAAATTCTTAGATTATGAAGTTTCTGAAGTTTTGATGTAATAGGACTTATGCTTACAGATAGTAAACACTTTCTATTAGATATTTCCAGTTGGAAAAACTAAGGGTTGCTGGTGGACATGATTAATGACATCACTTACCAGTCATTTCTACAGATTTGATTCTATATGGATTCATCCATCTGTGCTAAATATTTCATGAAGTATCAAAGAGCTTAATACAAAGTATAGTCGCTAACTAATAGAGACTGATAAAGAGCATGTGGAATGAGACAGTATCTGAAGTGTGTATACTTCCTCTTAGACTTTCATGGATAATAAGGCTTTACTAAAACCTTTGAAAATGTTGAGCCAGATGACACTGAAAGGACTTTGTTATTAACATAATTGCAATTATGTTTTAGGTTTCCCTTTTACTTTAGTTATAATTTCAGTTATGAAATACATTGAAGCAATGTAGTGGAAAATATGAATGTGGATTTTTTCTTTCTAATTCGTCCTTTGTCAAACTGACTGCAGGCTGAGTTGGAGCAAGAACATGAGAAGTTGGAACTGCAGAATAAACAAGAAGAAATGCAGTTGCAGCAAGAAAATCAAGAGGTTTAAGCCAAAGCTTAGTTGGTAGTTTGAAAACACTGTATCTGCCATCTTTTCCAGATGCAGGTGTCAATTATGAAGTACAAGACAGAAGCCCATGAGTGTTGAATTAACACATAATTTAAAAAAAAAAAAGTAAATGGGGGAAAAAGTCTAGTAACTTGTTTTTGCAGTCTGGATTTTTTAATTTGGATTTTGATCTGTTCTATTAGGTTTATTGAGTTTATATTCAGAAGAGAGCATAAATTTAGTGCAAAATTTAGCATAGGCCCATTTTAGATAATGCTTCCACATTCCTTCCTGGCATTTATGAGAAAGTGTTATAACATAAGCATGTGTAACTTAAGTATTGAGACAGGGTGCAGTTAGTGCAAAGTCCATTTGCTGTACCTGGAAGAGGAACTGTGGTTTGGAATTGTGATGCCTCTTGATTCTGAGATCTTCCTGGTGCATGGGAATTTATACTAACAGAATTGTGTGTATAAGATGTCTGACTCTTGTAATACTGTCTTTTAATGCTTCTTCAGTAAAAGCATAGACTGATAATTGACATATTTATCTCAATAAAGCTTTTAAATTTGAATATCTCTTAAATTTATGTGGAGCACATAATATTTTAGAAATATAGAAGTTTTTAGAGCACTCTGTTAAAATACTGACAGAACATAATGGTAGAAAGATGAGAGTATGGAAGTGACAGAAAAAAAGAATATATAGAAATTTAAAATAAAATAGCTGTTATTAAAAAAATAAGATCAAAATAGTCTTAAGCATACAAAGATCATATTCACATACTAACATATAATAACATTATATAAATACTAATGTGTAATAACATTATAGTGCTTACCTAAAGTATTCTCTTTATATTGATACATAATGTGTTTTTATACACCTGAAATACTCTCAATGGATTTCATGACATGGAGTATTCTTAACTGAAAACTGGTTTTCATTACCATAGGAAAATGAAAAAACGGTATCTGAACTCACAGATAGACCTGGAACACCTGATCTGATGAAAGCTGATGAGCTTGAGGTAAGTGTTTAGAAAGAGATTTTGAATGATTGATTCTTACAGATTTGCTTTTCTGTGCTCACCTATCAAAGGTTAAAATGGTTGCTTGTTCTCTCCTATGGCTTTAAGGGTTGGGATTTTGGCCACAACCTCCAAACTGCCCATAGCTTGTTCCCTAGTATGAGTTAAGCCATTCTAATTTTTTAATTTCTTTTATACTTGACAGTCCAAGGTAATGAGGGAACATGAGCCAGCCTTCATTTAAAGTAAGGCAAGGCAGTGCTTTTAACAGATGATGCAAACTCCTGCAAACTCACTCAGCTTTGAGTATTCACTGGTCATAAAGATATACCTGTCTGGCATTTTCCAGTTAGAGTATTCCAAGTGTGATAACCTGACTTTTTGATATACCAGTTTTAGTACATCATTATCAGAAAGCTTATTTCTTTATTAACTTTACCTGTTTGCTCACTTTATTTCTGGTATCAGTAGTGTAATTCTAGTTCAGAATTTATATTGCGATATTAGTATGCTTTATGCTTAAGGCTACTTCAATAACAGCCTGTTTTATAAGTGTTCTCTAAATATATTTATTAACATATCTATGACTATTCTTATGGGCAGGTTTTTACAGGTATTTTTTCCACTAAGGTAAATCAAGATCGTGTACAGCCTCAGTTCTTACAATTTTCTAATTACATATTAAAAAGTAATAAACAAATTGCAAAACCAGAAGTGAAAATGAGTAGTAAATGTACCTGCTGCCTCTTACATGTGCCATCTTCCAAGTTTTCTTGCCTAAAGTTGTTTAAAATTAGATTACATTGGCTTTTGGTAATGTTAATGGTGGTTTTACAGTAATATGTTTGTTGCATTAAGCTACAAATTAAGAACAGGCTGATAAAATAAAACATACAGACTTGTACTATTGAACGATTCTGCCCTCAGAATTACAATGCTTTATCTGGATTCACTGATTTTTATAATAAAAGTGTGGTGATAACGTTCATTGTATTCCACTGAATGGAAGAATACATGGTTATACTGATGAGTACCAACTTGTCTGTCATGTGCAGTTTTTTCCTTTTTACAAAATTCAGTTAATGCTGGTAAGTGATAGAATTTATTTTTTTGTTGTTGTTTTTTAGGTTAAAACAGATCTCACATCAGAAGCAGAAGAAAGTTCCCAAATGACCTGAAAGCAGTAAATATATTCTCTCCTCATTACTTGCTGATCTTGATTCCTTTTTGTTCTTAAACCATTGTAGCTAGCATGACTGACTTGGAGGAATAAAACTGCAGTTGAAATGAAAACAGCAAATAGGTTTTCTACTTACTCATATGTGAAGTATAACCATAATAAATAGAGATATAATTAATGTGTATGTATTATTTGAGTATAGATGCTACAATGTGATAATTTGAATCAATATTAAAAGAATATTTTTGAAAAAAGATTTTTCACGCGTTTGTATGGTTTCTGGTAGAAAAAGGGAATGCTCTACAGATCAGAAGATGGAGAGAGAGTTCTGCACATCAAACTAGATGCAAGAATCCAGTCAGCAGATTTTCCAGTGTATTTGGAAGCAATAAATTTAACTCTGTGACTCAGCTCACAGGTGTTAGCTGATCTTGAAGATCTTGTCTCTCGAAAATCATGAGGTGATTTTTGTAACACTAGGTGTATGCCCTACACTTTATAATAACCTTTTTTGGATATTGTGTGATAGTAGGTGTGGTGTAAGTGTCTCCATATGAGTTTTGATTAGTCAAGTTTTTAAATGTTTTCTGCATTTGTCCTGAATTTGTTAATCAACAAATTAGATCTGTGTTGTTTTTACTAAATACCATTATTATTTCTCAAAACTTCACTTCTAAAAAACTTAAGAACAATATTTAGCTTGATCCATAGTTATCTATAAAAATAAGTTTTATAATCCTTAAAGATGCATTCATTTTTATAAGAACAGATGTCTGTAATCACTGATACCTTGGTATAGGTTGTCAAGAATGTTCTGTGTCTGTTCATGATAAATGAAAAAAACATCAGCATTAAGAAATCCTACACTTCTTCAATAAAATGTGCCTTTGTATCTTAGTGTCTTCTAATACAGGTTAGTTGGACAATTAACATTAAGTCATTACCAATATTTTATAATGAGAATATCTTTCATTACAAATTCAATGCATGTTTAATGCATTCACAGCATTCTTCAGCTTTAGGTTGAAATAGCTTTCTGTGATAATTTGACTTACCAAGTATAAATACTTAGAAATGGTTCTGTGACTTTTGAAGTAATGAAAATTGGAACTACTTTTGTGACTAAGTGGTCAGGCTTTGTTATCTACATTTATTCTTCATTGGTATAGGTTTGCAATTTCTGTTAGTCAAGAACTTTTACATTGTCGTGAATATACCCTTGTGGTTGATATTCCAGTAAACTGATTTTAAATTTATTAGTAACACTTAAAATAGCATAATTTTAAGTACATGCTTTAACATACTGCAGTTCTAATTGCACTTATTAACACTGTGTGCAGAGCAGCTTCTTGTGCCAATTTCAAAGGGATGGAGTAATTGGATGAATAGGTGGAGCTTCTCTTTTGAGCCAGTATGTATAACTAAATCTTGCTATTTAGATGAAAATTTTTAAAAATTGATAAGTAACTCATGTCTGTTTACATTTTATGTCAAATCATGTTGACTATGAAGACTTCAGCCTTCATACAGCCTTCAAATCGTAATACAGTACTTTAAAACATGCTAGGAAATAATTCTGATAACATGTGGCCTTCTTTTTTTTTTT
>WEIV01025279.1:6120-48229 GCA_013390005.1 Calyptomena viridis | reverse complement strand
ATGTGAACAGCTAGGACTTTCATTAGGTGAATAAACTTAGTTGTATTCACTGCCAATTAATGTTCCAGTTCTGAGGAACAAATGCACCCAGTGAAATTAATACCAAGAGACAGCTGATTTTAATGGAAACTTAATTTAACCCCCAACGTAGCTTTAATTATTGCCTAAAAAGCAAACTAAGAGTTGCCATTCATGTATAAAGCCCTGGAACACGTTACTTCATGACATGGCCATGATCAACTTGTTCAGGTTGATCCTGCTTTGAGCAGAGGGTTGGACTAGAGACTGTCCTACCTCAAACATTCTATGATTCAGTGATGTGTTAGAATAGAGAATTCAGGGTCAAACAGATGCAAAGAGGACAAGCACATGGGAAAGAAGCAAAATTAATTATTTTCTTTGATGTTAGTAATGGAAGAACCTGAAAAGGGAGTGGAAGGAATGGCAGATGAGACATACAGCAGAGGATCTCTCTAAAGCTGAAATAACCATTGAATGAGTTACATAGAATGCACACCAAGAAATTACTCTGACTGGAATTGGTATGCATTCAAAAAATCATAAAAAAACTCAGAATGAAAGAGCTGAATTGCTTATGGTCATGTGCAGGGGTTGCAGGAGGTCCCATACTCCCATCACAAGGTGAAAGGTGATATGAAGTAAAAATGCTGGTGATAAACACCCTACTAGGGGCACATACTGCCTTCTTTCCTTCTACAATCACAACTCTTTTTTTCTGACCCACAGTATTTATTTTACCCTGAATGTTTATGGGTCAGTGAAATTCTACACCTGCGCATCTGAGAGGCCTTGAGCCACTCTCATTTTTAAGTAATAATAGATAGAGGTGAGAGTTTTGAAGCAGGTGGGAAGCAGGTCTTGGGTTCCTGATGTTCAAACTATTTTGCTCTGACCAGGCTTGTCATTCTTCATGCAAAAGATATAACATAGCTTAACAAATAGTCCTTTATGTTAACTTTAAAAATAAAACAGAGCATCTACCTCCCCCAACCCAAAATGTAAAGGCTTTTTACCAACAAACCAAAAAGACCCTCAAAGACATCCCCGTAAGATTTGTATGACTTATTACATATTTCCCATAGGAAAAAAGATGGACTGCAGTAACTTCTTGAAAACATTCTCTGTATTATATGAGTTACTAACAGTAAACAAGTGAAACTATTATTGAAGTTGTTTTTGTAAACACCTGCAAAATTGTTTTGTTTCCACAGGCATTAATTAGGAGTAAATTCCTTTCATGAAGTGAGAACAGAACAGCAAAATAAGAAATTCAAATTGCTAGACCTTTATTGGTATTGTCTTACATGAAGATAAAGGTGAGAGAACAAAACAGAAATATTTAGGAAAACACTTTCTGATGTTATTTCTATACATAAAGTATTTCTGTATATTGCTAAACTTAAGCATGTTTGGGTTCTTTAATGATAGTAGAATTGTAATTTTAAGTTACTGTGAAGTGTGTGCTCTCTACTAATCAAGTCATTGTCCTCAACATTTGAAAGCTGTGATGAGAGAGATGAATTACATAGCTTAAGAAATGGTTTTCCCGTGACTCATTCTAGTAAATGTAGAATGTCTTCAGAGTTCTTGATACAATTTACTCCTCACTCAAAAGAAGTCACCTAAAAGTTGCCATGGTGGTGAAACAGTATGAGTGAAGAAGTCTGAACCGGTACTGCTTCCAGGGAAAACACGATTCTTCTGCAGCTGAAGTGGGGATAACCAAGTCTTAAAGACACCTATTTTCTTCCTTTCCTTTCTGCTGTGATAGTATTTATCTGTAATCTATTAGCTCAAACTTGTTTTCTCATTTCTACTAGTATAATTCATCCACATAGGCTTCATGTTCAGTGGTTTACAAATGGGACGAAAGTACTGACTGATGCAGGTAGGGAGGTGGAAAGGAGTAAGTAAAAGGAAATAAAACAAGAAGAAAGGGAAATGTGTTTTAACCATATGGGCATAAGCAAGACAAAATAAGGGAAGGTGAGATAATCAAATTAGGGTAGAGAAGGAGAAAATGAGCAAGTAAAATGATCTGAGGAGACTGTCGTAAGGTCTAGGGTCAGTCAATCATACCTGTCTAGGGAATCAGCAGCATCAATAGCAATAATTCATAAAGTTCTCAGTTAAATCTTGTTCATTATTTTCAGGGCTTTCTCAGGACTGTAGTAAACCCCTGTCTTCTGATAGGTGTTAAGTGTTTGTTATATGAACTAGAAGAGAGGTCATTTTGCAGAACTGCTGTGAGTAAAACTAGCAAAACCATGGGATGGTGTCAAATAAGAAGACTTACAGTTAATAGAAAGATTCACATTGCTATTCCAGTGGTTGCAATTGACATTATCGTCAATATAAAGCAATACCAAAGGGTAGTTTTGTTTTTACATCGTGATTTTCCCATTTTTAGCCTCATTTCAAAGCATGGAGTCATATTTATGGGGAAGATTTTATCATTAGGTATGCTCTGAGTAAAGCTCATAGAATATGGCCAAAAGATAATACAAAGCAATGGGCAATATATAAACCATAAAAACATTTACAGAGAAACATTGTTAGGGCTCGGTCCACAAAGCTGTTGAGTATGGCAAGAAAATTAATAGAAAATTTGGAAGCCTGTTACACTGAGTGATGAGGCATTATCAATGAAGTGGAATAGGGAAAAACACTGGTATCAATCATTCTTTTATCATGCTTTTTTTTTTCCTTTTTCATAGACAGAAGTGCTATGCCAAAAAGGCATGATGTTAGAGCACTATCCTACCTTTTTACAAATATTTAAAAAGTCAAATTGTCTGAGAACAGAAGCCAAATAAAACATTACCTAACCCTACGGTGCTTTAGCTTTGGTCACAGACGTCCTAGAAGAGAACATGCTGAGGTGCTTCATGGCCGTAAAGCAAATGTGTTGCTCTTGATAGTAAAACCACAACTGGAAGAAGTTCAAACTGGAGGTTTTACACAAGTTAATGTGAAATGCAGCTGTGCGACATTTCTAGAATACCATTACCAAAGAGGTTGTTTTAATGAAGGATGACCCTCCAAAGGTCTCAAGCACCAATGCATTTAACTAGACAGAAGTGAGTCCAAAAAAAGGAACCATAAAAGCAAAATAAACAGTGGTCCTGCAAACTCATTCCTTGTGTATGTCAAATTACTTGTGCTCTTCAGCATTTTAAGAACTTGTGGTTTTTTTATTTTTATATGTAATAAGAGAGGCCTGCTTCTGCATTCTGCTTGAGTGTTACCTTAAAAACATGAATGCTGATTCCCAAACGATAACTTCCCACCTGAAGTGGCATTGAAAACCAAGAAAAAGTAAAACCAGAAGCAAGAGAGAGTGGAACTCACAGACTGATGATATTTGATCTTGTCTGCTTTTGCTGGATGATTGATTGTAGAATTAGAAAGAAAACTATTAACATGTACAAAAAGAGTTTTTGTTAGAGTTGTTTCATTCACTCCCATTGTGTCTTTTGGTGCTTCTGTAAGAAAAAAAAAAACACATTTGCATTTAAGAATGGATGCTTATCACACGTTATTTTACTTCAAAAGGTAATATGATTTTTCAATGTTACCCATTAACTTGAGTTAGTATAGTTAGTTATTCTTTTTCTGTGTGGTACTAATGCATAATTTATTCAGGCTAGGATAGTAACTTCATGTCAGTGAGGTGATGACAGTTTACTCAAGAGAAAGCTGTGCCTCTTAATGTGTATCTGACGTGTGAATTGCGCGGTGGGATACAGGTAGGGAGTCCCATTGTGTCCATGAAAGGAATTCTCTGCAACCAAGAAAACCAAGAAAAAGTATTTGAAATGAACGATTCCATGTCAGTGATAATTAGAGAGGGGCCAATGCTTCAGTAGATTACTGGTGAACATTCACAGGCATTGGTTATTGTTTTCTGGAATGTAGGCAGAAAGTGAAAATTCTAATGAATTCTTACATAACAATGTAGCAATGCAGAAATTTGAATTCAGGGAACCACATAAGGAGATCCTTTAAAATATTACTAACTGAGGGTTTGAAGTAAACTAAGTCAGTTTTTAAACTGAAGAGTGATAAGGATTTCATGGCTGTCAAAGTGGCAAGGGCTGTGGGCCACACAATATTTTACTCATTGCAATCCGAGTACCAGGTACACTTGAAATGGTTAAGAGAGTATGATTCAGTGTGCATTGAAGTAAAGAGAAATTTTTATTTTGATAGACCTATGCTTTGGTCTGAAATTGAGAATATAGTTGCTTCTGTAGAGGAATAAGGATAATTACACTTGTTTATAATGGTGCAGTAGTGCTGGGCATTTTGTGGATCTGCCCCATAGGAGTGTTTACTTGTTTTTATGTACTAGCTTAAAGACACAAATACCCACAAAATTCCATCTGTCTTTGTACCTGGCATACCGGCAGCATATTCTAGACACAAGCCATCTGACTAGAAGTTTTCCATAGTAGAACTGATCAGTGAGTGCTCAGATGTGGCAGTTACTGTATTTCTAAGCGTTATGGAATATGAGAATATAATACGAAAATATAATTAAAATGGATATGAATTAAAAGAAGAGGTGACAGGGAAAAGAAAAGTAAAGGCTGAAGGGAGAGATCTGTGTACCTGGGAAGCAGCCGTCATGCTAGATCTTATCAGATGTTTGTCTCTCAAATGTGCATGAAGAATGAATGAAAATGAGAAAAAAATATTTAAGGAGAGAATTCTACTCTTCTGTAGAATAAAAAGTAAACAGAAAATACAGTTACATGATGCAGAGCAAACTTCTTCCAGTCTTTTGTTAGGAAAGACGTGCATTTACAGATTTTCTATGTATCCCTGTAAAACCCCAACACACAGCTGGAAACATGACACACATCCCAGAATTAGGGGACAGGCAAACTGAAGAAGCAGCTGATCTGAACTGTCACTAGCGTACCTGCATTACTTCATGCTCAGATGAGTTGCTAAGATAACCAGTCTTGCACAGGTTGAATCCAGAATGTTTCCTAGAACTGAGTTAATTAGTGAAATATCCTAAAGTTAACTAACTCCCCTGCTAAGAAATGGGCTCTTCCATTTTCCTCACATGATTATCTAGGCACTTTCACTTTTCCATATATAGGAGCAGCTCAGGGACTGACAGATCAGGCTAGGTAGGGATACAGACTTCAGGCACATGCATTCTCCTTGCACGCACGCACAGATGCAAGCACATGCTGCTTTCACACACTGAAATTCGAGTTAGGATAAAAGGTAACAAGTGAAGACAGCGATAGTTCTGCTGATAAAGAACCTTCTCCTTAAAGAGAAGACAATCAAGGTAGAACTCTTCAACCACTGTTTATAGTAGTCCCTCAGGAAAAGCATCACAACCATGAATGGACCAGTGGATGGTTTATGTGATTACACTCTGGACGATGAAGGGGCTTTCATGTTCACATCGGAATCAGTGGGAGAAGGACATCCAGGTAAGAAACCAGCTCTGGTAAAAGTGTGGAAAGAATAATATTTTCATTTAAGATGTTTTAAAAACCTGAAGAAGAATTCATCTGCTATTACGGTTATTATAGAAGTTATTTATGACCACTTTTTACTTTATTCCTACTGACTAGACTTTGTCCATATAGACTACAGAACTGCTATAACTAGGGTGCTTCCAACAGTTTACATGCTTTTGTAGGGTGTGTTAAACTGAGGAGGGCAGTGAGGTTTATGGCTGCTGCTCCTTCCTTTTCATCTGAATTTCTTTCAGTATTCCTGTGGAGACGCTACTGTATCTCTGTCAGACTCAAGTTTCACATATGGGTAAGAATGCATAGCTTGCTTCTCAAGTTCCATATCTTTATGGGCACTGTGAAACTGTCCTCCACATATACAGTGCTCTAAAACTGTCACCCACGACAGGAATATCCCTAAGCAGCCTATTTTAAAGCCTTTTTATAGTGGTCCCAGCAGCTGTACGTGGCAAAATTGCTGATTCCTCCCCACCCTGCCTCCCATCCCTTTCCATCATCTGATGCAATATATGGAATTGCTTAAGCAAATAGTGGACAATTATTTGCTAAACTTTGTGTATGGTCAGCAGAGATTAGTTCAGTTTTATTGAAAACAAATATTCATCCACCATAAACATGTACCTTATGTCAACAGCAACTGTTCCCTCAAATGAGGCCAGGGGACAATAGGCTATTTGATGTCCTGAAAAGTGTATTTGTTTTAGAAGCCAATTTGGTGGCCTATACTTTTTGCTATAATAAGGCTTTTTCAGATCTGTATTCATGTTAGATGAGTAACTCGTGAATAGGTGGAATGACATAGCACAGGATAAAAAGATCAGCAATGAGAACTTCGTATCTATAGTTCTGATACTCTTCTATAATATTGACTTATTGCTGTAGATCAAATCCATGGCTGATGCAATTGAATACATCTCTGTCAATGTGAAGGCAGCTACTTCAGGTTAGACCAGTTGGGATTCTTTCTGATGTAACACAGTCAGAAAATGACAACAATGTTTTGTTGCTGGGACATCTATCCCATCTTGAATTTATATATAATTACATCCAGTGTCTGTAGCACTATGTAGTTTCATATGAAAAATAACATTATAAAGTATGATAATTTTAAATGGATAATGGTATTTCCAAAGATGACAGGTCACAATTTATGCTACTCTAATCCTTACTTTTAATCCCCTTGGGGAAATAACTGGGAAGAATCAGAGCAGAAAGAGTTCAACTGGGTCCCCAGGTTTAGCTCTGTCCCTTGGTTTCTTTCCTTTACTGGTTCTCTTTTTATCTTGTTTCTTGTTTTAGAATTTGCTCTATTTTTTCGTTCTTCTTCAAATTCCCTTCTTTGTTTCCAAAGCCTCTATAGGCCTTCAGTATCTTTTTTTACACCCCATGAACATTGTTTTTCTCCTGTGTTAAGTAGGGGCAGACCCTTGAGAAACAGTCACCACTTGTTGGATGTGTGTCCAGCCTCTCACCTGGGAGAGGCTGCTGGGTCTCTGGCTGCTCTGAGATGCCAAGTGGCAACCCGGGAGGTTTACTGTAGAGCAAATAGAAAACTGACATTTACTCAGATGTTTTCAAGACTGCGATGCTTATAATTTCTTAATAGGCCTAGATCTCCATTTAGGATACTGAAAGCTCAAACCCTATGGCAAAGGGAAGATTAGAGATTTTTCCTGATCAGAGGACAGGTTGGTAGTAAGTAACTCTGGGTGGTCCTGCAAATTTTTGTTCTTGAAAACAGCCCAGCTATGGATCTTAATTGTCTCAGCTGTAGCTCTTAATTTCTGACAGCAAATTGATCTCCATTACATCCTGGCCATCTCCCTCTTTTCCCTCTCTGTGGTTTTGCACAAGAGGTGTAGACATGCAACTAGGATTTTATCACCCAGGAAAATCTTTGCTATTTCTTAAAATGGGGCGCAGTGCCTGAGGCTGTACTTGGGCTTCTGACGTTATCTGTAGCAATACAATATTATTGTGAGTTTTGATTTCCTCTGTTTATACAAATGGATGATTTGCGTGTTCTTGATTATTTCTCTTCCATATGTGATAGTATAATTTTGCTGGAGGGCATTATGTGAAGTAAAGATCCTGAACCAGATCTCTGTCTGGTGGAAATCGGAATTGTTCTGATTGTATTAGCTGAAAACTGAATGCTTTAATGGAGACCTTCTTAGTGCACCACACAGGAGAAATTACATGCTTACTTATTTTGTACAGAGAACTGCCTTATACCTGTGCAATGCCTACCTAGAGCTGGGTGTCACTAAGAAGCCCAAATTCCATAGAAGCAAGTAATAGCTGGCAATAATTAACATACAGGTATTATGCTCCCCAAAGACATTATAGAAGAGTATTTATCTCACATTCTCAGTCCAGATTCTTCAGAATCACTTGGGTATAACAATTGGGAATCTCTTTCAGGTCTTTAATCATTTAGTCATTTAGTGCGGTAAATTCCAAATTCTCTGAAGACATACATGTGGCTTCTTCATTTCAATATAATAATAAAAGCACATAGACAGTAGCATGGGCAAGAGAAAGTTTTTTTTTTTTAGGTAGATGTTTTTTGTCACTGCTCCATTTTGCTTAGTCCTGTCGTGTCTGTCCGTGCTGCGCAGTGGTTTCGTGGTGCTTTGAAAGGCATTATGTGTTTCTCTGCCCCCCACAATGTTTTACAGATGTCAAATCATTTAGGAATAAATCCTTCCCATATCTGGTGTGATGGCAGGTGGAATTTCCTGCAAACTGAATGCCATTCAGTTTTCCAGAAAGTATCAAGGAATCTCTTTAAAATATAAGACCAAACATCTGCTAAAAGCACCCTCAGATTTTCATCCATATTAAAAGCATATGTTTATCTCATAAATATTCACAGGAAAAAAATCATGAGAAAAAAAACAAACCAGAAAATGCAGATCATTCCAGCAAAGTAAAGTTGATGCTTGAGTGTCTTATATCTAAGATTATATATACTTAATGATATACATAATACTTCAGTAAACTGTGTATTGAACAGATGTACAAGACATTTAAACAGTGCTAATAGAGCAGGATCACTGCAGTTACAAACTCTTTGAGAGTCTTTTAAATAGGAGAAATGTACAGCATAATTCAGGTATTTGAAATCTTTCTAGTTTTTTGGTGGAAAGCTTATTTTTTGCTGAAATGCTCTTGATAAGTATCTGCATTTCTTCACTGTTTTCTTTTTTTCCCAGAAAACTTAGAAGTGCTCAGTTTTTCATATGTTGAATATAAAATTTCACATTCTAGTTTAAAAGTTTCTTTTTTTTTTTCTGTTGATATAAATAACATACCATTAAAAATACTGAATTTTATTTTGATGATCATGGGGTTTTTGTGCCATTTCAAATGTTCAATGTTTATTATATTTACTACACCACCAAAGTCAGAAGTGTGATTGTACCTGTTTGTTGTGCTTCAAAATGTGGAGCTTTTTTGAATTAAATTTTCAGGTTTTACTGCTGTTCATAGTTTTTTCTATGTGTGGTGAATCTGTGAAACTGAATTCTGGTAAGTTGCATTTCCTTCAGCCTTTCAAAACTAGATTGAATTTGATTGATGTAATCCTGTAAGATAGACTTTTCTGATTTGAGACATTCTTCTCAGTCTGGCTTACACTTTCCACAGCTTCTTAACTTCATCTTTGGAATACCACCACCAAAATTTAGTATTTCTGTAGCAGTCTCACTAATACTGTTGTGTGGAGATAATCTCATTTCTATGGGTGTCTGTTCATCTGGATTCTATCATGATCTTTTCATAGTAGCAGTTTTGTAAGACAAACTCTCCCCTTCTGTAAATATGGACTATACTTTTTGTTCATGAATATTTGCTGTGCTATTTCTCTGAGAAGGAATCAAAAGAACTCCTTTTCTACCTATCAATATCCATGAAATACTGTAGATACTAATGATACAGTTCATGGAAAAAAAAAAAAAAGAAAACCAAGAGCAAACCTTTTGAAAGCATTCTGTTAAATCTTCACTTCCTAATTTCACTGGCTAGTATCCTAATGGTTCCTTGAGATGTTTCATGGAAGTTTTAGTTCACGAATTAATTTCAACCGTAGTGTGTAAAACCAACATAAGGTTCTTTGTACCAGATGGGTGCCACAAGGAGAAATGAGGGTGAACTGATCATATGAGATTAGCTGTACTCTTCTTGAGTGTTTTGGAAGAAATGCATATAATATCCCTATATGTGCCATATAGGGAACTTAGACAGATGGTACACTGGCATCCAGTGCAGATGAGACAAGCTTCATGTGAAGCAAGGACATGATAAAGGTTGTTCATGGCATAGAAACTTTAGGTGATGAATAAAAGACCAAAAAACAGTCCCAGTCACTCAGAGTTTATTGCAGGGCATTGGACCTGCACTAAGAAGGCCATTCTAACCCCAGTTGCTTTGTTATCTCACCCGTATAATAAAAATTTACATCTTTTATCAATAAATTTTGCTTTTATGCTTGAAAATGTGGCTATATTTTCTTTTAAAAATGAAAACTTTGAAGAGAGCAAGCAGAGATACATTTTAATCACTCCTTCTACCTTTGTCCCCAGGTTTGCTAAACAAGGTTTAGTTGGATAGCTAATTGAATTGTAAGAATGGTATCTGATTGCTGTTTGGTAATAATTGTCTCAAATTTAGTAATCCATGTGCAGTTCTTGCAAGGTTGAAAGGTCCAATGCAGCCTACATTTTCTAATTGTCTTTTGTGTTCATTCTTTTTGTGTTGAAGTGGTTAATACAGGAGATAAGAGTATCAGAATAACATTAGTTCTCCAGTCTTTGATTTTTCCCTTTTAGCTAAATGTACACCTTTTTAATGAAAATAGATGAGAACCTACTTTGACTTGAGGTTAAATGTATTAAAAGCCTCTAATGACAAACTCTTACAAAACATTGCTTTCCAACAGATTGTGTTGCACATGGCAAGGCAGATTAATTTATTTTGCCTCACAGCATGTTACGGCAAAATCTAAACACAGTATGCAATACTAGACTTTTTTAAGAACAATACAACTAAATTATATGAGAAAATTTACCATTTTCTTGTAAAAGTCATTGCTATGAGTGCTGCCCTTTTGTGTCCGTTAGATTAGCTACATTATTTTATTAGGATTCAAGATTTGTTATAAGGATGAGAAAAGAAAGAAAGAAAAAAGTAGAAGATTATTATGATAAACCTGAGCTGAAACCTTTGTACTTGGAGTGTAACTAAAGATTTACCTCAGGCAAACTTCACTTGTTAACCTCTTTTTGCTTCTGTGTGTGTACTCCATCTGCTGCCTTAGGTGGGCTGCAGGGCTTACTAGGAGGTAGATAGTAGGAACCAGTGACAAAAAGCAAACCTGAAACAGGTCCTTAGCTGAACTGTGCATTGTCTGAATTAATCTAAACACTTTCTCAGGCTTTACCAGCAGTGTTGGTCAGGTTCATTCTAACTTTCTGGCAATGGAAGTTGGTGGAGGGACATCGCTGTTCTGTTAGAATACCATTGGTGTGGAGTGCTTTGTGTATTGGCTTTTGGTGTTAGAGAAGGAGAAGGCTGGGAGTAAAACCTCAGTTTCTGAGGTAATTCTGTGCATTACATACTTGTTTCACACCTAAGTGCATAAAACTATGAGTAAAGTTATAGTCAGTGTTAATTTATATTAGTAAGTAAACTCCCCATGGCATCTACTGAGTTTGTTTGCAGGATGTTTCATGTCTTTCTATTTAGCTAGATTAAATATGCAAGTAAAAAGCAATAACAGAATTCCTTTCTGAAATACCTGCTCAAAGTGGTGTAAACAGTCCATGTTTTGTATTGAGTGCTATGGTTTTGATGTCTTGCAGATAAAATCTGTGATCAAATCAGCGATGCTGTACTAGATGCCCATCTCAGACAGGACCCAAATGCCAAGGTTGCTTGTGGTAAGTTGTTTGCTGCTTTGCTTTAAGGCATCACACAGTCACCGTTCTTTTTTTTCAGAAGGTTTGCAAAGAGCTAGCTAGTTTAACTCTTAAAAATGACATAAGAATTCCAGTCTTCAAGAGAAAGAGAGATGAGAAGAAACAGTAAACATTTTTATAAAGACGGAAGCCTAAGCAAGCTGTGGAAGAGTAGGGTCATTGATTTTGTGTGTGGACTGAATTGTCCTGGGAGAAACAGATTTGACTTGATTAGAGTGTGTTTTTGAAATATTGGAATGTTGAATACTTGAATATTTGAATGTTGAGAAGTTTGTTTACTATATTTAATAAAGTACTATTTTTCCAGCCTGAGTTCCTTCTTGGTTTTTGAGATCTATTTAGAAAGAGTTGTGCCATCAAATCTCAGGTTATTACTGCAGTTCATGTATTATGTAACTAAAAACCATCTTCAGATTCTGGGACTGGAGACAAGTTTTCAAAATAGTTGATCACTGATGAGTTTTATTTAGGCTCAGTATGTATCTTAGGACTGTTTAAGTGGATTTAAAAAATCACAGTTTAATGCTGTGTTTCCATAAAATCAGTACATGTGACTGAATCATGCTTAGTGTTTTGACTTTCCCATTTGTAAATTTAACATATTAGTCTTTTCCTTACTTTCCTGTTTTCATCTCTTTTCAGAGACAGTATGTAAGACAGGCATGGTGTTGCTCTGTGGGGAGATAACATCTCGTGCTATTGTGGATTATCAGCGAGTTGTCCGAGATGCAATTAGACATATTGGCTATGATGATTCAGCTAAAGGTTGGTGGAAAATCTCATGAAATCCTGGAAGAGCAAGCAATAGGCAACTGCAAAACAGGTCTGTCACCAGTTCCATACATGGGCTTTAGCAAGCCTGATAAAACCAGAATATACTGTGTGAAAGCTGTTTACATGGTGCTGCATGATACACTTTCTGGCTTTATTCCAGTAAGTAAGAAACTACCACTTATTATTTAAAACTGAATTGGGAATAGGCAGACTATACTTTGAACTGTGCTATTAGGCCAGGATAGTTAACTGCAACTTGAGCCACAGAACTTACCACTCCTTCAAACTTGCAAGAACTTGACTCTTGGTTTTTCATTTGGCAACCAGATTTATATGTCTTGGTCTGACAGAGAGAAGAAAGCTAGTTCAGTTCATTTCATTGTATAATATCACATATATTCTCAATATATCCTCACAGTCTCAATATATTTCATCAATATAAAAATATTTTTGTAGTGCAGTAGCATCTAGAATCTCCAGGTGTAAAGCTGGTTTTCAGTGTGCAGAGTGCTCTGTTAGCTCTGAATAAATCCTTCTACACTGAAAAGTGTACAGTCCAAATCTAGTTTGTGTAATGTGCAAATGACAAAAAAGACAAAATGCTGTATGCACCAGGCACATTTTACCTTCTGATTTGCATGTATCTTTATACGGTGTAAATATTCTTATAAAAGTTTATAAGTATTCTAGAAGTGTATCTTCTAGGAGCTTTTGGTTAAAAAGTTTTTTACTTCAGTCCTTCAATTGCTATTGAATTTGCAGGGAGATTGTGGTGAGAGAATATTAGAGCAGCACATCTGCAGGTTGCCTCCACCATCATGTAACAGCAGGGCTTTCAGAAAACACTGGCAAATCTAGTAGGTCATAAATCTCTTTTTTATCCTAACTGCCAAACATGATGAGGGGAGATGCAGTGATCCAGTGAAAAACAATTTCACAATTTCTAGAAGTAAAAAAAACCCTAAACCAAACAGTTGCATATGGAAATATAATTTTCTTCTCTACATAGCCTTTGTAATAGGGGGTGAAGAGCATTCAGGTGGATCAAATGCATATGGATGTGTATATACGTTGTAGTGCCTGAACATGAGTTTGGTCAGCAGCTGTCAGTAGCTACAGTTCTAGGAAAGGTTGGATTTGGAGAGAAGCAAGTTACTATTAATATACCTAGGAAGTGGTGGAAAATTTTGCCATAATCTTCTTTCAATTTCTTTTTAAAAACTTACTTTGGTCTTTGAAAGTCATGTAAATTCCCACTTCCAGATTTGCTGTGAGACTTGATGTTGTTTTTTTTTCCCTCTGTTGTTCTCATGAGATATTTAGGTACAGACACTACTTTACATGTATTACAAGTAAAATGTGAGAAAGCAGAGCCTTCAGTTGCTGAAACCATCAGCTGCTAGGAATTTACGTAGAAGGTTTTATTACTATTTATTTGGGAGAGGCTCATTATTTACTTTTTTGACTAGTTTTCTGAATTGACAATTCATAATTTGAATTTGCACAGCGAGCCAGTGCAAGAGAAAATAAGCAGTAACAAGCAATAAAGACAAGCCTAAATACCCCATCCTGAAAAAGGTTTCAAGTCCTGTATTTACAAAAAAAATTACTGAAAATAGCACAAAGGTTTAGAATGAAAATTTTGTCATATGGCTACTTTCCTTAATTGTGACAGAAGAAGTTAATTCATTGCTATTCTTTTTTCCAAATAGGCTTTGACTATAAGACTTGTAATGTTTTAGTGGCACTGGAACAGCAGTCACCTGATATTGCCCAAGGTGTTCATCTACACAGGAATGAAGAGGATGTTGGTGCTGGAGACCAGGTAGATATCTATCACATCTAAAGCATCAAAGATGTCTTAATGGAAAAAGTTTACTCCATCTTCTTGCTCTATTTTCTATATCAAAACCCTTGTCAAAATATTTCCACATTTCTATTTTGGGCTACCCCAGAATAAAACCCGTATTTTTATTAAAACGGTTGGAAGTTCTTTGAGGGCAGACTTTTGCCTAGTGTTTGTTTTAGCAGTCCATGCAAGTCTGGAGACCTCCGACAGTTTGTAGTAGCTGCGAAGATGCCCTTTAGAACTTAGCAAAGGTTTCTTGCTTACATATTTCATGTTCCTGTTAAGTAGCTTTAGGTTCATCAGATCATTCATCTTGCAGCCAGACTAGTCGTGTAAAATGGAATAAACAAAGGATCTTTTTCATTTTCATAGAGCTCTTGAGATTTTGCACAGCAAAAAATTAGGTGATGTTTCAACTGTCCTCAGTGTTAGTACAATGAATATGAGGGTGCTTTTAATTCTCACATATTTCCTGGAGGCAGCTATTGTAATAGGTATTGCACATAATTAAGGCTGTCCAAACTGCACTTATATGAGCTTATATGAGCTAAAAAGCACATATAGATAATTTTGGTATGCTCCCAAGAGACACATACTAACATAAAAACCTCCATAACCTGACTGATGCCAGTATGAGTGAGTTTAAAATTTACAGTAGTTATCATTAGAAGTAATATCTAGTTTATAACAGTGCTGTTGAGAACTGTAAATGGAGGTACCAGAGTCCAGGAGCCAAGCTAATACTGTTCAAAAAATCCCTTGAGGACTAAATTAAAATGCTTTTATGCTGTCATGGGGACATAATCCTACATAAGATGAAAAGATATGTGACTTTCCTAGGCACTTTGATGGCCTCCCTTCCCATTGTATCAGTGTACCTTCCTATCTTTTTTCTCTTACACCCCCCCTCAATATATACTGGATGAGGGAAAAAAAGTGCTGCTAACTCCATATAACGTATGATAATATGATGCAAGGAACATGAGTGAATAACAGCAGAAGCTGTGACTAGAAGCATGTGGCACTGAAAAATCTGAGACAGGTGCCTTAAACTGTTGAATAGTATATCGTTCATGGATTGCTTACATCCCATTCCACTGAAATTTCAGATGAGAGCTGCAGTGTAAGTGGGTCTATATTCATACATAAAAGCCTCTGAAGCTTTTTCACGCTACTAATAACAAAATATCCTGAAACTTTTTCTCCAGCAGATTTTTTTTTTCTGTGAGAGAATCTGGTTTGTTTGTTTGTTTTTTGCTTGTTTGGTTGGGTTTTTTTTTTCACAGAAACGTCTCCATTTTCATCCAGCTTTCCAGCTCAACATTCAGCCTTTCAGTAAAAATTCTAGGAACATAGTTTGTTTCTCATTACACTATAACATGTTGGAGCCTGATCTGAGTTTAGGCTTCTTGCACTGTGATGTAAAACAGTAGAAAGTAAACCTGAGGGTACTAATTACTTCTTGCTTCAGATGAAATCTCATTGCCTTTTGTTGTGGTGCCTTTAACAGTGATTGAAGTATATTTTCTCCCCCTGTAGGGTTTGATGTTTGGTTATGCAACTGATGAGACAGAAGAATGTATGCCTCTAACAATTATTCTTGCTCATAAACTGAATGCCAGGTTAGCAGAGCTGAGGCGTAATGGAGAACTTCCTTGGCTGAGACCTGACTCTAAGACGCAGGTAAATACTGCTGTGGGTTGTCCAGATAGTTGAAAACTGAACACATCAATTACTGTCTTCAAAATTATTTAATATTTCTGGAAAGAAAAACTGTTAGAGTATCAGGATAACCTACAAGTAACAGGTAGAACTTTCCTGCTGCATATGATACTGTCTTCTTGGCTGTTGGAAAATGGTTCAGTTGTATACAAGCCCTTAATCATCTGTCAGTGAAGAGACATTTAACCCTTCAGACCTAAGTGGTTTGTGCTCATTGAAAAAGTGACAGGACATCTAAAGGATTTATTTGTATTTAGGAATTCAGGCTGACATTTTCAAGAACATAAATTTCTGAGGCTTGGGAGTTTTGGTGGAGATCCCAACTGAATGATACATTTTGGACAATTTCATAGAAAATTGGATTGTTCATATTGAGGTGGGATTTTTTTTGTCTTTTCCTTAGCACAGCAAAAATGAAGAATGCAAAAATAGGCTTCATTTCTCATATCCTGGCAACAATATGAGCAGTGATCACTATAATGTCAGCACTGACGTTTTGCTACAGTTTTGCTTTTGGAATAGCACACATGATATTTGATGAATGCCAGTAATACATTTTACAGCAACTTTGGTGTTTTCTTCCTCCTCTTCCCTGTTCTACTCAGGTCACGGTTCAGTATATCCAGCAGAACGGAGCAGTCATCCCAGTGCGTGTTCACACCATTGTGATATCTGTGCAGCACGATGAAACCATTTCCCTGGAGAACATGCGCAGAGCCCTGAAGGAACGTGTGATCCAAGATGTTGTCCCTGCAAAATACTTGGATGAGAAAACTATTTATCACCTTCAACCTAGTGGACGTTTTGTTATTGGAGGGCCTCAGGTTTGTGTTGTGTTATTTTGGTGCTTTTCTGAGCTTGCCTTTCACTGTCTGTCTGTCTAAAATGCTCAGCTTTTTTGGCATGTCTGTCCTAGGGTGTAAGGACCAAGCTGCCTAGGGGAAGCTTTCCTGTGTTTTATATGGGAGAAGGGCCCAGGGTTTCACTTACCATATCCCAAAATAAGGGCATGGTTATACTGTTCATGTGTTGTGACTAGGCAGGCAAGTTGAGCTGAATTGTACATTCTGTGTGGAATGTACAGCCCAGCTCTTTGTTTTCTCAAACCCTCTCAAGACCAGCACTGAGTGAGACATCCAGTCCTTTCTCATGGAAAGCACTTCTTACAGAGAGATGGACAAGAGAAGATTTACTTGTCTTACAGTGAACCTGGTTTTCAGATCTGTATAGTTCTCACTGTACCTGACCCCAGTAAGAGTTGAAGGTGTTCATCAGTCCTGAAAATCAGGCCCAACAGGCTTCTTCTGGTGAGAAAATAAATGTTCCTTTTACTTTATTTATGCAATGCAGGAGTTGGGATTTATAATTTGATCGGTCAGGCAGAACTTCTACTTTGTAGGATCAGCATTTCTGAGATGTAGTTCTTGCAAGCAAAGTTACCATTACCAATGTTTTAGTCTTCAGATACCTTCAGAACTATCACAGAAAATTTCAAAGCTGCTTCCTGAAATTAGATTTAATTTTACAACAGATCCAAGTAGACACTGATTTTCCTTTGTTGTTTGAGTTCATTCACTTTCTGGAATTTGCCAGAATTATTTCTAAGATGCTGTGTCTTTTTTACATTAATGTCACATAACAGGTAGAAAGGTGTTGAGATTAATCATTATACTAATGGTCCTACAAAAAAAAGTCTTTTGGGGCAGTTGAATTGGTTGTATCATTGTAATTTTGTGTATCATTGACGTCCTAGACTATGTATAACTGGAGACTCGAACTGTAAGTTGAAGTTGAATGGACCAACACAGCAATCATAGCTACATAGAAAAAGGCTACACGTATGATAATTTTTGCATGTGCTGTGAACTGCACCCATTAAAAATGTAAATCTTTCAGATGTGTACTGAACTGCATCTATTTAAAGATGTAATATAATTACCTATGACAAGCCAACCAGGAATACCCTTTCTGCTCTTGTGCTGGAACTCTATTGCATATGTTTGCACACACAAACAGAGGCATGTCAAAGTGTCTGTTTACAGCTTTTTAAACCTGGACTAAGTTTACTTAGTATGGGTCAATCTGCCTGTGTGTCCATGACCTTACAACTGTTATCATCACTTGTGCAATTTACAACAGCATTGCAGCAACCAGAAAATAACTATTTCTTTTCTTGTCTTTAACATCTTGAACTTTCTGGTTACTTTTCAGAAGAGTGTTACTCAGTTTTATTTTTAATAAGGCTAGCTGTAGAAGGCTGTCTTAACCTTCACTTAGCTCAGTTCATCTAAGGAAGACACATGCATTTCACTTGGGATTTTCACCTTATGTTTTTTTTTTCACAGAAACGTTGAATTTTCACTATGGCAAAATTAGTAGTTTTGCTGCTGTCACTGTTTTCCCAATAGTAACACCCACTGCTGTGAGGACATTACAGCTCATCGCAATAATGACTTCCATGTGCTTTTCAGATGCATTTGTGCTCATTCAGCACCTTTAAAACACCCTTTCACATGTCCATTTATTTCCTCTTCCTCTCAATTCTGCAGTCAAGTCATGGTGGCATGTAAGATGTTCTTGTTGCAACTGTCTGTGCCATCAAAAATTAAGGTTTGGGTCAAGCAGATTAACACAAGGTTCTGATCTTTTAGACAGGCTCAGCTATCTGAAATTCAAATTTACATCTCACTGCTGTCTTAGCAGAATGAAACAAACAGTGCCAAAGGTTTTCTTCAGTGTATATACACAGCCTTCCTAAGAAAAACTTTGACTCTTGCTTTGTGTTTGCCATGCAAACATTCCAGCAGTTGAATTTTAGTGACATGATATTCTCAGATAAAGAATTTCAAATCTGCCTGCACAGGTGGTGACTGAATTTCAAAATTGAACATTTCCATTCAAACCAGAAAGCTTAAGGATTTAGTAAATTGAAGGAGTCAGACAATTAATCAGCTGCTGATCAACTAACTCAGATCAACCCAGAAATTGCTGGGTACAAGTGTCCATATAATGATGTATAGGGTACCACTGAGATACCTTTTGATGGTAAATAAAAACCCCCCCATCTACTATGTAATATTCACACAACTTCAGATTTTGACCAAAAGATATGAAAGCCTTTTATTTATTGTTTTGCATTATTATTTTGGGTTTTTTTTTCATTTTTTAAACAGTGTGAAATCTCTCAGTGGTTCCTATGTGGCACGTAGTTTTTCAGCAATATTCTGCAATCAGTTTGGATATGATTGATAGGTCATTTCTAAATGAAAGTTTTCATATTGTCAGGAATATTTACTTTTAATACATGCAGTGCATGCTCTAGCCATCTGGGTGTAGACCTGTTTGTTTAATTACCAAACAAATTTGTGAATGGCTTTGTCTCATGAATCTGGCTTTAAAGAATAATTATAGCCACTGTTGCAGATTGGCAAGACAAGTTCATTCCTTCAGCTACCTCACAGCATTCCCTATGTGATGGACTCACAGGTTGTTATAGTCTTCTGAAGGAATGCACAGCCTTTTTTGAGACTTAAAAAAAATGGACTGTAAAATGGAAAAATTCTTTTACTGATTCAGGGTGATGCTGGTGTTACTGGGCGGAAGATCATAGTGGATACCTATGGTGGTTGGGGAGCACATGGAGGTGGCGCCTTTTCTGGAAAAGACTACACCAAGGTGGACCGGTCAGCTGCGTACGCAGCCCGTTGGGTGGCCAAGTCTCTCGTGAAAGCTGGGCTCTGTCGCCGCGTTCTGGTTCAGGTATGGTTTGCTAAGAATGGTGCTTTTCTCAAAAGGATTTTTCCTTTTCGAATTTACTTTGGATATACATCATATGAGACACTGTAGTAGAAGTGGTCTTGGGGATGGCTTGGGGTTGAAGAAAGGAGGACTTGGCATGCTTGGTTCAAGACCACTGTAATATCACTAGAAGCCTATCAGCTTCTTGAAGCTGGACTTCTTCATTTAGCTTTCATTTTATTGGCTATTTTCATGGACTTTTATTGAGCCCTCAACCCTTTGATACTTACTGTCATGGAAATGAGCATGGTGTGACTGGATAACAGGGAAAAAAGTTATCCAGAGATCTCAGTATTTTCAAAGTTTTCTCTTTTTTTTTTCTACAGTTACAAATTGTGCAAATATGAGAAGGGAAGGGGAGGCCTTAGTTTTCATAAGATGATTCATAAATGAGTGCTTTCTTCTGCTGCAAACTGTTGCCCCCCTGAGGTACTTTGTTTATTGGCTAACTGTGACACTTTTTTTCCATAGGTTTCTTATGCCATTGGGGTTGCTCAACCGCTGTCCATTTCACTATTCACTTATGGAACTTCCCAAAAAACAGAGAAAGAGCTGCTGGACATTGTACACAAAAACTTTGATCTTCGGCCCGGAGTCATTGTCAGGTAAAGACACATGCAAAAAGGAAAATATCTTGATGGTCACATCCCAGAAATTATTTGTTGCAAAACCTTTAGCTCTTACACAGCCCCTTGAACTAGCGGGGGATTGTTCCATGCAAGAGGACCTTCTCTCCTTCTGTCATTTTGTCAGTCTTCGCAGTTGATAATTTTTATGGTTCTCCTAGTGTGCCATATATTTTAAGATAACAGATATATTTTTGAAATTTCATATGAAGCCTATACTTTCAACATTTGACCTTCTATAGTATCTGGAAATAAAATAAAATTACTTCTGTATTCCAAGAATTATAAGTTACTTTGCTGGGAAAAAAAAAATGTTTTGTTTTGCAAAAGGAATTGAAAGTTATTTCATGTTTTCCATTACAATGAAGAATTCTCAATAATACGGCCTTTTTCTGTAGCCCTAAAATACTTGACATTTAAGTTGTGTTGGCACTTTTCTTGTCCCCATTGGACATGTTCACTGGTGTGCTTGAATCTCCAGAATATTCTTGCTTGACTGAGAGTGTGGAATGGATATCTACATTAGGATTTTAATGGTAGTTATCATGAAGTATCTTAATATGAAAAAAATTATCTTCTTTTTGTTACACACACAGGGATTTGGATTTGAAAAAACCCATTTACCAGAAGACTGCATGTTATGGTCACTTTGGAAGAAAGGAATTCCCATGGGAAGTGCCTAAAAAACTTGTGTTTTGACATTAGCAGTCACCTTTTAAAAACAGAAAGGAAGAGAAGTCCATTAATGATGAGGATGCTTCTGAAAATTAAATTTGACGGCTTTGTATTCAACAAAAGGAGTTTTAGATTTTAAATGGAAAGGAAGAAAAGGATATTTTCTTGGAAATTGATTATTTTAAACCCTTGGTGTCTTTCATTATCTAAAATATAATGGACAGAGTCTGTTTTTTTACTGAGAATAAGACAACAAAATACAGTTTACTTTTAACTGCTGCTCTGTTGGTTCTTTTAATAAAGACGAAGTATGACTCAGGTACTCAAACCAATAGGTGAACCTGAAACCTTTGATGGGCAAAGGTGAAGACAACTTTCCCAACTGACTAAGGATCAGCATATCTCTTGCTTCTAATTAGACAATGGGAAATTCTGGGGTCCAATTTCCTTACTGGAGTTAGCATTGCATACAGCTGGGGGTTGCTTTGATGGGAAAAGGCTGAATATCACACAACTGTATCTCAGCCTCTTTTGTAGAAGATGTTAACATATATGTAATATTTAAATCACTTTCATTCAATATGTGCTGTTACTGTTGTGTTTCAATTACCTATGTTTTTGAAACGTAAGTGCTCTCCTATGAAACAACAATCATAGAATAAAAAAGCTTTTTCCTACCCTGTATGTAAAGATGTCTCCTTTTCTATATTTTTTTAGTGTTGCAGTATAATGGTCCATCTCAACTCAGCCTCTTACACTTGTGTAGGATTTTAGTTTACCAACATAAAATGCATTTTATTACATATTGGAATTCTGACATGAATTTGTCTGTTCATGAGTGTGTGATCATTTTTTAGTCTGTGCGATTAATAGAACCTCCATAAATAAGTGTTCTTATTTGTACCTTTAAGATTGGTGCTATACAGTATTCTTTCATAATTTTTGCTCCCAAACGTTAGGTTTATTGAATGGCTTTCTGTGTTTAATGTAATTTGGGAAAATAGTAAAGCACAGAGAAATAACTGCAAAACTCTACCAAATTTGGACCAGTTCCCTGTCAGCACCTGCTGACCAAATAGCTGGTCAGTGGCTGGCTTTGTGTGTCCCTGCTGTGGGAACGAGGCTGTGCAGGATGCACATCCCTGCCCATGCCAGTACTCAGCTACGAGTTTTGGGTACCGTGGTGTGCCCCATTACTCCTGCTGGAGCCAGTGACCACCTCTCTTCCTGACAGGTCAGGGCCACTGCTGTACATGTGGGTTTGATATGGTCTAGACTGAGGACAAGGATGTTTCTGTGCCGGTGTGCTGTATTGTCCTAGACAGTGGAAAACTACTTTTTGCGAAGGACTGTGGATTTATCGCAGGTTTGTTTAAATGAGGAGGCTGTGAGATCTTCTGTGATCAGTTTCGTTTGTCAGTAGGCAACAAGGGTGAACTTAATCCTGCAATACAAGGGTTACCTGTGTATGGCCCCCAAGAGGGACTTTGTGGTTTAGCCAGCGTTCTGTTAAACCTTATACACTGGAGAAATGCTGCCACCCTGTGTTTATCTCTTAACAAAATGTGCCTGACTGTGATGAACAGTAAAGGAAAAGCTGCCATTTATTCCTGTCAAGTATGTCATAAACACGATTTCTATCTGATCAAGCCAGAAGTTGCTCCATTTTATTATTTATGCTAATATGCTACATATTCTGTGTAAGTTAAGATAAACAAGTAGCAGGTTTACGTGTAGCTCTTGATCTCCCATGGACTTAACTGCATTAATCAATGGGCCTCATTGGATACTCACCTGGGTACATTTTGGCAGAAAGAGCAGCTGCACCTTAAAGAATGAGTTGGCAAAGATTTCCCAGAGACTATTTTCCCAGGTGCATATTGCTTATCTTCCGAAGAAGAAGACTGCTGTGTGTGTGTCAGCCTCAGAAATGTAAACTGTTTGGAGCCAGGGCGTATTGGTCTGCCAAGAAACATAAACCTTGACATTCATTATTAAAGGCTTGTTTTACTAATGAACTTTTAGGTACCAGTTATGTATACAAAGGCATTTTACTAATAATAAGGAAGTCACCATTCATGCTGCCGCAGAACTGTTTTGTGGAAGTGTTACAGTTCTACACACACCTGTTTATCAAGATGTCCCTGAGATGGCATGAGAATTCTTTGTTAATGCACTGGATGCCTTGCTATTGGCTTAACGTCTTCAGGATCTCCTGAAAAATTGTATTATACTGCAACCAGTAGATGCAAGTGAATGAAAAATTAACAATAAGAAACCTGACAAAGTGCCTTACAAATAAATGTGTTGCATAACATAACATGGAATCAGAATGTCCATGTCTCAACAAAAACAAACACCTGCAGACAAAATGAACAGTTCTGCTCTGGTAGTGACAATAACAAGCATTAAAAGTTTGTTGGAGGGGGAGGGGGTGTGGGCAGGGGGGTGGTATGTGTAGCTGCTTGGTGGGCAGGCAAGGTTAGCTAGAGGTTTGGCAGTGTGTGTGGGGGTGTGACAGGCTGTCAGATGAAAGGCTATGATCTGAACTCTGCATTCTACAGATAGGGTCAGGCACACCCCTGGCACCTTAGATGGATATACCTGCTAGTAAATTTGTAGGGTAGAAATGATTGAACTTCTGTGGCAATTTCACTAGCTATTCAGTTTTCCCATAAGGGGATATAAGCATATGAAGTTCATGGCGCCATTAAAATAAAAAAAAAAAGTGGCTGAACTCTGCATGCCACAGGATACAGAGTATATTCTCTTCATTCAAATCAGTCATCGTCTGATGTTCTGAGCTTTCTCTTGGAGCATGATATATGAGGTGAAGCCCTGTAGGTGAGGCATTCTTATGTTTTCTATATGAGTGTATGTATGTGAGAGAGACAGACAAACACAGACAGTTGGGGAGGTGGAGAGAGAGCAAGAGCATGGAAGAATGTGCATACAATAAACATGTTTACAGTAAGCCAGCTAATCTGAAAAATTCCTGGTGGAGTTGGCAGCACCGGAGAGGTAAGTATGCCCCAGTATCCTAATGAAAATGCCCCCTTGCCCTCCCTCAACCGTTCTGGCAAGCTATCCTTGGGCTTCCTGGCAAGTGGGGCAATATTTTCATCCCCCTAATCCCTTATTACAGCATTGCACTGGAGTGAGGCACACTATAAACAACCAGCCACCCACGGACACGCAGCTTTGTGCCTGACTCCAGTGCTTGTGCTCTTAGGCACCACAAAGAACAAGTAATTAGCCCCTGGTCTCCTGCAGAAAAAAATGTTGTTCAGCTCCTGCTCACATTGGAAAACACTGTTTTTTCTAAGTTTAGCAGTGCTTCTTGCAGGTAAGATATTGCCATTCTTTAATATGACTGACAATTATTTAAATAGCAGCTGTCTCAGAGAAATGAAGGACCCTGCTGGGGAACCCAGCTCTGAATGGACACAAACAGGTGTTCAAATTGCTAAGTGCTTCAAATAAATCAATATTCACATAGTTTATTCACATTTGAGCCCTGATCACCTCAGGCATACAAGGCAAGACTAGGACTGCAGGATAGGGGCACAATTGCTCCAAACAAGCACTGTTAGGCAGTATCTGGGGTTTGTTCATGTGTCAGGAGGGATTATTACATAGCTAAGTACCTGCTTTTTCTTGTCTTTTAGGTTTTCCTGATATCAGAGCTTTTGCCAGTTGAAGTGAATGCAAAAGTGCAACCATAGATGATGTGATTGAGAGTCTTGAGGTAAGAGGTGGCTGTATCGTCTGCCCCAGGGTCTGCTCTGCACACACCCCCTGTGCTGGTGAGCTCCTGCCACATCTACCTGTGCTGGCTGGGCAAGCACAATTCGTGTATTGCTTTGGCAAAGTACAAAATGCATGCTGGGGAGGGGAGTTACATGCAGGAACAGAAAAATATTAGTGTTGTTTGACTTCCCATGTTTTTGGTCCTGCTACTGCTAGTCCAAAAAATGTCCTTGTAGAGATGTTTTCCAGGTTTGCTTTGCTCCAGATACATAAAGTGGTTTTAGCATAAACAGTATAGCTATATGAATAACAATAGCTAGCTAAAAATACATTAACTTCTTTGTTTACAGACATTCACAAATAGATTTTTTTTACACACATACACAAACGCACACACAGAGTCTATGAGATGCCAGCATTAAGAAGATATACACAACAAACCAATGTTTTGTATAGAAAGAAGATACATACAGTTGCTTACAAAGGCATCTTTTCATATGTAGGAAAAAAACATGCAACCCATACCAGTCCTCTTCTTGAGCTCAATATGATGGAAAAATCCTATCTAGTCACAGTTTTCAAAAACAGCTACCAGATATCTTCCAAAACATTGTGAGGAAATGTGTTACTTAAAGCTATATGATTTTCAGGATGGTTTTTGTTATGCATTAAAAAAAAAAAAAAAAAAGGAAAATTATTTGATGGCTTTCATTAATTAATTTCAAGACTCCAAGATCTTTCCTCTTCAGCTTAGACTTTTTTCCCCCTAAATCCATATAAATATTTAGAATGCTTTCCTGAAATGATTGCCAAGGGTGAGAAAGCTTCAATCAATTCTCTTGTTTGGACACTGCAAGAAACTCTTGATCTCCTGCACCCTGTTCAAGAGCAATGTGAGGTCCCTTCCTGAACCAACGCTCCCCTTTCCGGGGTGTTGAACAAAGTGACAGTGCAGAAGTACTAAGAACATTTTTCCTACTTGTAGTCAGAGTGAACTAAATGCCTGTATTTCTTTGGAGGGAAATAACATAAAAGACATCTCAGCAACAGAAAGCATGGATGCTAAACCCCTGTGCTGGCCTGGACTGGGGAGGCATGGCTGCACAAACTTGTGGGGTTCTGCAGCCTGGGCAGTGCTGCTGAGCAGCACCACAGAGTCTCAGGCTCAGAGCCTGCTTGGTGTCTGGGAGCCAGCATGNTGAGCAGCACCACAGAGTCTCAGGGGCAGCAGAGCCTGCTCTGCCCTCCAGCCAGAGCCTTCTTGGTGTCTGGGAGCCAGCATCCCATTCATATTTTTCCAAGAAATATCTTGATTATTTTGGCCACAATAGTACAGAATGTCAGTGCTGGGAATGCAAATGCCACTTTGAGCCACCTCTAAAGTGCAACTGGGGCTGGTGGCACTGTTCTTATAGTGACAAGTGATAGAAAAAATTTGGTGCAGCCAAAAAAATAAACAAGGAAAAAAAAGTTTTAAACAAGTTAAAAATCCTTACTTTGGCGAAGTCAGGTAGTGGGGGCAGTTACCAATTGCACCTGGGTCAATGAGTTTGCTTGGGAAGGGAAGACTTATAATCACTTTCACTCTGATACATTGTTTCCTTTCTCTCTTCTTTTTTCTTCTTAATCCACTCAAAAGTTTGCAAGCAGCTGCCTCCGTGCCCACTCCCACAGGCCCCCAGAAACAGAGGTCTGGTGTGTGTCACCATTGACAGTGCTCAGTACTGCAAACCCATGTGCAACAAGGTAACATTCATGGCTTACTGCTGCTATATTGCTCCATCTATTCATTAATTTACAGGTGTTTATTATGTAATGAATAACTTTCCTTGCTATACTTTTTTGTATCCCTCAGGGCTGAGAGAGGTTGCAGTGTTTGTATTGATCTTTACTGGCTGAATGTTTCTTCATCTTACAGTTACCAGTATGTATCCTATGACACAGTTTGTTTATTTTCTCCCAAGGGTTATGACTTTCAGTTCCTCAGAAGTAGACTGTATGAAGTATGTGGTAATGCCACTGGGTTTTCTTGGACCACACAGCTTGTTGGGGGAAAAGCACTGGCTGTTTGCAATCATGGGTATTTCTCAAGCATATCTGTTTATGAGAACAGGAGGCTCCATCTCTTTTGTTTAAAAAAGGAGGAAAGAAAAGTTTTTCTTTCTTGACATGTGTGACAACCATGTGAGAGCTAGAACTGGGCTGCCAAACAGCTGAATGAAAAATCACATTAGCTTTAAAACTTCCATGAAGGCCTGAGCATTGATATTTCAGACCAAGGTAGCAAATACGACATGTATGCAATGTTTGTGGGAAGATGAGCCTTTTATTTTTTAACAATAAATTGGTATCACTTTAACAAACCCATGTTGCACAAAGCCTGTGTGACCCACTGGACAGACAGCAGTAGAACATAAAACTGTTTATCTTGCAACAGTGCTTGAAGAATCTCAGCAAAATTGGCCAACACCTGCATTGTTCCCTGTGTATACACACAATAAACTCCAGCAGCTGGCCCCCAGCCAACATCTTCATGCAGCAGCCCAAGGGTTTTAAGACTCCTCCCACTGTGTCCATTGAGCAATCTGTGACCCTAAGCAGGCTGTCTGACTCTGTTATTATTGCCTTAATTTAAAAATAAATATGCATATAGATATACAAAAGGGTCACCCTATCTCTCCTATAGCTAATGGAAAATGTTTTTGTTGACAGTGCCGTGTTGCTAGAGCAGTTGTTTTCCAAGGCTTACCAAAAGCAATCGTCTAGGCACTTTTATTCCAAGTTGAAGACTTTAGGCTTGAAAATGGGAATGCCAGCACTTATTCAAGGATCAGAACAAATCTAAGCTAAGTAATTCAGCTCTGGGGTTTTTTTGTTTGTTTTCTTTTGGTCATCTTTGATCTTGCCAGCTTCTGAGGTGGCCACCAGTGGAGCTAAATCTGCCTATTTCCCCAGCAACAGCACCTGTCTGCACACACTAGCCTTCACTGAAACTCAGAGAGAACAGCTAAACATCTTCCTCAAAGAGCTTGCTGAGCAGGGCATCAATGGCTCCAAGCAGGATGAGAAGGCTGATTGTATCATCTGTGGTTTCTAGCACCAAAAATCTTGTGCCACAGACCAGCCAGCTGTCTGCAGTCTGACATGGATATTTTGACAAGAGAAGCAGAGCACTGAAAGCATTGCTAAGACATGTAAACATACAGCTTTTATTTAGTTAAAGGACTAGAGATCATAGTTATAATATGACCTCAGTGTTGGCATACAGAGATATGGTAAATCTAATCACGTAGCTCATGGTAGAAGTGTTTCAAAGAAAGAAACTTACTTTTATGGCTTACATTTTTCTAACTGGAATAAAATAACATTTATAGTTGTTTAATGGACGCAGTCATGAGTTAAACACACTAATTTTTATCAGAAGTCGTTCTCTGTCAGGGATCATCTTTACTGAGAAAGGGCCATACTTCTACTTGCTTTTTTAGTTGCCACTTAATCACTATTCTTGCTCTGATGATCATTAAAGTAATGAAAGTCATGATTACTGGCTGTAGGGATGTAATTTTTCATTCATGTGCCTGCTTGACTGGGAGTTAGGACAGCAGCAGAAAACCTGTCCATTGTCCACCTAGCACTCAATGCAAGTGAAGGCCAAAGACAACTTAGCACTGGTAATCGAGTTTATTTCTGGAGCTGTAGCTACCAAACAGATGTGCATGTGAATTACTGTGAAATGTAAACAAGCTTAGTTTTTGCTTGGTTTCCAGTGGAATATGTGCTTGGATTTATATTTTAATTTTCTGCTGTTGAGTAAACACTGAACCTGTAGATTTGAAGAGAGACAGTTCATGTGTGTTTGTGTTTCCTTTACCTTCTTTACCTTTTCCCCATTCCTCAGACACAGACAGCATAGTTGTGGTACATGATGTATAAATGACCTTTACATTATTAATTGGTTAAATGATTCATATATATATATATTTACATGCTTATATTTCAGACTCAGAATCTATTCATTACAAACAAAAGAAATCATCAGTTGCTTTTGGGCCCAGAAGCAGACAGTCATATGACAATGAGTGGAGCAGACAATTACACCAGCAAAGGGATGACTTGGCTGCTTTGACTGCTTATAAACCATACAGCAGTAACTGAAGTCATTGTGTTGGAGACAAAAGTGCTGTAGTCTTAAAGAAAAGCAATGGGTTTTGAATCACTGATGGGTTTGTTTATTTCTGGCAAACAAATGATCTCTATCAAATGAAATTATAATGGTTTTGAGTCTTCCAGCCAAGTCATTATCAGTGGATACTCAAATAAAATATCTGGAGCACTTTCCAGTATAATTTTTCTACTAGTGCTAAAAACATTTTTTCTTTCAATTATATCAATCTCTTCCAATGACTTTCTAAACCAACCAACTAAAGAAAAGAAAACTAATACTGTATTTCATGATGAAATCAAATCCATTGCTCTTGTAAAATGACAGAAACTGTTAAATCTGTGCATCAGAAATCCTGATAATGAGTATTACACAATGTAGAAGAATTAGGCTGGAAAGCTTTAATATGTGTCATGAATTTGATATTAACCCGGAGATTGGGTTGCAGGGGATTTTTTACAAAACTTGCAGAGAATCAGTTTTGTTCTATGCCCATCATCCAAGTCATCATTTATATATGAGAAAGGGAAGTTGAACCAATAAGCTTCTATGACACAGTTAAAAACTAAAGTAAAGTAAACTTAATAACGTTATTTGCCAGAGTAATTTTGCATAATTTATTTCAGGCAAATAGTTGCTGTATGTTTGCATTAACTTCACGTTGGTGTCTGGCTGGGCATGTCTGAGCATTGGGCCATCCCTCATGCTCCTGCTCTAGCCCCGGCTTGGGGGAGCTTTTTGTTCTGGTACTCAGGGGGTGCAGGGGGAAGAAAATTTTATACAAGAAGAGAAATTCTGAACATTTTAAGCCAATAAGTTTTCAGATCAGACAAAAGAAGCACAAAAAAAAAGAAGCTTATTTATTGCACCATTCTCTATTGGCCTACAATTCTCTGATTTTTTTTTAGGTTTTGCAATAGAGCCAGACTAAAGCGCTACCTCCCAGAGTATCCTGCATGTTTTTGATAAGTCCACCTGCATAACTCAGTCATCTCAGCTAAAGGCTTTGGTAATATTTAGAATGTAACTATAAAGATTTCCTGATATTAATTAAGGGAATACAATGCTGTATTATCCTTGCTTCTCTTTCAGTCCATTATAACACAAGAGAAGAACTCAATCTAGGAACTGAGCCAACAACAGCAATTAAAACATAGCCAAAAAATGGAAGGCAAAGTGCCGAGAACTGTAGATCATGACAACAAAATTACACAGTCTCTTCTCACAGGAACTTAGCAATGACAGACTGCTAAACCCATTGCTTTTGGGTGGATCATAGGCCAAAAGAGTGATCTTGAGAGATGTTGTCATTCTGAACCATCCTCTACAGGGATGGGTGGTGTTACAGCTGGTACCAGGACTGGCTCACACTGAGCTGTGCAGCGAGATCTGCGGCACACGCTTCATCCTCCAGATCACCACTGCAGCGGGGGGCAGAAACATGAGAAAACTCATTATCAGCACTGCAGCAAGAATGACTAGCAGTATTTCCCATGGGGCCAGGATTGTTTCCACCATGATTGCCTCCATGTCAAGAGTCTGAAGCTGTAAAGGAAAAAATATACTGCATTATTTTCTTGCAAATAGGAATTCTGACTGTATAAACATGTTTACTTTAACCAGCATAGGGCTGTCAGCCTTTTTGGCCTATTTTTTTACCAGCTTGAAGAACAAACCCATTTCCTTGGCTGCAGGTCTCAGAAGAGCTCCTGCTCTTTTTTTTTTTTTTTTTTTATTCTCTCTGTGTCCCAAGAGCCCCCATGGAGAATCAGCCTGCCCTTCCCCTTTGGCTCAGCTGCAGTCACTGATGCAGATATAAAATACCATGTCCACCCTGAAGCACCATTCCTGACCCTTGGGTAAGCCATTGTCAACCTCTCTTAAAATTTTGATTTCTGAGGCACTCTGCTCACACTTAGACCATCATTACACAAAATGATTATTACATTGACATGTATCAAAGCTAAGGCTGAGAACAAAAGGATACAATGGACAGGAAAACTGTAATTTGATCTGCCATCAGAACGCATATTTTATCTCTTTTTTTTCCCCTACAAAGTAGACTTTAGAAAGAGCAGGGAGGTTAAGAAGGAGTTAAATCATGTTGATTTTGAGACCAGGAGCATTAACATTTGTGTCCTAGGAAATGGAGAGCTCAATGCAATTCATTCCACAGGACCCACACACCTGAAAACCTTAAGGACTGCAATTCCTTCCCTAGGACACACACATGTGAAAATTGTAAAGAAGCCAAAGCTCTGCTAGGGTGAATAAAAGAAAGTGTCAGGGGCTGAGTAGGTATTCTTCACAGCTTCTTACCTCTGTTCCAGTAGTGAGATGATTTCCTGAGAAGCTAGTGTTGCCTATGGCCTGACGATTGAGCCTACAACTCCCCAGAGGAGATCTTGGGATTGTCCGGGTAGGTAGTTTACCTGGTTTTTGTCACTAGGCCTGACCTTTATGTAAAGGGGAAGATGGAAGTGTTGATAGGACATGAATATTTAAAGAGAGTAGAACTATTTGAAGAATTGCTAGCAACTGAGTACCTGGTAGTGTTAAAATTGTTGTGATCTGAGAGGAGATGCAGCAGATGTCTAGTAACAAATCTTGGAGGATTTAGGCCATGATACTCCTTAATGAAGCCTAGCTATCCATTAGGCAGACTCCTAACGGAGTTCCTCTTTGTTGCTGTGTCACTTTACACTTAGATTACTGCCAAATGTTGCAAGCAGGGGAAAAGTATGGAGGGTGAAGGTGAAGCTCCCCTAGCTCAAGGACTGGAGTGCGCTCACAGCTGCTGCCTCCCAGCCAGTGAAGACACATAGCTGTGGCAGGAAGGTGGCTCAAGCTGGAATGCTGCCCACCAGGTTCATTCCCTGCAGCTGGCTATGCTTTGTTTGTTTTTACCCAAACTATGAAATGGCTGTGTGGTTTTGCCTGTTTTTATCTGCTCCAACTTGTAGCTCTGATGATGTGGGCTGTGCTGTGGAGCCTGTCAGGCTGTGTGATATTCTGATCTTTCCTGTGGTATTCTTTGATATTCTTCTCTTCCCTTTGACTGGTGGGTGAAGGTGAGTGTGAGGTCATTCTCAGCCAGGAGAGACTGTGGGAGAGGGATGTGTTGTCCCCCAGTTTGAATTTCTTTGTCAATTCCTTTAAATAGCTGAATTTCTGACTTGCTTTCTGGTCTCTTTTTCCTCCCTTTTTCTCTGTTAGCCATCTTCTGTTAAGCTCTTGCTCCTGCCACTTTTGCTTCCCTTTGGAGCTTTCATTTCAGTTCTTGCTGTTTGTTATTTAATTCCCTTCCTCATTCTTCTCTCAGTTTGTTGCAATTCCTTTGTTTGGACAAAAAGTTATTCAGCCATAGTTCTCATGGGAAATCCCCATCCCTGTTTTCTGCTCTGTTGGTTCCTCACCAGTAGCTGGCTATGGGTACAAAATCCAGTGAGAGCATCCACTGCTCTGCCAGCAGCCTCATAGAGTGAGAGTGAGAGCAGCGCATAGCCCTTTTCCTTAAATCCTGGCTGTGAGGGAAGGTCACACCAGTTAAATTTGCACAAAACTTCCAGCGATTTTCATCTGGACTATATAAAACTATGTTGTGTGAGAACTAGAGATCCCAAGACACACTGGATGCTGAGGGTGAAGGAAGGCTCTGTTCTTTGCCTCTGCTGAGAAAGTAAATGGCATGGTTTAAGGTGGGGAAGGTGAAGTGTGCTTGAATGCTCAATGTTTGCTCCACAGGCTGTATTGTGAGGCACCACAGGGAAGGCATCCCTTGGTGAAAATGACATAACCTATGCTATGCTTGGATAAGGAATCACTGTCCTGACAGTCATACTATTGGCAGTGAAACAAAGATTTGACAAAACAGCCCCTACATACATCTGTGGGAGAAGCACTTGCAGGGAAGCATTGCTGGGGTTCTGTCTGACTTGGCCTTTCTGAGCCGCTGAAGTGCTCTGCTGTCAGCAAATAATGGTGAGGATGATAATTCAGAAACATTAGGGAGTGATGGGAAGGTCTGAGTGTGGAGACTGCTTTGAGGAGTCAAGGGTGTGTGGTTGAAGGCTGTAAAGAGCAGTGGTTCATTTGCCATGGGCCTTGCTCGCCTGTCAGAGCTGTTGACTACATTGACTTTAACTAGAAACGTTGCTGCTGGCTGGTCTTATGTAAGCCTCCAAAGTATTAATTTGGTTACCAACATATTCTATGCTTTTCCTGCATTCGTGTTCTCATGTCTTAAGGTTTCTCTGAGTCAATATCCCTGCCATCTTTCTAAACCTCTAAGGTTTGATTATGGGAAGGTATGAATGAATCAAAATAGCAGTCAAGCAAAACATAGCTCTAGAAATACAAAAGCAGCGATGTTTCTTTCAGAATAAATACATACTGTCACTGGAGTTTTGAAAGATCTTTATCTCAAATCCTCATCATTGAACATGGAAGCATGTCAAATCTGGTCTGTAAACCATAAAGTATTTTGCAGTGAAGGATGCTCTAGGTCTATCTCCTAAATTTAACAACTGGGTAGAAGAGTGCGGGCCTATGTAAGGACTGGAGCTGAATGCATTAAATGGAATGAAATGAATGACTTCTTATAGTAGTATACAATAATGAAGGCATTTGGGGAGCGAGAGGAAAAAAGAGGTCTATTGAAGGAGTATGACTTCTGGCTGTACCTTCATTTTCTGGTGTTTCATTTAAGATTTGCCTAAAGGCTATGCATATTAAAGTGGATTTTTTTTCTGCATTACAGTTGGTGGAAGACCTTTCTGGACACTAAAGAAGGCTTCGTCTTAAAGTGGACAGAAACCTTTTGAAAAAAATTACAAGTCTATTCTTAAACTCTCTAGAGAAAATTATAAACTTGTATGATTCTGAAAATGAAGACGGCATGCTTCATATATTTAATGCAATCTAAAGTAGGCCCTGTAAAAATGCATCCCTTAGATTGTGGATTGCTTTACTGCTCTCCTTATCTCGGCATGGATTCACTTATGAATTCCAATATCTTTAAGATCATGGCACACAACACTTGCAGAGGACTGTACAAGCAGGAAACAAGACTTGCTCTGTAGTATATTTAGTTATGTACTGTCTGTTGGCTTATGTCTTGATGCAATATAGAAAAGCCAGAAAATATTGTCTGACCATTTGGTTTGGAGCCTTAACTTTTGATTATTAGGAAAGAAGCAAAAACACATAGGCAGACAGGGTGCTTTACTCTGTATTTATCCCCTATCACAAATTGGAGGGGGGAGCTATACTTCCTCAATGTACAATGAGGTCAAATGCTGACAGTAGCAATATTGCTATGAAAAAAAAGGCCTATTTACAGACTACAAAAGTAATTTAAAGCTTCAGGACAACAGTCTGAAGGTTACTGGGCGGTCATGGTAACTTGAGAAGTTCCCTTATGCAGGGTGCTTGTGTAAGGTGGTGACTTCCCAGTCTGTAACTTGCTCTCAGTTGTGGTTTCTTAGAGAATGTTTTGCATGGGGCAAAAATATGATCTGGTATCTGAATTGGCACTTAGATAAATAATTTATCTGCCTCCAAGCTTCATAATTATTGACTATAGTGTAATAATTTTTTCTGTCGTCTTGGAAAGTCATAGACCTAGTACTGCTGACTAAACTTTGGGAACAGAAAAACAAGCTTTATAACATTCTTTGGCAGGCCAGTAAATGTGTAAGTGCAGCCACCAAAAGGCAGAATGGATCAAAGTCTTCAAGGTCTGTTTCATATCAGTGAATAGTTATATTTTCTCTTGTTTCTGGCAGGACATTCTGATTAATAACTACAGCACATAATGTCAATCTAAAAGTACTTCAGACCAAAAGACTCACTCAGTTGGAAGCAGAGAAGAAACTTTGCCTTTCATCTTCACATCCAACAGAAAAGCTACAATTCCTTCACCTCCCACAACACAGCTTTTCAGAGTTATACCATTATTTAAATGCTTTTGCAGAGAACTGATTCTGTATAAATTCTGTGACACTTAAATTATGTCTGGAGTTGGATGGCTTCAGGTAGATGAGAACATCAGTGCCTGCCACAGAACAAATTCCCTACTTGTGAAATACTAGGTGCTCTTACTGAGTGAAAACCTTCCTGCTAAATATTTGTAAAGCAAGCATAAACATGCCTCAGGATGACACTTGCTTATAGGCTTGTGTGTCCGAGTATTTATGGAAGCATATCAAGAAAATTATACCCTTGATTAATGTCCAAACAGATGAATTTGGTGTTTAATTCTGTGCTTGGTGACCTGCCCTAAGACTTTTGTTTCTAATTCTATTTTTAACTCTTGGCAACAGCATTAGGTTCTACCCCAGATATTCTTGGAGGCAAGAAAATACTGACAAATGGGGGCATATGGATTTCAGCAGTCACTTGCAAAGACCTGGCTGGAAACATATTGTGAGGCTTGGGCCCTAGTGCCCTGCTTCTCTATTTAGTCTATCTTTACCTTGTCAAGTAATCACTATTAGTTAAGGCTCTCTTCCATTCCATGTTGGAGGAGGGAGGAGATGAGAAACTATTCCAATATCAAAGAAAATGACTGTAGCTTTAAGAAAGACCAGCCAGCAAGAACAAGTTTTCTAAAAGAGCTCTAGGCCATTCACTGATTTTTCAGTAATATTTAAATGAGAATCAATCCTTCCCTTTTCCATCTCCGTCCACAAAGACAGGGCCCTATTCAGTATAAGCTTGGATTTTCATTATTACTGAAATATACTGAAGCTACAGCAGACAGTACGAAACAACTTCTAAACAATGTAGTTGTATTACCACTTTTGGGAATACACAGACTTCTCTTTGTGTATTCAAGTGACAGTACTCAGTCCCTAGTTTTTCTGGTGGAGATTAATACAGTCAGATTGGATGAAAAAATGCAATAGTACAAAAACATATATATGAAATGTTAGATTTCATATAGAGAATTCATATACATTGTAGAATGTATGATTCTACAATTTTTCATATTTTAGTAGGTCACCAATTACACTAAATTATGCTAATTAAGCATATCAAATACCAGATATTTACTTGAATTGAAATTCCAGTATCTTCTGTAAACAAGTCTTGTAACTCTTTATGTGAGGAGAGTTTTTATTATCTGCATGTGAGAGTTGCTCAGTAACATACAAAGATAGACTTGCAGGTGCTTTAGAACAACTGGAGCTGCAGAACATTTCCTGTTCTGCAGAGGTGTGGACACTTTTCTCCCAGGCACATTTATTTTAATGGAAGAGCAAGTCAAAAGGGGTAAGCCAGCAATGAACTTGTTCTGCTTCATTTTCCACTCAGTCAGTGACTTAAATATTTAGCCTTCAAGTGAGGAAAACCAGTGCTACTGTGTACTTGTTCTCTAACTTAACTGCTGACTTCCTATTAATAGTTAAAGGTGATTACACATGACTAGTTTTCTGAAGAGGTCACTGCTGCTGTAATGTCTGTAGTGTGCTTGTAACAGTGTGCAACTGCAGAAAGGTGGATTCCTATACCATTTCTGTGACTGTGTGTTACAAGCAGAGACAGCNCCCCAGCTAATAAAAAACTCTGGTTACTTAAAACCAGAAAACTGTCTGGCACAGTGCTGGACTTGAAATGAGGATGATGATCAAGAGAGAACTGTACTGCAAGTTAAAAGTGTCACTTAAAACTCCTGTAGGAGCCAGAAATCAAATTAATGAGTTTGGTATCTTAGGGAAAAGGCTGCATTTAAACTATGTAAGAGCTAAGAAAGGCCTAATAGTGCTGCTTTGATCTCTAGAGGGCCAAACCTTTCAAACTAAGTGTATGAAAATGCTCAGAATCATTAAAAGAAATGTTATTGAGTTTTTTTGTTATAAATATCTCCCTCTACAAGTAACTAATTAATGAAGTGCTAATTATAAATATTTCAGTTTTCACTTTTGAAGGATTTCAGCCTCTATAAAGCATGCTGTGGTGTAGTCTGATTATTTTCAAGTAAAATATGTGTAGATTTAGCTTTCTATGAGAAGTCACTGCAGGACACGAACCTAGCTTCAAGTATTTTAAAAACAATATGAAATTTGGGTGCAGAAATCAACTATGTGAAACATGGGAGAGGATCTGAAAAAGTTATGATGAAGACAGAATATTTAATGAGGCAAAAGTAGTGTAGCATACTGTTGGTATTATGCTAATCATGCCTGTAGTTTCATATTGCTTCCAAAGGAAGCAGGTGATTACAATAAAGTTAAAATGTGAGAGCATTCTCAGCTGTTATTTAAAGTATGCATAAATCACACTTTTCTGGACATTTAAGTTTTGATTTTTGTATATTGTCTAATAAGATAGCTTTATGTGTTATCTTAGCACATTCTGGTACATGTCTATTTGTTTTCTGATTCTTGAATATGTTGCAGAGAGGAGTTACCTACATCCCAGTCAAACAGACATTTCCTATTCTAAAATACTTCAAATACTTTTGAATTATACAAAGCTGAAAGTCTGCTAACTTTACAAGGAGAATAAAGGATTGCCCTATTCAGTCCACTTGCAGACATAATTCTAAGCATTTAGCAAACTATTTTGATATTGGCAAATGTAAAATAAACTATGTGAGTAGCAACTCTCTATTTCCTTGTTCATAGCTTTCCTGCTGACAACCTTTTAACCAAATTAGAGATAATTTAGCTATCCCTTTATTTTTGAGGAAAGGCTTCAAAAATTCGTGTAGAATCTTTTTATCTTTCTCAACTTGACTACCTGAAATAAATTCTTTCTCTAAAGCTTGTGTGGTCCTTTGGGTATTCAAATCTTTTCTGTCTACTCTTACCTTCTCAGTGTCCTCAAGGTGTCTTGCAAGTCTTGCAAATAAAATTGGGTTGCTTTGTTTGGGTGTCCATCCTCTGCTGTCAGGCAGCAAGAGTGTGTTAGAGGAGGTGTTCAGCCTGCAGAACCAAAAGGGAGAGTGAAGGCAGTGTCCCCTCAGCTGTTCAAGGCTCAGGTGAGTGCAGCAGTGTGCACAGGTACTTGTTTGTACAGCGACGCCTGTATCACCTCCCACTTGGTGTTCTTAAAGTGGAACAACACTTTCCAAAGAACTGATGAAGCCAGTCTGCCTTGACTGCAGTTTGCTCAGATCAACAAAACAATAGTGGTACTTAATAGTGACTACACATGCACAAGATGTTTTAGGAGACAGTCACTTTTAGTGAGAAATTTTTTTTGGCCAACTTTTTTTGCCAGGTAACCAGTTCAGCTTTCCTTATATAAATCATCTTATTTACTAAGAAGTGAGAAATTTGATTAACTCAGATTCTGAGTGATCATTATTATGAACAGCACATGCAGCCTTCAGAGAATGAAGGCTGATGCTTCTGGTTATTGCAGATCCAAGGGGCGCATATACTCAACTCTCTTCTAACTTTCTATATTCAACCACTCACTTGCTAATTACAAGCTTAAATATCTGAAAAATCAGTTATGAGCAGACTACTCCATATAATACATACTGTAGCAAAGAGCACATAGAAGCCTTTTCAAAGGCTTTGTTAAGCCAGCTCTGGCTCTGCTCCATGCTGTTGTGGAGGTGGCATTACACAGTCCCTGAGAACTGGCCCTCCTGCCTGAACACAGTACTGCATTGGACCCTTGTCTGTTGACGAAGGAAGGTACGAAGGCCAAACTCAAGTCTGAGTGAAAAACCTCGTTGGTGGGAATAATGAAGTCTGTGCAACTCTGTCTTGAAATGGATATATCTAAAGATGTGTACAATTGCACCTACTGAAAGCAAATTTCAGATTGCAAGGATGTGCCTGACGATCTCAGAGCCGCCCAACTGTCAACAGACTCTTTTAAACTCTTAGAAAACAGAAAATGTGAAATAGGATAGTTTTACAGCTGTTAAGAATAATTTTTCATGACAATTGTTTGGAGGATGGGGGAATAATTGTTGTCCACTATACAAGACAGAATCAGCAACATGTTCCCCCCTCAAAACTTGACATGTGACTTCCAACTCTCATGATATTTGACACTAATATTTCATCTTGACAAAACCAAATCCCTCTTTAAGTTTCTTTCTAAGAAACTTAACTTGTTTATCCTGGTTTTTTACTAACTTTTCAGACTAATACAATTTTAATTTTACTTAATCTTGGTAGTGGTACCATTAGGCTCACATTTGGAAGTGGTGCTCTCCATTGACTGAAAAATGAACATCACAGTTTGGCTTGTCAGCATGTTGGGTAGTCCAGAACATGCACAATTACTGATAAATACGTGGCAATGGTGGCAGTCTTAAAAGGCACAACTAGTATTTAAGGTTAGGATAGGGTGGATTAGGCTTTTAAAATAAGTTTGCAAATGTTTCAGAAAACAACTTTGAAGTAAAAGGTTTCTATCCCCGGGGAATCTTGTCTTTCTACAAATGCTGTACTGCCCTCTCATTCAGATTTAGGAAATAAATTTGGTGCCCAAATGCTGAACCAATCTGCTTTTCAGGCCAAGACCGCTCTTTCCAGACCTGCTTGCTGTCAGTGGGGTTATTGGAGGTGGAAGCTTCAGGCAGGGAGACAAATATTTGTTTTGGGGTTTTATGTCTTCACATAGTACCACAAGTACCTGCAGTACGTACAGTCTGAACAGGGTTAGCACCTGTAGCTGTGGAATAACATATGAAGTCCTTTACCCTCTTCCCTGGAAGTCCACAGGGGAATTGCCTAAAGAAGGAGTGATAGCGGAACTTTTCTGCTGTGGCACATATTAGTTAGACTAACACTGAAGGCAGACTGTTTCACACACCTGCAAATAGCTCTAATTTTGACATAACTCTAACCCCCTGAAGATAAGCGGGATGAAATAAAAAACTTACCATGGCTTTAAATGTTTGGTGGTGGTGGAGTGTGTGTTCAATTTCATTCTCAGACTGATGTTAATCATTGTAAACTTCCTAACCTTTTTTGGAATATGGATGAGTGTCAAACTACTCTATGAGGTGATGCTTATGATCCTTTTTCCTTGAGCTCGTGGCAGAGTTAGTTTCACAACAGGAGTCACACAAAGCTGAAGGCTGTGGGTGAGTGAGCTGTTAAAGTTTTGTGAATTAGAAGAGTTTGAAAGTGAAATATTGACTATGAGCTCCTGAGTCCTCATTTCCTTTCTATATACCTGTTTCAACTGGGTTAATGTAGCAGTCTACATAGACCTTACACGATGGGTGATTTAGTAGTTTATGTTTTGGCTATGTTGTCCAGAAATGAGGCACTAGTTAATAGCTTATAGATATTTTTTACATGTCAAACAGATGCATGGATAAACTTTTGTGAGCAAAGTTTTATCCTTGCATATGTTGAGAAACTTTACAGCTCTTGGAAACACGGTCCTATTTAGTAGGCATTGTGATGAAGGATTTGAATACTGCTGGAGTGAATAATTAAGTAACCTGTGGAGGTAGGCCACCTGCAGGCACCAAATTGTTGAAGCAGAAAGGTGTCTTAGTTTGATGTTAGCCCTGTTGTATTAACCATCCTAAGTAAATACCTGTAAGATAAATTGCTTAGTTTGCAGAGGATAACAACAAGAATAATTTGCAGGCCCTGACATCAAATCAGGGCTGAATGGAGTCCAGGAAGAGCCATGCCTTTTCACAGAGCAGGTGGTGAGACCGTGTGCTCAAAATAATTCAGTAACTGAATTTAAGCCAGTGCAGGAACGTTGTGCATGGCAAATTGCTGCTCTGGAATTACAGTGATGTGCAGAGCTATGAGGCTCCAAACAGCCCCTTTGCTGGCCCCTTGTTCACACCAACTGTGAGCGTGCCTTCCCTCCTCACTTACCTTCATACTTTGACTGTTCTGTCTCTCTGTCACACAGAGGGCAAGAGGAACTGGTCTGGCTCTAGACCTGGATATTTCCTTGCTCAGCTCTCCATGACCAAGCTGGAACTAACAAAGCATGAGTGAGTGTGACTGACAGCCAGGTATTTGGTTTTGTGTATATGGAGGCATGTCGAGATGCTCACCCAGACTTTGTACCATGTCATGGAGCTTATGCAGAGCCTTTAGCTTGAGCTGGAAAGTNATCTCACTAATATTTAGTTTAAAAAAATTGGCTTTGTCATGGCTCTACTACTTCACATGGGCATAGTATCTCCTTTTAGCTCCTGTGTGTTTTCTTCCATGCACATCTCATGTGGCAGAGGACCTTGGGTTCCTTGTGCTGCTACTCCTTTGAGTCAGAAAGGCAGTAGGAGTTGTTGGAGGGGCTCAGGACATGTGGCTTCTGGCCAATCCTTTTGAGTTATATGAAGGTTAAAGACCTGCTGACTCTAAAGCTTTTCCATGGGGGAATGTAAGGTGGGTGAGTCTCCTGTGTGCTCATGGTTCTGTGTTGCTCTATCAGCACTGCTCATATCTTCTTTCAGGGGATCTGTTGTGGGTGGAGGTGGCCAAAGAAACGGGCTGAGCAACAGCAGTGCTGGCAGGAGTGTCTGTGTGGGTAGTTTTGGTGAAGGAAACTTATAGAAAGGGATCAAAATACACAGAACTTTGAGGGGGTGATAGAAGATCCTGTGGCTGCAAGTCACTTTAGGTATGTGCCAAGAAATCTACCTTTTGGCCTTCTAGTAGATAAGCAGACTAACAGCAGTAGGAACCCATAGGCAGTAATATTGAGAAATGGCGAGCAACGAATAACAAAACAGACACAATGGTCACTGCTTTCATTATGAATGTTTTCCTCTTTATAGCTGGCATTTGTTTAAAAGACAAATCAGACCAGAAAGAGTGAATTTTATTTTTACATGCAGCATTATCTGAGTTCACTAGCTACAAAGGAAGAGACAGCTGATAGTGAAGAATATTCCAGAAAGCCTTGCCAGAGAACAGCAAGGGAAGCACTAAAACTGACAGACAATAAGACGATTCTGGTTGCACCTTTTGTTGTTCCAAGTACCATCAGTGTACATCTCCACACATTCCTCTTCCCTTTTGCCAGAAGGTTCATTTAAATACCAGTTAGTATAGGTCAGCTGTGTACCATCCAGGAACTGGAATTTGCCTGGAATAAGAGATTCCTTTATCCCTAGGTAGGCGTAGGTATTAAAACTTTTCACGAAGTCCAGAATGGCATCATTCTCGCCTGCATTCCTTGGAACAGCAATAGAACCTCCAGCCTCTTTGCATTTTTGCAGTGTAGTATTGAAATCAGCTTTTTTCCCATTGGTAGCAAATATTTTTCCTCCAGATTCTGTTATTGTCTTT
>WEIV01025278.1:56090-95764 GCA_013390005.1 Calyptomena viridis | reverse complement strand
GCAGAAGTATTTTAGGTCTTATTTTTTATATTTAAGTAATATTTCAAAATATATAAAGTATTCAGAAATAAAACTCCAGTGGTATGTTGTAAAATGTCATTAGAAAGTGAATAACAGTATGTCCTCATTCGTCTGTGGAATAGAGTGTGGTTCTTGGAAATCTATTCTTTTATCTATTTGTCCCTGTCCTGCTGCTATTTTTGCTGGTTGGGAAAGGCTTCCAGCCCATATCGTCTTCCTTTTAGAATCCTCTCTGTTGTGCGTTATAGTCAATGATTTAGCTAGGGTGTTGTAATGCTTGGCAGAGCTTCCTCAGGCTTATTTTCACAGCTAAGCAAGATTTTGCTAGATGGTCTCTGAATTTAAAGTCTTTTTCAGACAACTCAAGAGGGAAAATTGCTGATTACTTGGAAAATGCTGCATTGTATTTATTGAGTTAAAAAAGCAATCTTCTCTTAGGATGATGTGGATAATTTATGTAACTTCACATAGCTTATATTTTTAAAGAAAACTGTAGATTTTTTTTTAACCCTTTCAATACAAGAGTCTAGAAATAACTTTCTACATCTTCTGAGATGACATTAGCAGTTTTAAGCCAACGTTAATGTTGAACTATTAATGACTTCTGATGCAGCTTTCAAAGAAAACTCAGTAAAGGTCTGACTCCTAACAGATTTGCAACACAGACAGTCTCCAAGTAATATATTTAATTCCAAGTCATATTTCTTGTTAGTCCTATCCCTGAGAAGGTTTCTGAAACACATTCCTTCCTTAGATAAAGACAACCTCATTTTGTTCTAATTCATGACACAGGAACCAGTTTTAAGCTAAATATAAAAATCATCACTGGACAGCATCATTCAAATAAATTATCACACAGTACAGCCATATAATACATTTTGTTCAAATCCTCCTCTTAGACTATTTCTGCAACTAGTGGTGGCCTAGTCTAATATTTCTTCTGCTTTTTTTCAGGTCTAGAAAATCAAAATCAATTTAAATTTAGGGTTTTTTATGAAGGTCATCTTGATTCTTACACCATCTTCATTATTCTGTTTAATGCTGCATTTCACTCAGTTTATATTGCTTCAGAAAAGTTCTAAAATTATCCCCTTATGCAGGAATAGTTACCTGTATGCAAGACTCCCTCCAACACTTTCATTCATTGAATTTATGTGAGGCAGTAAACACATCTTCATGATTGTTTGTCAGTTGGCAGATGCATCAGAGCTTCTGTAGTCTGTCCATAAGATGCTCTCATTTCAAGTATCTCAATGTTTGCAGATCTGTTTCCAGTGAAATCCAAGGACTTTTCAGGGTAACTATTGCAGCAGCCATTGAATGGAAGGTATAAAAATTCTGAAAAGGCAGCTGAAAACAAACAAAAAAACAAATGAAAACAAAAAAGCAGATTTGCAGGTTCACCTGTAGAAAACAGAAAGTGTGGAAGAAGTGTGTACAGGTCATTCTTTGCTACTGTTTACACACCTACCCTCAGACTATTTAAAATCTTCTCCTTCTAGAAAGGATCTGCAGGAGGAATCTGTCTAAAAATTTTTACAGTCAGTACACAGAAATTGACACTGTTAAAGAATAAAATATCTTCTTCAACTCAATTATGCGCTTTAATCCTGAAACAATTCTATGGACTCCAAAGTTCAAAATGTCTAGTTAGATCATACAGAATTTCTAAATAGATTACAAGTGCTTGGAGGTTTTTTCTCTAATAAACTCAAATTCATCTGAGTACATGTTTTTTAAGAGTTTGGGTAGTTTACGAATTTACTTAAGGTGACTAATCTTAAGATAATGGTTATTAATGTATCCTCTATCAACAGTGAGTTTTCGTTTAAGACAGGGTTTCATCAATCTGATTTACTTAGACATTTTTCCTGTTTAGCTACAATGGTCTAAATTCCTCTTCAAGCCTTCGAAATCAATTATGTCATGTCAGGTTTAATCCTTGATGAGTTCCTGAGTTATCTAAGGTATGTGTTTTATTCACAGTCAATGCATCTAGAGAATGTGACAAAGTCTTTTCAATTCCACTGGTGCTGGCAGAAGAATGAGATAAAGTTTTAGGTCATCACTTAATAGTAATTTTACTCACATTCCTGTTGCTTCCTCTTTTATTGTTTTGCTTTTGTGTTACAAAGAGTGAATGCCTTTAAGGGACTTTAGGAGTTTGCTTCATTTATTATTAATCTATCCTGATTAGCATTACAAAGTAGGGGTTAAGCAACATTGTTGCAAGACTCTTACCAAATCTCCTTCCTGTGTCGGAAATAATTCTAAACATCGTAATCAATGTCAAGGTGAAAGTAACATTTGCAAGGTTTTATTTATATGCATATATACAGGGTTTTTTTAATAGTTCAGAAATAAAAAAGAACTTTGAAATACAGTGTGTCTTGTTCCATTTTCATTCTTTTGCAGTCTGACTTCCTAAAGCCTCAGAAGCTGCCACAAAATTCTTCATTCAGGAAATTTACCAAACAGTCACCTTAATATTTTTTGGTTAATTTAGTAGGGTTTTTTAATGATGTGCTATTCATTTAATTGCAAAAGGCATATTTTAATGCATTGCCAACTCCATTTAATCAAATTTATTTTTTTAGAGAAAAATTAAGTCTTCAGTCAAGATTGCCACAAGGAAAAGAAAATGGAAAGTTATATTGATCTTGCATATTCATGTTGTACAGTGATAGACATCAGATGGAAAATATAACTAAAATATATTGTATCTTACTACATTACAGGCAGTAAGTCTTTTAGGGACCTGCTTCCCATTGATTTAGGTAAAAAAACTTTTCTAAATGCATTTGTGGCTTTAGACCTCAATTTTTAAATGAGACTAAATTGTGATATTATTTTATTAGGCAAATCTAAAAATATCTCTGAATGCATTGTACAGTGTATGCAGGCTGCCTTACTTCTGTGATGCAGAAATTGCATGTAGTTGGTAAATATTTTAAAAGAAATATTTATTGTTATATTATTTTTTTATGAGTTGCAATATTGTTGTTTTATTCTTAGACTACAAGAGCATGGTGAGATATTTACTACAATTGAATAAATATTTCATTTTAACGTGTGCCTCTTAACCATAGATTAAACTATGCTGATATATGATTCACTAGTCAGACAGGAAAAGTAAATTGTTACAGTTCATGGAGATACAGAGAAGGTATTACATTATGAAGCTTATGATTAGGATAAGGAATAAGATTATAGTGATGTACAGTTAAGAGGGGGAAGTCACAAGACCAGACAAGCTTTCATAAATATTTAATGTTTCAGCACTGTGATTATTTGAAATTAATATGTAAATTCTTTGAGAATTATCTACTTCCTACAAGGATCCTAACTCGGTTTGTCTATAAATATTTTCTGCTAAATTTCTGAGGGGGTTTATTTTTTTTGAATGTCATACTACTTCAATGTTTTATTAGTCTTAAAACCACAGTATTTCTGTACTCTATGTTGTAGACATTTTCATAACTAATATAAGTCACAGTTCTTGTTGGCTTGGGGGAAACTGAAGTCCATTTCTTTGTTCTGTGGGTGGAGAATTGAGGGTTCATTACATTATTTCTCTGTTTGGCTCCAGTATCTAGTTCTCTAAAATGACTGAAAAAGGCATAATGCTTGCTTGCTATGGGATAGATTTCCCACCTACTGCTTAAAAATGTCAAAGTTTCTTCATGTACAGTTTCTTCAAATTTCACTTTAACTGAATGTATTAATGTCACCATTTTCCAACAAAGGCTTAAAGCTTTCTAAATTTGAATTTCTTGGGCACCCTAATGCAGATGACTACAGCTGATAGTAGTATGATGAGATGTACAGATTTAAGAGATTTGGGCTGTTCGTTACGCATGGATAACTGTACTTGCATGACTGAGGTTAAAGGCTGAGCAATGTTGTAAAGCCAGTCTTTTTCTTCTTTGTGAGCATGGACATATGAGCAATAAAGACTGTATCGAAACTACTAAAAATTAATGAAGTGAGATGCCTCAAACAGCAATTGTCAATGGAATTTATCACATGTGACCTCTAAGTTACTAATGTGTTTGTGGGCCTACCTTCCTTCGTAACAATAATAAAGTAACCTAAATTCCTTGAAGCTCAGAAGAAAATTATTTGTATTTAAAATTAATTTTTTGAATTATTTGTAATCTTGGAAATGTGGTAATTGAATATGTTCATGTCTGAGTCAAACAAATGCATCATTGCAATGCAGAAAACATTTAAGACTTTGTACATCGAGGTGCCAGAATTATATCACTATATCTCATTCTTATCATTCCTCTTAATAACAAAAATAGGATTATCTCCTCAGACACAATTAACACTCACCTGGAGAGTTATGTCCATGGTAATAGTGAAGATTGAGCTAATGCAACTATGGTAGATTAGTAACATTAGATTAAATAGCCATTTTAGACAGTTTGGGTATTAAGGCTACATACCAGGGAACAAAGATAAAATAAGTATCGACATAAATTATACTTCAAGATAACAGCATGCCTTTTCAAGATCTGAGCAGGAGTGCAGGGTGGGCAGAAGGGCCATTCTAGTGCTTGAGGGAGCAACAAATGTCCATGTGCTTGTGAACCTGAGGAGTGTGGTGTGTGTGCTGCACTACTGACCCTCTGCTTCTGCCAGTCCAAGAGAAAGAGAGGACATGTCTGTCTCTGCCTGTGATTGGTGTGTCCTGAATGTGGAAGCTGATGGGGGGCAGCGTCTTGCCTATGTGGTTATCAGTGTCCATGTCCTCTCTGTGTCTGTCTGTGTTTCTAAGTCTCTGGGATATATACTCAGCTTTGCTACTGGTTGAAAGAAGGAAAGTGCCAGCTGCACCCCTCTGTCTAAGTAGAGACCACAGGGCACTGGGCAGTAGTCCTGGACTGGACCTGCTGGAGAAGCTGCTGGAGGCTGTTCTTAAAAGCTCTAGCATCCTTATCCAGTTCTCACCACCTGTGTGGTAGGCTGACCTTGACCGGCTGCAAGGCACCCAGACAGCTGTTCTCTCACTGCCCCTCCTACATAGGACAGGGAGAGAAAATAAGTTGAAAATCTCATAGACCAAGATAAAGAGAGATCAACCACCAGTTATTATAGCAGGCAAAGCAGACTTGACTGAAGAAACTTAGTATGACACAGTAATGTGTGTTCACAGCCCAGAAAGTAAAAAAAAAAGTGCATCAAAAGAAGCATGGCCAGGAGGTCAAGGGAGATGATTCTGCCCCTCTACTCTGCTCTTGTAAGACCTCACCTGGAGTACTGCATCCAGCTCTGGTTCCCCCCAATGTAAGAGAGACAGGGATCTGCTGGAGCAGGTCCAGATGAAAGTCACAAAGATGATCAGAAAGCTGGAACACTTCCGTGAAGATAGACTGAGAGAGTTGGGGTTGTTGAGCTCGGGAAAGAGAAGACTCCAGGCAGACCTTTAAGCAGTCTTCCATTACCTAAAGGGAGCCTACAAGAGAGCTAAAGAGGGACTTTTATAAGGGCATGTAGAGGTAGGACAAGTGGGAATGGCTTTAAATTGAAAGAGAATAGGTTTAGATCAGATATTTGAAAAAAATTCTTTACTGTGGGGCTAGTGAAGCACTGGAAGAGGTTGCCCATATACACTGTGAATGCTTCATCCCTGGAAGTGTTCAAGGCCAGGTTGGATGGGACTTTGAGCAACTGTACCTAGTGGAGGGTGTCCCTGTTCATGTCAGGGGGTTTCGAATTAGATGGTCTTTCAACCAAAATTATCCTATAATTCTATGATTCTGTTATTCTATCACTCTATGACTTGGAGAAAATTAGGTTTTTTTGCTAACAAAAAAGAGTATGATGGCAAGAAACAAAGATAAAATTAAAACAAAGGCACCATTTCCCACTCCTTGCCCTTTTCTTGAAGCTCAGCTTTACTCCTTTTACCCCTAACACAGAGCAGTGCAGGGAGATGGGGAGTTGGATCTATGTTCAGTCCATAACAGCTCCTCTGTGCAAATCCTTCTCCCTCACACTGTCTCCCTGCTCTGGTGTGGGCTTTCTGTGGGCTTCAGCTTCCTTCAGGACCTATCCACCAGCTCCAACATGGGGGCCTCCACAGGCTACAACATGTATATCTGCTCCATCATAGTCCTCTATGCACTACAAAAGGAATGATCTGCTTCAACATGGTCTGCAAAAGAGAATCTCTACTCCGGCAGCTAGAGTACCTCCTCACCTCCTCCTCCTTTTGTTTTTTTCAATTATTATTATTTTATTAAATGAAGAGATACATTATACTAATACTGGAGCTTCTTGTATGATGAAAATGTGTTGTGGTAGAGGTTAAGGATATATTATTTTATTACTTTTCTACCAGTAGCTCATAGTTAAAACTGAATTATTGCCTAGTGTGTCTATAAATTAGGAAGACTACTGAGTGCTTCTTTCCTCTAGCATTTTTAAAATCTGAGGACAAACGACATATTCATAACTTTTTAATGAAGGAGATCAGAAAAAAATCTGGACAATGAAGAATTTGAATACTAGGGAAAATACTCTTCTTTTTTTTTTCCCCTTTTACCCATTATATTATATCAGATTATTTGAGTTTTGCCCTTGTGCAGAAAAAATAGGAAATTTCATATAAGAGGACATGAAATTTTAAGCGAGAGAGAAAGGAACCCTGGGTCCTAAATAAATTTTATCTAACTCCAGTTACTTACCTTCCCTAGTCTTCTTGATGTGAAGAGAGGTCAGCATCTGCTGTGAGGTTATTACAGGCAGATGGGTTCATTTGAGTCTGCAAGTTTCTTCTTCTTATAATTTCCTTTATATTAATGTACATTATTGCATTAAAATAGGAAATTAGGCAGCAGAAAGGTTGTCGGATAGCACATAGAGAGCACAGAAAGCTAGGTGAAATACACTGGGAAAATTTCATGCCATGCTGGAATACGAGACTGATAGTGTTGCCTGGAAGAGGAAATAATGCCCTAGAACACCGCTATTTTTGATTCTGGAAAATAAGATTAGCAAAACTAAAAATTAAGAAAACAAACAACCCCACAAAACCCTCCAAACAAACAACCAACAAAGTAACAAGGGAAACTTTCTCTGAAAATATGAAGTAACTCAATCTTCATGTTCATACAATATTTACCTCCTCCTCTTTGCTATCTATCCAGGGTACAAAAATCTCACCCTGAATAGGTGCAGGGCAACAAATTTCATTGTTCTCCACCAACTCCCTGCTAACCCACACAAAGTTGTATTGTTGATGAAAGAAAAGTGTGAAAGACAGTAAAAGCTGATGCACTTCTCCAGATGCAGGCACCTACTTCTGCATGAGATATCAGAAGATATCAGGATTAGGATATCAGAAGAATTCACACAGAGCTGCTGTGTGTCATGAGACATTGGCACTGCTGTGCCCTTCTCAAGTCACAGCAGAAACCATGACACATACTCTAGGGAATACTGGATAGTATTACATATCAATGTGCAGGAAAATAAGTTGTTCTAGGGGCTGAATGAAAATTGTACAGCTCACAACTTGAGGGCAAAACCATCACATTTTGCAAATTTGAGAAAAATTTATTTTATAATAGTAATTCCCAATGTCTTGTATAGGTGTACATATTAGCTTAAATTTTCAAGACCAGAAATCAATATCAAACTTGATTTCTGTGCCTTTCCTCATGGTATGCATAAAAAGTGGTTTTTTTACTAATTTAACATTTTAAGGTGCAAATTTTTGTTTGATCATTTGTTTTCTGCTCTATTTTAATGCTTTTTTTCTCCTTCCATATAGCCTTCCCCTGTCAGGGCTTGCCGAGGGGTGAGCATGCCCCTGCACTCCCCGGGGGATGGCTGAGGGAAATGGAGGACAAAGAAGGTACTGGCGGCTCTCCATGGTCACATATAATATAAGTTTATTCACTCCAGAGGCAACAGGCCACCTGGAGGGTCCAAGCTTATGGGGGATAACCAGGGAAAGAGCCCTTCCCATTTCCGGCCCCTGGTTCTTATAGGGGCTCCAGCCAATGGGAAGGGAGGACAAGGGAAGGGGACAAACCATCTGGGTTGAGGGGTAGGGGACAGCATAACAGGACATACCATGTAACAGAACAATAATATACAGTGAGAAATACATGCTAATCACACATTGCAACACTTCCACATTCCTATTTTTGGAAACAGAGCACATTACTATCTTCCAGAACCAACACAGACCTACTCATTGATCCTTAGCAGAAAAGTTTTAGGGTATTAGATTTTTCATCATAAAATAATATCTTGAAATAAGCAAGGAGTCTTGCATTGTTGCAGTACGTTTTTTAAGAATTAAAAGGTATCATTAAAACTATTTAGCCTATGATAAAACTAGGAAACTGAACAGAAAATAAGCTTAAAACCTTCATATTCTTCATGAAGCTTCATGTTTAGCACTACCTTCTTTTACTAATTTCTCTTTTTTTATTCCCAAACTGGAATTATTCAAAATTTGCCTCCTAGACTTCATTGGTATTTATACTGTGCTTTTAAAATGAACACTTCGTAAGAGATTTTGGGTTAGCAATGAATTATATAGACATCATATGTGAACTGCTGATTTTATTGGAAAGTCAGCAACATCCTGTGCACATTTATGAATTTTTTCTTCAGTGTTTGGTCTCTATTTATAGTTGTTTGCTGATGATAACAGTCTTTTCCTAAAAAATCTTCAGATATCGAGTGCTCTGAAAAAGTGTTTTCATGCACAAACTGACTAGTGTTCATTTTGAAATTATTCATTTTGCCTTCACACAGAAAGCATTTGTAAGAATCACATCTCACCATTTAGAAAAAGTGATGTTACTGTAAACTGTGCATCACATCTAATTTCATCTTATAAATACATGAAGTAGGATCATAGAATGCCTTAGGTTGGAAGTAACTTTAAAGATCGTGTAGGTCCAACCTCCCTGCTACCTTAAAGAGACACCTTCTGCTAGACCATTCAACCTGGCCTTGAACAGTTCTAGGGATGGGACACCCACAAATTTAAGCAACATGTTCCAGTGCCTTACTTACCTCAAATGAGGAATTTATTTCTTATATTTAATCCAAAACTACTCACTTTCAGTTTCAATTAATAATAATTTGTCTGAAAATCACTTGTGAAATATATTATAGTTAGGCACCTTCAAAAATCTTAATTATATTTTCACAACCTGCTAGTACTAGGAGAACAAACATATCTATAAATATCATATAGGGTGTCAAGACACCTCAAAGGTGGTTAGTAAATATTACCCTGAAAAAAACCAGTTAAAATGTCTTACCTTAGTTTTTCATTTGTAGACTGAAGAATAATATGCCAATTTTTTTTTTTTGTTTGAGAGTTACTGTTTACTACTCCTGATGCAGGATGCTCTTTAGTCAAAGAAACTACAAGCCTAAAAACATTTAATGCATTATTTAAAGGACAACTTTGGGATGAGAGTATATCATAATTTCCACATGTAAGACCCATGAATCAAAGATGACAAAATCGCAGGGGTCACTGCTATTTAGAGATGTTTCCTCCTGTGACTAAATGTTCATTTTACTTCTCACGTTAGTTTAATATCTTTGGTAATTTGGTTATGAATAAATAACAAGGTGAAATGCAACTACAATGGTAAGATATTGTTTAGGGAAAAATCAGCAATCATCGTTAGCTCACTACTTCATGCTTCTTTAATGTTTCATGGTATTATTTAAATGATCCATTTACAATGAGAAAATCATTACAGTTTTGAGATGTCACAGAGAAAATGCTCTCTACACAAAGATTTGTATCAGAATGATAAGGTTTGCTCAATGAATGAAGGATTCAGGAGTTAGAGACTTGAATGTAAAGAGACTAAAAAAAGTAGAGTTACAGAGAGTAAAAAAACTATAGCTATAAGCTGACCCTGGCTGTATGCCAGGTGCCCACCAAAGCCATTCTATCACTCCCCTCCTCGACTTGACAAGGGTGGAAAATAGTCCAAAAGGCTCATGAGATAGGAACAGCGAGAGATCACTCACCAATTACCATCACAGACAGAACAGAATAGACTTGGGGAAATTAGTTTAATTTATTACCAATCAAATCAGAGTAGGATAATGAGAAATAAAAATAAATCTTAAAGCATCTTTCCCCTCAACCCTACCTTCTTTCCGGGATCAACTTCACTCACAATTTTCTCTACCTCGTCCCTACATAGTGGCACAGGTAGAGAGGGAATAGGAGCTGAGGTCACTTCATCACACATTGTCTCTGCTGCTTCTTCCTCTTTGGGAGGAGGACTCCTTACACTCTTCCCCTGCTCCTGCATGGGGTCTCTCTCACAGGAGACTTCTCCTTGAACTTCTTCAATGTGAGTCCTCATGGGTGCAGTTCTTTATAAACTGCTCAGGTGTGGGTCCCTTCAAAAGTCCTTCAGGAACAGACTGTTCCATCATGGGTCTCCCCTCTGGATCACAAAACCTGCCAGAAAACCTGCTCAGCATGGGCTCTTCTCTCCACAGGGCCACAGGTTCTTCCAGGAGCCTGTTCCAGCATGGGCTTCCCGCAGGGTCAGCTAATGGCTAATGGCTAATGAGCTCAGACTTGGCCAGTTGTAGGTCTGTCTTGGAGCTGACTGGAACTGAGGGAAGCTTCCTGCAGCTTCTCAGAGAAGCCACAAGTAGCACCTCTGCTACAAAAAATGTGTTCCACAAACCCAATACAATGATACCTAAATAACTAGAATTAAACAAACAAAAAAAAAAGCTAAAGCCCAAACCAAAATCATAAGGATCTTTAACCTGCCAATTAATTTACTGTATCACCCCTAAATCCATCTTCAGCATATTTAACTGCAAACAGTTTTCAGCTGCTTCTGGTTTATAAATTGTACACATATTAATCTAATACATGGAAGGAACTTCAAGCCTTAGAAGTTCTGTGAGTAAATTTTTGAAGTTAATTGGTCTAGGGTGAAAAAAAGAAGTGCAGAAGATGGGATTCATGAGTCCCATCCTGGTGTTTTAACCCTGTTGCTCTTCTCCTTATATTTTGACAAAAACTCTCTATGATATGAATAATTGAGAAAAAAAGTATGAAGTGTTCTGTGAGACTCAATTGTCCTCAAATTTGCTCTTGGATTATAAGTTTCTGCAATTGTCTTCTTACTTGTATTCTTGACAGTAAAAAAAGACGATGAGTTTCTATTTTTCAAATCTGGTATAAACCATACATTTATTATGCAAAGCTGATTTTGCTCTCTGTTTCAGTTCATAGCTTTCATTCAAATGAAAAAGCCATAATAATTGTTAATATTTATTGTCTTTTCTTGTTAAATTAAAATAAAAATTTATCTCAAAACAAGGCACTGTGACTCTCAGCAGTCAGTTGGGAGAACAAAAAAAACAAACCAAACAAAAAAACCCAAGCCCACAACAAACAAACAAAATTCAAAAGATAAATAAAATGGGCAAGTAGGTGATGTATTGTTTCCACTCTATATACAATGTTCATGGGAGAGGTAACCACAGGAAAACATCCCCATTTAAATATTGTCTTACTTGTAAAGTTTGGGACGAGGTAAAAACTGAAACAAAACCATTTTCCTGTGTTTGAAATGAATGGACCACATTATCTTTTTTTTACCCCCTTCAGAAACAGAGAAGACATGAAAGTGTGGACAGGTCCCTAGGCAGCAAGGAGAGCAGATTAAGTCACCCAAATATCTGGAATAAAAAACATCTTTGCTTATAGGCATGCTGACCCACTGAATTTCAATTTCTTTTTCTTTCTCTACTAATAAAAGGCTGCTATGCCTTGTTTGATATCCATAAATGGCAGTAGATATCCCATCATATCCTCCAATGGCAGCATGTACAAATCATAATATCACTTAACATTGTTGTGGGAGCAACTTAGAAGATGCTATTTGTGGAATCTGCAGCTTCCTGCAGCACCTGATATATCCTTGGAGGTCTATTACTTGAGTGTTGATCAGATGCAAAGTTTCTTTCCAAATGAAACTTGACAAGGCCATACATATAAGCAGTGTATCTGCACCAGAGCAGCCCTTTGCTCAGTAAAAATTAAATGCACTGAAAACCTATGTAAGGCTGTCAAGTAAACTATGCAAATTTTACAGTTGTTTTTTTCTATTAAATTTATACTATTGTCTCTATATATTTGGTGAAAAAAGTTACAAAGAGGTAGATAGGAGACGTTAAAAAAAGGTACAATGCTCTTCTGAGTTCTTTCAAAGGCAAAGTTTTTGTGTAGCTTACTTTGATTATATGATTGCAATTTAATTATATTATAATTATGGCTGTAATTGCTGTTTTGTATGTTTCATTAAAACTGCATACATTAATTGCACCTAACTTCTGCTGATGAGCTTAACTAATATAAGCTGATGTTTACAGCAGAGGAGCCTGGTTAGCCTTCTATTGCAAGGTGACTATCTCCAGAAAGCAATCAGCAACTGAATATAATACTGGCAATTTTCAGTTTCTCAGATATTCTGTTTATAATTTTGCACTATACAGACATGCTCACACACACACACACATATATATATGTAAGAATATACACGCATGTACATATACATAAAGATATTTTAAACAACATTCAGTCTGTCATATTACATTAAGAATAAAATTGGGTCAATATTTTAAATCTATATTTTAAATGAGGACAACGATTGCAGTATTTCTTTGACTTTGTAAAGGTAAACAAATATTTTTTAATACCAAGTAATCCAATGGGGAAAATTTCAGTGGGGCCTAACTTTGCCTGAGTTTTTTATTTATTTCCAACTAAATAAATTAATAGAAACTGTATTTCCTAGCCCATAGCTATAATTCAGCACAGTTTCTTGCTAATCAGTTGTGTACCACTTACATTAAACTAAAAAAAATTAAACTAAAAAAGACGAAAGTATTCTAAGTCCAGCTAGGAAATAGGTACATTTTAATAGATGGGCATTATCAACAGTAAAAATATCACTGTTGCATATTATCAGAGTCTAACTCTGGAATCCATGGAGGAGTTATGTCTTAAAAGAAATTAATTTAGAGTATTTTTATATAAATTCTGGCTGTTAACCTTTGTAATCTTGAGTCCCTGTTCATGCTTTAGTTTGATGACACAGTACATTTTATTAAATGTATTTTCTGTGTACTTCAGAAATTTCTTGATGATCTAATCTGATCACAATTCTGAATGTGCAACCCCTACTCATCATGGTAAACATGTGCTTATTATATTGACTTTGAGTAAGGCAATTTAAATAAGCAAAGGTGAACATGCTTTTTTTTTTTAATTATAAGACTTCAGAGTGACTGTCATGAGTTTTTCTGTGTGTTGATGTAAATATAAACGGAAGATGTCTCACAGTATTTACTCTGTTTGCTCATGACTTGTCATTCAGGATGATCAGCTACACTGGATCACAGTACCTGCTCATTTCAGAGGTTTGTGTCTGAATCGCAAAACTCCATTTTAAACAGAACTTGGAAATGTTCATTTAACAGGACAAGTGGAAAATTCTGGAAATTGTGTGGGAGGGAAACAATATCTTGATGCTACTCTTTAGTTTGGAGCTACCGACTGTAAGGAAATGTCACAGCCGATATCCAAAACCATTTTTCTGGCTCTTCAAAGCTGTGAATCTGAGAGTTCACTCTTTCTCCTCCTTCCTCTCAGAGGTTTCCATGGCCACCCACTTCTTTCCTAGGCACCTCAGTTTCTGACCCTTTCTATAGATGAAAAGTAGGTTGAGGTGGTATTAAATTAACTCACAAAACTTGGGGCAAATGAAGGAGTATTTTAGTGGCAACAGAGTTTTGAAAAGTCTCAGGCAGCTGAAAAATCTGTTTAGGTGAGTGAGTGTTTCTCTATGTGTTGGCCAAGAGGGGAGACAAAGCATAGGAGAGATGCTGAGAGACTGTTTACATGTATATTAGAGGGAGAAATCATAAGCAATTGAAAGAGAAACTTAAAGTGGGATTTTAAATTTCACTAGTGCAAGATGACGTTGGTATAATTTACTGTACTGAGATGAGATTTAAGCCAATTATATAGAGCAACCCAAATGTATGAGGAGAAGAGAACTGCCAAATAAAGTAGCAAGAATTCATCATGCTTAAATTCCCCATATGTTTGTTTAAATGTGTTTGTACACCCAATATATATTTAAACATAATAAACAAGCAGTATTAAACCAACATGAGGGATTTTGGAGTTAGCAAAACTGACTGAAAAAAAAAAAAACCAAAACCAAACCCATAAAACTGAAGCACTGCAACAGTGAGGTATGGACTATATGACCTAAGAAGTTATTTTCCATTTTTCATTCCTCTGTGATAAACTTGTAACACGTTCAAACAGATATCAGATGATCAGGAGATTTTATTTAAAATTCTGTAATGTGTACTCTTTCTTAAAATAAATAAATGAAAAAATAACACTCATTTGTCAGCTTTAGGAAGGCTAATCCTGAAAAAATCAGTCAATTTAAAAATGTTTTACATAAAGAAAATATTTTCTTCAATGTACATTTCATGGAATCAGAGAATCATAGGATATCCTAAATTGGAAGGGACCCACACTAGTCCAACTCCTGGCCCTGCTCAGGATAACCTCAAGAATCACACTGTGTGCCTGAGAGTATAATCCAAATGTTTCTTGAACTCTGTCAGGCTTGGTGCTCTGTCAGGCTTGGCTCCCTAGGGAGCCTGTTCCAGTGCCAAACCACCCTCTGGGTGAAGAACCTTTTTCTAATATCTTATCTAAACCTTCTCTGACAAAACTTCAGGCCATCACACTGGTCCTATCACTGGTCACCACAGAGAAGAGATCAGTGCCTCTCCCTCCTCCTACCCTCACAAGGAAGTTGTAGACTACAATGAGATGTCCCCTCAGTCTCCTCTTGTCCAGGCTCAACAGACCAAGTGACTTCAGCTGCTCATACTGCTTCCTCTCAAGGGAAGCCCTCAAGGTCCTTCACCATCTTCATTGGCCCACGTTCGGACACTGTCTAACAGCTTAATATCTTCCTTATATTGTGGTGCCCAAAACTGCACACAACATTCAAGGTAAGGCTGAACCAGTGCAGAGCAGAGCAGGACAATCACTTCCTTCGACCAGTTGGTGATGCTTTGCCTGATGCTCCTCAGGACACAGTTGGCCCTCCTGGCTGCCAAGGCACTGGTGACTCATATTCAACTTGCCATAGACCAGGACCCCCAGGTCCGCTTCCATGGCACTGCTTTCCAGCATCTCATTCCCCAGTCTGTATGTACATCCAGGGTTGTCCTGTCCCAGATGTAGAAAATGGCACTTGTTTTTGTTAAACTTCATAGAGTTGGTGATTGCCCAGCTCTCTCATTTGTTTAGGTTTCTCTGCAGAGTCTCTTTGCCTTCAAGGGAGTTAACAACTTGTCCCAATTTAGTGTCATTGCCAAACTTTGTTTGTATGCCTTTGAGTCCTGAGTCCAAGTAATTTATGAAGATGTTGAAGGGAACATGGCCTAAGATGGAGTCCTGCAGAACCTCACTAGTGAATGGTCACCATCCTGATGTTGCCCCGTTTACTACAAGCCTTTGCACCTGACCCATGAGCCAGTTTCTCACCCATCAAATGATGTGTTTATCCAACCTTAGCTCCAGAAGAAGATCCCTGTTTGACCAAGCTTGGCCAAGTCTTGTCTCCTTGACTTTAGAATTGCCTGCTCCTGTGCCCATCACAGTAACCTGTGTCGAAAATCTGAAAGATGATCATTTACGCTGTGGTCTAGCACCCTCCTTTTACTGAATATCTGGACTGTGGAAAAGCAGGGTTTTTTCCTTTATATTTTAAGGAGGTGCTTAACTTAGAAAAAATGCAGAACCAAATTTCCCTAGCATAATATAACTTCTAAACAGCATCATGGTGTAATGATAAGAAGTAAAAGGTTTGGAAAAAAAGTGCTCCAGGTCTCATCAAATTTCAGTTGTAGGCTGGGATTTATCCTATTTCTCTTGAGTTTGCCTAAAAAAATATAAAGAAAAACATATTCATCTAGGTTTGTTTAATTGGCAGCTAAGACTAAGAAACACTTCCATTCTGGTGCCTGTGTTTGAACATAGATGTCCAAGCCAGATAGAATAAATTGCTTTATATTGCTTTTTGGAGGTACTCTTGTGTCTTTGCTGACTAGTTTTGTCAACCAACAAGAAGAGCTTAAATTTTAACTGATGTGAAATGACTACATAATGTTTAGGTATTGATAACACAAGATATATTTTCTATGCCATATAATTTTGTGTCTCAGTTTGTTTCCAGACCCATACTCCCATTCCATACTGCAGATGGAGTGCCTGACCTCTGTTTTGTAGGGAACCGTGTAGGGAACCTCTTCTGAGGTGAAAATAACATCCGGTTCCAGAGGTTTTAGGAACTGTTCCTTACAGATGGTATGGAAAGGCTTAAACTCTTTCCACCTTGTGCAGATCTTTCACTGTCAAACACCTCACTTTTGTGCAGGTTGCCGGAGCAGCTCTACCTGCCCCTTTGGCACTAAACTGTAAACAAATCACTTTGGTTTCAACAGTGATCTACTAGATTAATTATTTCAGGCCATTTCATCAAATATAATAATAATTATTATGTCTTAGAGTTACATGGTGTACTGGGTCTATCCAAGCCTCAGAAGCTTTAGCAGTGCTAGAAGATAACACTCCACTGTTTTGACTGCTGTGAGGGAGAGGCAGAGGGGACACAAGCAGGTCAGGTGACCCAGACTGACCAAAGGGATATTCCAGACCATATGACATCAGCTCAGCTATAAAAGAACAGCAGGGGTGGGGGCACGGGGTTGTTCTCTGATGGCTGCCTGTTGAAGGGACAACCAACGCGTAGGGCCCTGCTTCTCAGGACGCGACCTGACCTTCGTTGAATGGGAAGTAGAGATTAGATCTGCCTTCTCTTTGCTTCTTGCGCGCGCAAATCTTTTCTTTGCTTGTATTAAACTGCCTGATCTTAACACCCACGAGTTTGTCATCTTATCGGTAAGGGGCGAGAGACTGTCCGGGTACTTGGCACCAAGTCAGGGTCAACCTGTCACACATGGCACAAGAAACACAGAGGAAATTTGGGTTGATTGTTTTGTTTAATTTAGTTCATAGACTATTTGACTAGGTACAGAGTAAAGCTGTTAAGAACATTGAAGTTGCCACAGAGTTATGTGAGTGAAGCTGAGCTCTGAGCATAACTTGCTGGAGATGCTGGTATAACAATGATTTTTAAAGTTTGACCTTCCCTAGGAGAAGAGGGAACTAGAAAATTTTTTCAACACTCATATGCATCTGCAATTATCTTGTGTTTACATACATGACTAACTGATATTAATTCTGAAAAATTCATTTGTAATCTAAACCATTTAATGGTTTAAATGCATTTGATCTAAATTTGAACAATGTAAATGTTTAGTCCTTAACCACTTTCATAAGTCTCCTTTTACAGCCAATGGAAGGAGATAGACACTTGCAGCAAGTAAATTATGTTGTCTCAATGTAGACATATACAATAAATCAGATTAACTTAATTGCAAGTGTTTCAATGGATTGGCAACATTTATGGCTTTTTTAGGTGTGACATAATTTTTAAGAAGTCTGGTTTTCATGAGATCTTATCTTTCATCCAGACAACAATGACTTAGATAATATGTGGTAAAAGTCAGAATTTTGACTCCTTTCTGAATGAAACAGTAAACCCTTTTAAAGATGAACTCCTCACTAAAGAAGAGAATTTTCATCACACAGTTTGCATCAAAATTAAATATAAATTACAATAATCTTCCTTTCTTTTTTCCATACTTACATATTGCATGATACTATATGCATCTGTCTGATTCTAGAGGGAGAGTCTTGGAAACCAAACCAATGCTGGGTGAAATGTGTCCACAGCTGGATCTCAAAATTGAGCTATATATTTTAGGCAAGTTTATTTTCCTGAGTCAAAGTATAACATATATATAGTCGTAATTTTGTGTGTTATTTATTCTCCTATTCCATATATCTTTTATTGTGAGAAGCCTACATATTTCAATATTTTATCTGAAGTCTGCTTTGAGTATTTTCAGAGGGTAAGTGAAAATGTGGATAAATTCAATCTTTTGATATCCCTGCAAAAGATTATAATTTACTTAGTGGACAATGAGGTGTACCTTAATGTTATTTCCATAATGCGCATTACAGTCATCAAGTGAAAGTCAGAAAAGGAATTTTTATGTTTTATTTTATTCTTCAAGGTAAAACCTTGAAGAAGCTGACATTTTAATAAGAAATAATTTTTGTTAACCTGCCTGTTCTTACGATGAATATTTAAGTATTCAAAGAAATTATACTTAAAAGGTTTCACTTAAATACAACTTTATGTATAAGCAATTTCTTCCTATTTTGAATTATAAATTCCTGTGAAAGTTCACCAAAAGGAGATGCAGGCTGACAATGCAACGGAACAAACCAGATCACAGTGGTGTTGTTTGCAAACTGATGACTCCCTAACATCCTCTGTAAGAATGAACAATACTAAGAAAATGAATTTGCTTGCCTTTATTATCTAGCATGACTAATATGAATTAGCTTACTGTGAACAACTTTAATCAAGCTACTTGTATATATATGTATATCTATGAACACACTGAAGCAGCACTATGAATGCAGCAGGTCAACAGATAGAGAGTATTCCTGTAGTTGCTAATCCATGTTCAAGATCAGGTTATTCTTCACAAATACTGTTTCCTTCCTTCCCTTTCGCACTCAGTTAAAAATAGCTCTGTGGATATGTTCTTGTGCTGCAATGTCAAATTCATTTGTCTGGGTGGAGATCTAGTCGAAAATATAAGATAATAATTTAAATGGAAAGCATGAATTTGAGGCCACAAGTGTCCCCAAGGTTTTGTGCTTGGACCTGTTGTGTTTCCAGGAATCAGAAAGACAGTTCCTCTCCATTCCATTTCTACCCTATCTCCCCTGACCAAGAGATATAGTCTTCTTTTAAAAAAAATTGTTTCAAATGGAGATGATGAATTCTCAATGTCTTGTCTGTATTTCTCTCCGATAGACCATCCATATTCTCCAGTAACGATTGAATTCTTTGGACACTTCCAAAATATGAACAAACAGATTTCACAGTAGGAAAGCATAATGAACAAATTTGCTGACAATACGCACAGAATAGGAACAGATTAGTGCCTGTATTGCTAAGGTTGCAATCTTAGTTCAGCCATGTTATTAGATGCCTAAGAATCCTACAGGGGAGCAACTTAAGAAACGAACAGAAACACACCCTATGGCAAAAAAATGATGTATTTGTTTTTCCCCACTCATACGGCAAATAGTTGCACTTGGCTTTAGAAAGACACTTTACATTAGCATTTAATAGTCCTTGAATAGATACTGTATTTGGTTGCTCTTCCTTCACCGGAAAGCTCCTATCCTTTCAAGCTAACTGATTTGCACTCACGTGCACAATTTATTTCGAGTTCCGTATCACTGATCCTACCATAATGGTTAGTTAGGATTGTTATTGTGATTCATATTACATTATGAGCACCATATGTGATTAACTCTCTGTGGCAGTATCCCTTCTTCACTAATAGATTTGAAATAAGCCATATGGTTATCCGATAATGAGTACAATTTCTCTGTCAAGTATATGTTGCACTTTGGGTTGGATATTTCTGAATTGGATAAGAAGACCTTCAACTCTTCTACCATTTTATTGAAGTTACAGTTCAGATATTTGATTTTTTTCCTATTCTCTTGGTCTCTGTGTCTGATCAAGAGAAACACAATATAAATGCAGCTGCAGCAGAAGTATACATATCAGCTACCCATTACTTACATTTTTCACATGTCATCAGAAAGTTTCACTTTCCTGATATTCTCTTTATTTTCTAGTTATCTTTGGAGAGAGAGGATAAAAGGAACATAAAAGGAACAAATCCTGGTTCTCTGGTTTATCACAAACAACTGGCTGACAAATAGTGAAAAACTAATTAGACAGTAGAGCTTTATGTACAAATATTCAGTACTAAGGTAAAAATTTGAAAAGTAATATTTTATGGAAAAAAAATAGCACCTGCACACATTAATTCAATGTTGAAAATACACCAACTAATGAAAATCTATTAGCCCTAATGTCAATGTCCCTGGAGAATTAGTCCCTTATTTTTATTATTATTAGTTCCTTATTATTAGTCCCTTAGTACGTAATAGGCAAGTTTCTTTAAACATTTACTTCACATATTTCTCCATACCCTCAATCCCAAGACCGTCTTTAGTCCCTTAGAAAAAGAAATAATACCAATAACAATGGTAACAACAAATTACAATGTGCCACAAAAGAAAACAGGAGAAACCCAAGTTATGTCGTTCAATAGCAGGGGATTTTTTCTATGAGAATGCCTGGATGATTGTGGGAAATAGGTCAAAGCCCACAGAACAGGAAAAGCTACAATACTTTCAGCTGCCTTTATAAATTTCCCTTGGGGAAAACTCTTGATTCTCAGACATGAGATTAAATAAACCTTGAACATACAAATTTATTGGAACAATAATTAAGAATATTGAGAACTTATATTCTGTGAGGAACAAGTCTAAAGAAGAAGAAATTTTTCAGCTTAATTTAGAAATTATATTAAAATCATAATCACTGACTGCAAATACTGGAAGGATAGGAAGTATAGAAAAACACAGCTTGACTCTTTAGTGATTTTAATTGCATGTAGGGAGTATATGGAACACAGAAAAAGAGGTCAAATTGTTAAGGACAAACATGTGTGGAAAAAAGTTGTAAAAGACCAAGATGTAAAATAACACACAACCAGCAAGAGTTACAAAGAGCAACAAGTATCAAGATGTTAGTATCAAGATGAAGATAAAGAGAAATGCTGAACAGGGGAAAGAAGAACTGATTATGATACCAAGAATGCTGAAGTGTTTAATGTTCTCTTAGCTTCAGATATTGCTAAAAAGATTGTCGGAGATCAGGCAGTTGTCACATAATCAACAAGAAAGGGGTAAAGATTCAGTCTGGAGAAAGGAAAACCACATTAAAGGGCTCTAATGGAAGTTAGAAGTTTTATGTTGGATAGTCCAATTGAATTTTACTCTGGAAAGTTTAAAGAATTGGAAAAACCTTACAGAATTCATGGAAGGTTATGAAGTTTTGGAGAGCTGGTAAAAAAATTAAAATCATGGTTCTCATCTTCAAAAAGGTGAAAAAGTAGGAATAGAGAATTGTGTGCAAGTTAGCTTTAGTTCCTTTTGCAAAAAGCTTGAACAAATAACCAAACCATTTATAGGCACCTAGAGATAACATAAGAGTAGAGCAAATGCAAGAACAGATTTCTTGGGAACAAAACTCGCCAGAATAATCTCATTTCCTTTTTGTGATAGGATAACGGTCTTACAGATAAAGGGAAAAAAATGTATATGCTAGATATTTTGAATTTACAAAATCTTTGAAGCTGCTTTATGTGACACTTATAAGCAAAAAATAAGATTAAGAAGATTAGTTTTATAGATGTGCAAAATCATCAGATATGCCCAAAAAGTCATTAACAGTGATTGGTTATCAAATTGGAAGGTAGTATTCAGGCAAATTCTGCAGAAGGTTCTGGATTTTCATGATTGATTTAAATGTTGAAATACATAAGAGAATTATTTAAATTTACAAAGGCTCAGTTGGGAAAGTGATCAGAAAACAGACAAACTGATAAACTGATACAATTCAACAAAGAAAGTTTTGAAGTTCATGATAAGGTATGATGGGCACAAACTGAAACTCTTGAAGTTCCATCTGAATATGAGGTAAAATTTCTTTTCTGAGAGGATGACAGAGCACCAAAACAGGCTGCCCAAAAAGGCTGTGAATTCTCCTTCCCTGGAGATATTAAAAATCCTCCTGGATGCAATCCTGTGCAACTTTCTGCAGATGAACTTGCTTTAGCCGGAGGGTTGGACTAGATGATCTCCAGTGCTCCCTTCCAACTCCAGCTGTTCTGTGATTCTGTGAAATTCTGCACTTAGGCAATAATAATCAATGGACTGTTCAAATATGGTTTAGGGGGGAAAAAAAGGCAAGAAGATGTTCTGAAGAAAAGTATCTAGTCAGCATACTCACATCTGAAATGAACTTGAGCTGATTGTTTTGTTCTGTCACACAGAGTACAACAAACTGAAAAACAGATTTATACCTCTTTGAGAAGGCATACTCACAAACCACAGCTTTATTTTTTCATATTCCCACTACCAGCAAAATAAAAGTATATTGATAGATAATTAAACTATCATTTCTACACACAAATCTTAGCAATTAAATGGAGGAAAAATTATTTAATTCTTGAAAACTCTGTGTTTAGAAAGTATTGTTGACATCTGATTTTTTTCTTCATGGATATTTTGTCTAGAAGCCTGACATTCGGCAAGTGGCAGTTTTTGTTTCACACAGAGGTCCTATCAAAGAACAATGAATGAACCAGGGGATACTGTTTGGAAAAATAAACAGAACTCATCTAAAGTTTCCAGATGGATATCTATTTGTGCTGTAGACAATGTACCTTTAGACCTAACCTTGACAACACAGCAGAAGCTGAGAACTGTTAGAAATTTTATGGAAGTGTCTCTATTGCAAGCTTGTTTGATTTGTGGAAGTCTCTCTTTTCTTGCAGTCTTACACCCTGCCCACATTGTCATATAGGCAGGATGTCACCCACATCATCTGAGATGACATGTAGTCCGTGCTACTGCCATGTAAGGTATGATTATCTCAACTCATATTCACGTCGGTGGAGCCAAGGAGTGACACAACTCTTATCCACATTCAAAAGTCATTTGCATGATTGACTGAATGTTAGGTCCATGTAGGTATCATTTATGACCCTGTGTTTGCTATCAGTGATCAAGGTGATTCACCATTTGGGTACATTGCTGCTCATCTTTCTTACTGCTCCAGTAAAGTTTTGTTTATAACCTGTTGTCAGACTCCATTACTGTTCAGATCACAGAGACATGGTTGTTCTCTGACTAATCTGGTGGTTTACTTCATGTTAATTAGCAGCAGTGCTGTTGAAAAGAGATTAGAGTGCTCAATCACTAGGAAAAAAGATAATGATTATTAGCCTTAAATAAGAATATTTATCAAAAAATGCAAGATTATGTTTATGCATTAATATTCATATCTGGTATTATAATTAATTCTATTTACCCTGTATATTATTGTCTGTCAGTACATCTGAAAAGAACTCAAGTTCAAAGAGAGGTCTATCCACTATCACAAATCATAAATAATACCCACTAAAACCTCTGTTTTCAGCAGGAAAATAGGGCAAATAAAGCTTTGTTGATAAAATACACAATCGTGACACTCAGGATCAAGAAACAGCAATGCTGATGTGTTTGCATTCTCACTAGCACCAGCAGTTTAATGAGTAAAATACATTTACTTTTTAGTGCCTTATTCTACAAGCCTTCTTGAGAATGTTGTCATACTGATTGTGATCACTCAACATGTCCTTGGACTAGTTTATAATATGGGAAAATAAATATATATGTATTTTGAAAAATTACATTTATGGAAATATTAGTAGTATAATATGCTAGAAATGGCATACACATACCCCAAAACAAGACAAACATTTTCTGCCTGGTGTTATGCAATTCAAATGAGTGGAAGATTTGATATAATTGTCTTATGTTTTTGAACAGAAAACAGATGAAACCAGTCAGAAAAATGTATCTTTCAAGTCAGGGAGCTTTTAATCTCTCAGGTTTTTTTTACAGAACCGATGTTTCTGAAAAAAACCCCAAACTATAAGGAAAGTGGAGACTGTTTTTTAATAAACATAAAACTGAAGTTGACTGTGCAAAGGAATAAAATCAAAAGGTTAAGCAGACAAGTTAGGGTGCAGATACTTTTCTACAGCCTAAATTCCTTGTGGAATAACTGAAACATTATACCACTGTAACACAAGGTATTAGAGGAGGTGTTGCTCTTCTACCTGTTTTGTTGTGTTGTTTTTTTTTTTTTTCCATAGTGCTGTTCTTCAACAAACATTTAGAAGAGCTTTAGCAGGAGTTAACAGTAAACTTCATGTGCCTAAGCAAGCAGTTAAAATTACAAGCATGGTGATGAAATATAGACAAAGCAATATATTTAATAACTTGGGGGAGGGGGGGAACATCCAACACTGGAAGACTGTGAACCCAGAATGCGAGCAGAAAGGGTCAAATGGATATTCATCAACTCTCTACTAGATCCTATCTGAAGACAGTTACACATGAAACATTTATTTCTAGTTAAACTCTCTCTTCAGCAAACTGAGACCAGAGCTTAGCTTGAAAACTGTCTTTCAGTGGCAGAAACTCTTGAAAAAAGACCTATTGGTCTCTCCCTTCTCCAGGCCAGCTCCTTGATCAGCCTTGAAGCCACACTAGCTCTGGTTGCAGAAATTAATTTCACTGCGTACCCCTTGAGGATCATCTGACAAATGCCCCAGCAGATAAATGCATGCAGAAGTATCTTCAAAATCACCTTTATATTCCCCTTTTGGTTTCCAGAATTTTAAATTTACGACGTGGAATGCAGTTCAGATCGGTTTTTAAAATGGGTTGTGTTCCAGTTGAATTTCCTGGAGGCATGAAGTATGATTTTTAAATGGGTAAACACGGGGATGTGCAAATACCACCACAAATTATCTCAAGTTCTTGTTTCACCCATTGTAGTGTTTCAGGGTCCGAGTGGCAGAAAACATGATGAGAAGGCTGGATTTAATGAAGTTTCTCAGGTGTTTATTTAACTATTTGCGTGCCAGCATTCTACAGTCTAATCCTAAACTAAACTATCTCTGCTGCTTCTAAGCCTAATTCTAAGCATAGCTTACCTTCCTAGCAGATTCTGTGTCCGTGCCCCCATACAGTATGTCTAGCTGGGCCTGGACACGTCTCTCTGCCTGGCCATGTCTCATAGCCAGGCAGAGGGTTTGCTCTCTAAGAAGTCTGCAAGATGTCTGCCTTCTTCCTACGCAGTTACAACTATGTAAGACACTATATCGTTTACATTAATCACCCAAAGACCTAGAGATCAGTTTCTCCTGGTCCAACCACAAGAATGAGGCCATGTCCAGTCACAGCCTCACTTCTACACATGCTCAGGTCAAAATAAGCCTGCAGCATCACCCATAACCCATAAAGAATTACTTGTGATTAAATGCTGTAGTGTTTTCTAGACATTTCGTTTTAAAAAAGTGCAATCAGGTGATCATATAAAAATTGATGCTTGTCAGATGGTTTTTTAGGGGGTTTCTTTGAGACATTTATGTGAAGAAGGACTACAAAAACATCAGTATTGGGATTTCAGCGTGACACCTTTTTAAGGAAAAGGCCAACGGTTTTCTCATTTTTGTTCATGTAGAAAAATAATTGTCACTTTAACCCTCTGAACTCATTTTTTGCTTGTAGTTTATAACCTTCTCCTGTGGTCCTGTCTGAAATGTATTTCATCTAGGAATATAGTTGAGGGGGAGCAAAATCCTTTAGTCTATGCTTCATCTCACTGAGAGTCAGGTGTGAAGTGGAGTCAGAAGCTTTTGCCGTGAAGATGATTCTCTTGGGACAGCCTGAGAGAGATTCTCAAACTATCAAGACCAGAGAAAGAAAATTCTGCTAAAACAGAAGGAATAGCTTATCTGAGCTTATCTGACACTGCTAGTTTGAAACCAGATGATAGTCTGCAAGTGAGGCATAGTTTAGCTATAAGTGCAGACAGCTTTTTGGAACATTTCTTCTCCCTGTATCCCAAGATATTTTCCTCCAGTTCATGCTTGGTTATGCTTTGTGATTTATTTAATCAAAAGGTGTTATAATTTACTGTCACATTGAAGGATTTTATGAAAGCATTTCACCATATCACTGTAAGACCAGGTGCACCATTCAAGAGAAATGAATCAATGACTAATATACTCCTACATCTCTTCTGATGGGTTTTCTTAATTTTGTTATTTCGAGTCATTTTCCCCATTTTTCCTATTGTAAAAAATTCAAGAGAATATAATTTTTCAGGTTTTTTGGTTTTGTTTTTTTTTTTTTTCCCTATAACAATCATTTTGCACAGGAGATGTTAGAGAGAAATTAAATCAATCTCTCTGAATTGTGTACGTCTATATATGCTTGTGTATGTCTGCATATTTGTTCATGTTTGTGCATATCTATATTTGTGCTCCAGGCTTTCAAAGATAAAGTAATGGTCATTCCCATTCCTATTTTAAATGAAATAAGAATTATTGTTAGACACTGAGGAATCTGTCGCATTGATGTCACTCAGCAGGCAGACAATGGTTTTGTTCTGTATGACCCCAGTGTGATCACTCCTGCAAGAATAAATTCAGCTCTGGGAACCTCAATATCACACATATATTAACAAACCAGAGGGAGTTCAGGAAAGTGCAACAAAAATGATTAAGTGTTAAGGGAATGAAATGTAAAGAAATAATCACAACGTGGCCAAGCAGCTGCTAATATGAAAATGGAGTATGACATATATAGGAAATCTCAACAGGAGCTTTTAAAAATGGTATGAGCTAGGGAACCCAGAAGGAATAACAGGAACTTCTGCAAGGAGAAGCTAAGGTCAAATCAACAAATATGGTATTAAAGCTACATTTCTTATAATTTAAAAAAAAAGTGAGAAAAATATAATAAAAATTGTTAGGGTGGAAAGGACCCTCTAGGTCATCTACTCAAGCTCCTCATTAAAGCAGGGGTAGCTTTGAAGTTAGACTGTTCTGTTATATATGTTAGATCTGAGAATATCTAACAGAGATGTATATTTCACAGATTCCAGGGTTCCAGTGCTTGACCATTATCACCATGAAGATTTTTTTTCTATGTAACTAGTCAGAATTGTATTTGCAGTAGCTTTTGTCTGTCTGTTGTATAACAATCTTTCACTGAGCATATCTGAGGAGAATCTAAATGTCTTCTCTCCAGTCCACGTGGATACTCTGTTATTTCATGTTCAATTTTCTGGTTTTTGGGACTCTTGAGCAGCAGATTTCTAACCTGTCCTGTCACGTGGGTTGACTCCACTCAAGGTGCAGGACTTTACACTTGTTTTCACTGAGTTTCTCAGGGTTTCTCAAATTTGACAAAATGTCAATCCCACCCTTCAGTACATCCTCCTCTTCTTTCAGGTTCATGTCATCAATGCATTGTGTGAGGGTGCAGACCTTCTCATGATCCATATTGTGCACCAGCTCTAGTACTATTTTCTGCATAATGCCACTAATACCTGAACACCAGTAGGCCTTTGAAGTGATGTCTGTTAGTGTTCTTCGGTAGTCTGACAATCTAGACAGATTTCTGTTCACCTCACAGTCTGTCAATCTAAAGCTCTCCAAAATTGCTGTGTGGACAATGTGAAATAGTGTATCAAAATCATTGCTAAAGTCAAGGTCAAGGACAACAGCCACCTTTCTCTTATCCACTGAGTCAATCAACTCACCTCAGAAGCTAATTGGCATGGTTAATAAACCACATAAACTGTGCTCACACACAACATATTGACAGTTCCCAATGAATTTTGTTGTCTTTCAAGTGTGAAAATGACTGCCAGCAAGATTTGTTTTACCATCTCAGAGGCAGGAGTGAGATGGACTTACCTTCCTCTTAAAAACGGGCATCACATTTGTGCTTTTCTTGTCATCAGGGGTGTGTTCAAGTCTCTGTAACTTCTCAAAGATCAGAAAGGCAGTTTAAGAATAGCATCAGACCTATTTGATGCATTCAATCTGGTCCCATGAACTTGTACATGAAAAGTTTGCTCTAGTAATCACTAATACTAATTTGTCTTCTGGTACCTTTCATAGCACTCTTTACCCTATACTCTGCTAGCAGGGACAGAAACAGATAGTCTCTGTGTGGAGTAGAGAAGATACTGAGTACTTCAGGCTTTTTGGTATCCTATGTAGTTAGATATGTCTCATTCAGCAGCAGATCCACATTTTGTTTTATATCCCTTCTATTTCTCTACTTACCTGTAAAAATTGTTTCTTGTTCCCTTCCACATCTCCTGCCATTTTTAGCACCAGCTGAACTTTGGTTTCATTAATTCTTTTAATTTCTTTTGAAAATATAAAGAAGAAAGAAAAGAAGCTTGATTCAGGATTTCTGCATTGAGTCAGCTGGCCTTCTGCCACACATTCTCGTTCATATTGGAATTGAACTTCTTGTGTTTTAAAAAGTTTTTCTGTGAAGAAAACTGGATCTCCTCAGTCCCTTTGCTGTTCAGATCAGTTTCCCATGGGATCTTGCCTATCAGTCTCCTGAAAGAAGTTGAATTACATTCTTATCTTCATTACAGAAGCTCAAGTTTGTTGTTCTGCCACACAAAAACTAAATGGATGAATAGAATTCATGTCATTGAGATTAAAGAGACCAGATCACATGCATTCTTAGTCCTCATAACTATTCTACTGGTTGGTTTTTTTTTCATGAAAACTTTGTATCTCTCAACATGAATGGTCCTATAAAGAAATAAAATTTGTAGCTATGAAATGATAATAAAAAGTAATGACCTTGAATCTTTTCTTTGAATATTGATTCACAACTTAATTCTTCGGCAATGAATGGCTCTTTTACTTAGTGATATTCATTCAAATATCACAATTTAAACTACATCATAATTTAAACTACAAGTAAAAAATTATACAGTTGTCATTATCAACATTCATTGGATGGATAGTATTAACTATTTTAGTATTATTATGAAATATTAAATATAGTATTACAACATTTTCAATAATGTATTCATATTTAGATGTCTACATAATAGAACCTCTGAAAAAGAGGACTAAGGAGGCATTGAGAAGTCATCTAGTTCTTTTCTCTGCCCTAAGGTACGCTTAGCTCTCTCTGATTCTGCATAGACATTTTTCCCCCCCAGAAATATACGCCTGTAATTCACTACCTTATGTTTACATGTTTCTCCAGTGTCTATACTGAATTTTTGTTGCTTTTGAAGCATATTATTTCTTGTCTATACATCAAGATTACAGAGGACAATTTCACATCCTTCTCTATGGCTATGGATATCCAATCTGGTTTACTTCCACCCCAATGTAATTTAACTGCACTTCCCTTATTTTCATAAGGCTATGTTGTGGCAGTGTGTTTTATGGTTTTGCATATGTTCATAATGACTTCTGTACAGTTCTGTTATTCCCCGATTATCCCAGTTGCAAATGGACTGCTCCGGTTCCCCTCCTCTTCCCACTTGGTTGTTCCCCGACTTGTCGACCCCTCCCCTGGTTGTATCCCCCTCTCGGGCCCCTCCTCTCCTATCCCATATTTGTACCCTGACTCCTCCCTTTCTTCTAGTATTTTCCCTGCCAATCTCAGGTTACTCGGTCCCTCATAGGCTTGAGTAGAAGGCCTCAGGCTTCTACTCCTGCCTGTCATCCCTAAAGCCCTCCTTCCTCTGTCCCTGATAGGCCTGTTTTCTCTCTCCACCCCCCAGTTCCTCCCCCTATATAAGGTAGTGTCCAAGGGCTCAAAGCCGCTCTTGTGAGTAGGCTCCCCTCGAGGCCAGACCTCAATAAAGCGGGATTGCTTGACCTACTCCAAGAGTCATTTTCTGCTTCTTTTGGCGTGCAGTGGCCGAAGGTCCTCCTCTCTGGAGCGCTGGTCAGGGTCAGGCGAACTGCCTGCACTCAAGAAACCCCTTGCGGGGTGTGCAGCAGGGCGTACCGCCTGGCCAGGAGCTCCTGAGTCGCCGGGGCGACCGATCCCTCCTGTGGAGGGACGTTTCTTGCCCTGGTGCCCGCACAACTGCTTCGCTGCCCCAAGTTACATCTAGCTCGGGCACAAGCAGGGTTGTGGGACAACCCTGAGGAAAGGCACCGCGGCACTATGTCATGTGCAAAAGCAATAAATATGTTACAAAAAATGAAAATACATGACACACAACTCCCTTTCTATTTGTCATTTTATGGAAAGATCATTTTGATTGGCTTGACCCTCCTTGCTCTTCACAGAGCCGTATTCTGTGTGCTGTGTACTCTATTCTTGTCCTCTATGTACTTAAAAATACGTTGCTTTATTTTACTGTTGAATGTTTCAGAACGCTGAAATTAGGGTAACTTACATATACTTTCTATGTTTTTTGCTATAGTTACCCAACTTGCTCCTTGCCTTTTTTGTTAAAGTAGCTGTTAAATTTCCTATCTATAACTCAGCAAATGCTTACTACAAACAGTTTGCTTATACTGAGTCAACACAAGTCAGCCAGTTAATTTATGATTAACTGTAAATATACCATCCATTGCATAGTACCCATGCAATTCAAACAGATTATTTACTGATAATATTTTCAGTCACATTAATAAATAATACATCAAAACTGAGAGAATCTTTCTGGTGATCATTAGAGTTACAAATGAGAAATGAGAAAGTGCTACTCTATCAATAAATTATTGTCACCAAAAATTTCTAATTGGACTTCTGAAATTTAGATGTAGTAGAAAATACCCTCAGCTGTATTAAACAAAATCAAAACAAACCTAAATGCATAAGCAAAAATACAAACAGACATAATGAAACAAACTAGCCAATAAAAAAACCGCTGTGCAACATCACATTTTTTCACAGCACTATTCAGATTATAGACAGATTCAGGCCTAGTGTTCAGTGTGTGCTACATTAAATCTGAAAAACTGGTTACTCATAGAAGAATTTTTACTGTATTATGGCTCTGCTTGTGTGGAGTGTTCTCTTCAATTCCTAGGGGAAAGTTTTTGATGTCTCATGAGCTACCATTGGTCACAACTGTTGGATTCATCCTACTCTGCATGGTACTAACAGTAGTAAAACCAGTTGGGTTGTAACTACAGTAGTGCAGCTGAGTTTGTCTCTGGGTGGTAAGTATTGCAGTACTAAAAGGAAGAGAAAATTTTGTAAAAGTAATAGGTATCAAAAGAACAGCAAGCAAATGAAGAAATAACTTCATTGCCCGACAATAATAAAACACTTTGTCCTCACTTAGTGCATAATACCCAGTGGAAAGATATATTGTAGTCAGTGCCTTATAAATTCCTCCACTTTGGTTTCTGTGATATATTGTGCTGATTTCAGCTTGCGTAGACTTAATTTTTTCACAATAGCTAGTACAGGACTCTGTTTTCTATTTGTGGTGAAGACAGAGTTGATAATGTAGAGATATTTTTGTTATTGCTATGCAGGGTTCACACAGAGCCAAGGCCTTCTACACTTTCAGTACTGCCACTGGCAAGGAAGTTGGAGGTGAATGGGAGGCTGACATTTGGAGTGATGGTATTTGTCTTCCCAAGTCACTCTTATGTGTAATGGGTCCCTGATCTCCTGAAGATGGCTAAACACCTGCCTGACCATGGGAAGCACTGAATTAATTCCTTTTTTTGCTCTGCTTGTGCAGCTAAACTGTCTTTGTCTCAACCCACAAGTTCTCTAGCTTTACCCTTCCCATTCTCTCCTCAGTCCCACTGGTGGGAGATTGAGCAAGTGGCTACATGGTGTTTGGTTTCTGGCTAGGTTTAAACCGTGACATATGTTACTCAGTGCTTTACTTGGGATGAAATTTTGGCAAATACCATGATCTTTTAAAGTAATTGTTAATAGAATTTGAAGACATCATCATCATCTTTAAAAGAAATAATTTTTTATTTATATTGAAAGCCTACTGTTAGTTCTCCAGTAGGAATCTTTCATCTGACAGGAAATGGTTGGCAAATACAAACTCCAATTACATTATGCCTGAAAAAGAGGTTTGGTTTAGTTCTCGTATTATCAGGTCATGCATAGCCAAAAGTAATATTCATAAATAAAGAGATCAACATCTTATGTTATCGTATTCATCACAAGTCTGTTTCTATGTATAAAAACAATCCTGTGAAAGCCTTCTCAAATTTTTTAAAGATTTTTGATTTATTCACAGGAAATAAATAAACTAAGTAGTTAATGAATGCTGTCTAGACATGCACATTTCAGACAATCCTCCAATAAAAAGGTCAGAGGATATCAGACTGGATAATATTCCACTTGCATCTTTTTTTTTTCCCCTCTTCTATATATAAGAACCTGCAGCTTCTCTGAATTTCAGTTTGTCAGCTTTTGGATGTACTAAATTCATTTAAACTCTAACAATCAGTGAAGAAATTAAATAGTACTGAACAATCGTAGCACTCTGTGATGTTTACAAATACATTTACATAAGGTTATTCCTCCTGTGAACCTATTGTACATGCCAATTTGTTGCAGTTTTCATTATAATAGAAAAAGCATGGGTAACAATGAAATCCAAACCCTATTTGGAAAACATAACTTACAAACATCAAAAGACAGCTGGGGTCATCTCGAAAGCAAATTTCTTAGTACCAATGAGTAGTTTGCTGCTTTCATTAAATGGACTTTAAAAAGGTTTTAATTGCATTTCTTATTTTGGCTAACAACCTAATTCTGATAATATTATGTCTACAGCTATTAAGTTCTATAGAGCATTATTTAGGCTCAGGAAAAATTGCCTACCAGTGCTATTGAGACTTAGCAACTGAGGTCTAGGCTAAGTGATCTTTCTGAAACTGTATGGCAGACTTCTTTTAAACACGATTGCTAACATTTTTTCACTTCTGTTTACACTTACCTCATTTCCTCCACGATATTGAGTATGACTGCTGCCTCCTCTGAGCTTGCAAATCATATGCTACAAAAGAAACACAATATGGGAAAAAAAGCCCAAGTCAGGTGGAAAATGAAGGTTGCCGTGAATGCAATTTGGGCTTATTAGGCACAAACTTCGGCCAGTACTGACTAATTTACACATTGTTCAAGCCCAGAAAAAGGTAATTCCCTCTTATGAGTAATGAAATTCAACATTAATTGAATATATTGGAAACATCTGATCTCATAGTTTCTAATATTTGCATACAAACTTTCAAAGATTGCTCCAATTTTAGGCTTAAGTTTCACTTCTCTGAAAATAGGTCTCACAAATATAGGAAATCTAACTCTAGAGAGAGAATGTTTTTCCATGTTCTTTTCCTATGCTAATGAAAACTAAATAAATATATTCACAGAATACTATGGGTCAATGGTATTGCTAATTCATTTGGAAGTTCTCAGGAGTGTTTTAAGTTGACATAACAAAAAGAGAAGAGGAAGAACTGTTTTTTATATAAGCATATGAAAAGATAAGAATAGCTGTACTCTCTATTCAGTTTTTATCTGGCTTTATTATGCTGAGTCTCGGTATTTAATGTTGTCATAAACAATGTATAAAGCAAGGGTCAAAGCAAAATCAGTAGTATTATCACATTGACGAGGGATGTGGTCCATACAGAAAATCTCTTCCAATGTTTGTCTACAATGAGATGCCATGATAAGACTTATTTTCTCCTTTTTCTCTGGGTATTTGGTCAGTGTGGTTGTATAGGTGGAAAAAAAAACTAAAATGTTAAGTGTGAATTTTTGTTTTGAATGCAAAAGGCATAGGACATAATTCAGGGAATCTAAAAAAAATGAAAAATTGCCTTAAAATGTTTTGCATTGTTTTGTTTTAGTTTTTTTTTTTTTTAAAACTGTCTCATTGTTATCTACTACTAGAGAAAAACTCTTTAGAATGCTTTAGATACTCATTGTAATTCTGATATTGTATTTTTGAAAGCATAAGAACTTAAATAAAAATTATATTTTGCCTGTAAGATTAAAAAAAAAATTTAAAAGTTTTAAAAGCAAGGCCTAAGAGCCTTTTTTAACCACTGTCAAATAATACATAAACATTGAGAAAATACTACTGATTTAGAATGTTCCTGTAGTGCTTGATAGAAGAATGTTTATTCACAAGGAGCTGGGTTTACCTATTGCTATCATTGACCTAATTTACTCAGGAAAATATAAAGATTAGATTCTTACTGGCACATGAGAAAGAAATCTATTCCTTTTCATAAAAGTTAAATGAGTTTCTTGATTGATTTTTGAAAAAACTGTGTAAGTAATTGGCATTTAAAGCATATTTTGTCCTAAATTTCTGTTTATTCTCTGTTCTCTGAGGAGTTGACTCAGAGTTGCCACAAGTAATTAGTAAACTGATAATATGGAATAATTTTCTGGTTTAAATAGTCTCAAATTTGGTTTATCATAAATCACCTTATTAGGTACATTGAAGAGAAGTGATGAGGATGAATCTATAACAAAATCCTGTCCAAAGTATGAATATTGTCATCTAACATGATCCAGAAATTGGGATTGGACACCATTCTAAAACTGATCTTCTATATGAGTTCTTCATCATACATAGTCTTGACTGACTTGGAGAAGTGTCTGTTTATCATCCTCCAGCTGCACATTTTCTATCTCTGTTTTTTTAGGCAATATTTAAGGTGTGTTTTATCCATAGGAAGAACCTTACTCTGTATGTATAGCAGCTAATTTCCTTTCACTTAAATGAGAAAAAGCAGAACCAGGACTCTTTGTGCCCAGCTATTTTTTGAGACAAAATAAAGAAGAAGTCAAAGACACCTATATAAGCCATCACAGCATAGACTTCAAGTAAATCAATATTTTACAAATCATGTAATAAATATATAAAAAAAAATCAATAGCAAAGTGTATTGGGTCTGGCTGATATGGAGTTAATTTTCCCTATAGCAGTCCTCATAGTTCTGTGCTTTGTATTTGTATCTGGAAAGGTGTTGATAACACTCCAGTGTTTTGGCTGCTGCTGAGCAGTGCTGGCACAGCATCAGTGCTGTCTCTCCAACATTCCCTGCTCACCAGCGAGGTGGGGGTGGGCAAAACCTTGGGAAGGGACATAGTCAGGACAGCCGAACCAAGCTGATGGAAGGGTTATTTCATTTGCAACAAAAGTTAAGAGAAATGAGAAGGAGGCCCAGCATTTTTTATTATGATGTTTGTCTTCTACACCAACCACTACAAACACTGAAACCTCATCTCCTGGTGTGGACTTTGCCTATTTTTGTTTTAGTTTGCTTCCACCGGCAGCCTTTGCTTTTGCTTTATTAAACTGCCCTTGTCTTGATTAATGAGTTTTTTCCCATCTCATTTTCTCCATGCTACCACCCCTGTCCTGCTTAGGGGAGATGACAGAGAGTTTGATGGTCATCTGGCATCCAATCAAGGTCAACCTATCAAGAAAAAAAGCTAAACCATTGTATTTAGATATCGAAGTTGAATATTTTTAGAGCAAAGTTACACAAAATATGGCTCATCATACATAGGTTGAAAACAAAAAAAAGCAGAAAAGTCATCAAACCCTGTGGAGCTGTTTTGACAGCTGAGGCTTGAGAAAATGCAACACTTGGCTTTTTATTTTCACACCAGGACATTTTATGTTGAATACTTTTGTGATATTTCAGGCAAGTCAGAAGAAAGTATTGATCAGCTTTAACTGATTACATGCCCATAAAGCCATCAACAAATATTGGTGTCTAATTCTGAATTATATGGAGATGCCTAAGATAATAGATTATAGTGCAGTGGCAATGATAGATAAGATTTTTTAATGTGTTTATTTAAATGTTAAACCTTTTCTGAGAGATTAGGAAAGTAATTTCTTCCTATCTTATTTTGGTGCAAGTTTAAAAGTTCAGACAGCATTAATGAAACATTGTTCCCAGCTTAACTGGAGAACTTAGAGGTTTTACCAAGCTTGGTAAACAATTTTTCTTGGAGCTCTGTATGTGGATATCTCATAAACTTTATATACTCCTGCTCCTGGAGTATAATTGTGCTGCCTAATTCTGCACAATTATTCTCCCTCTCAGTAAACACAGAAACATTGTGATACTTGATAATACTAAGCAAAAAAAGCAAAACAACAGCATGCAAACTTCTCCCTCTAAATAGGATTTTCCCAAAATTTACATGTGCATTTTCTTACCTACAGATTACTCAAAAAAGCCACATGGTCTCTCATTAAATTTTAAGCCAAATACAGTGATATTTTTACTCCTGTGCTTACTGTGGTTTATCAGGAAGGTTAAAGAACTATCATTACAGGAAAATGAAGTTCTGTATTTGTCAGTATTTTATGCCAATGCTCACTCCAGCATATTTCCAGCAAAATTTCAGCAGCTCAAAACTCCCATTTATACTCCTGTAAGAGTTATGGGAAATTTACAAAAAGGTACTTTGAGCATCCTGACAAGCAGACTAGTAGAAAACAAAAGTAGCAAACCCGCTATCCTTACCAAGGGCCTCCTTAGGAATACATCATAAAAATGATTTGGTCTGACTGACTTAGCAGGGAATTTGCACCAAATTTCCATGCTTGACAAGATCAACAATGGTCCCTTTGGACTCATATCCATTCTTCTGGAAGAATATAGTATGTTGCATAGGCCAATCACACAGCCACTGCTTCTTGTCCATGTCGGTGATGATCTGACTGACAGTTGGTGACACATTGTGCATCCATGGGGAGAGAAAAATGCTCACACAGGAATTGCTGATAACCTTTCCTATGAGTGCCTCTATAAAAAAGAAGCAAATATAATGGGATTATACTGATTAAACTAAGAGCTGATGAGTTACAATCTCCTTCAAGAGGTCATTTACAGGAATGGTCTACTGTTTAGTTAAAATTATTCAGCAATCTAGAATTAGCAGGAGCATTTTCCCTTTTTTTCTCTCTTTCTCTTCTCTTTTTTTTTTTCATTACAGCATATGCACAAACCTGTGTGATGGAGCTGATGACTGATGATGATAATAATAATGATAATGGCTGCTTGATTATTTTCTAATGCTGCTATTCACTGGTCCTATGTGCTGAAGGCACACAGTATGCACTAAGACTTCATTAGAAGTTTCTGAGATAAAAAATTCCTTTTTTTTCACCTGAAAATAACTTTCATCTTAATTTCTGATCCCGGCTCCACCCTGTAGAGAACTTTAAATAAAAAAAGAAATTTCATGGCTGGTGTTATTTTTAAAACAAAAGTTTAAAATAATTGACATCTGAGAAAGAAGGAAACACTCTTCTATATGTTGTATATTCCTCTATTAATCTACATCATTACTGGTGAATCAAAATAATTCTAACAAGAGAATAACTATGTTCTACATGTTACAGCAGTACCTAAAAAATGGGTTTCATAATGGAACAACATAAAATGAAGCAGTCCCCCTGAAAATAAACAAAAAATTGCACATTAAATATTGCTTTAATTACTGACACACTCTGCTGCATAACACTGAGTATTTTGAATTCCAGACTTTCAGAGCTAGGATCAGAGATCTAGCTCTTGTCTCTCATAAACCCTGTATATGAACACAGAGGCTGCAGAGGTATTGATTTGTAAAACATACATCAGGTTCCACAATCAGCCACAACTGGCTGATTGGTCATTGGTCACTGGTCACAGTTACAGAGATTCTCTACTTGCACATATGATAACATGGTATTCATTTTCTGTTTTTATGTTTAACCGCAGACAATAACAGTTAGAAAATATATGAGTGTTGGATATGTACTGAGGAATGATGTATCATAAAATATCATAAGTTAAAACATAATGTTGACCTTGAAATGAAGAACAGCAGAGGAGAAATAGGGTCATTCTCTTTTCACACAAAAAGGGAAATGAACTTCAGGTCACTCTTAATTTCTTGGCCACTAGCTGTTATCCTGGAGGTGTTGTGTTGAGAGATTTTTATCAACAATATTTTCTGATTATTACCGGGCCATCCATAGACCCACATTACCATTGGCCTCAGGGGAATTTTTCTATATGTCAGCCAATCTGGAGGTTAAAGAGCTGTAAGAGAAACTATGGAGGAAAGGTAATTAGAAAAGGGAAAGAAGGATGGAATCGAGTATAAAAATAAAAACACCTCATTCTCTTATTTTCAAATTTGGAATGGTAAGTGTCTTCATGTGTATTTCTAGCTCCTTTCCTCTGGTGCCCTATGACATTCTCACATTTTAACTTGCATTGCATATTCAATCAGACAGCAAGCTTGGAGGAACATTATGCCAACAATTTTTTTAAAAGAATGACATCCTGTAGCATAACTTTTTCCTGAAGGTCATTACTGTAAGTTAAATAATTGGAGATATATAGTATATCCATGTATTCAGGATGCCCAGATGTCATAAAACAGTATTTAAAATATATGTGACTGGAATCTTTCCTGTTAGATATAGTGGATAAGTTGTTATCTGAAAGTTTGTGTCTTCATGGAAGATTTTTCACATCATCTTCTTTCCCTGATAATTAAACATGCATTAAGTTTGTGGGGAAAAAAAAACCCATATTAGGTTATATTTTTTGGTTGGTCGGAGTTTTTTAGTGGGGTGTTGCTATAAATTTCAGCTGTTTTCCAGTACCTTCTGTAGATTCCTTTACCACAGGGGTCTAGCTAGAAGTCTACAGCTGTTTCAATATAGCTCATGTTTTCTAGTATGCATACGTAGTTTGATTCTCTTGGACGCAATTATCTTAAACATCTGAAGTTCAGGAAATCACAAAGTAAACATCCAAGTCTGCCTTTATATTATGGAAAAAATTACATTCTCTAGACACAATTAATTTGGCTTTTTCTACTTTTTTGTGTTTAGACAAGGTTATTTTTTCCCTGAGAATGAGTGCTTATTTCCAACCATAGTTAATTTGGATTAGACTGCTTTGAGGAACTTTGAGGAACTGAATTGATGATTTCAGTTCTGAAGATGCGTACATTTGATCAAGTGTGCCCAGTCCTGGGAGACTAAGTAATTTCAATATATTATTTTCTCAGGGGAAAAAGAAGTGAACAGAAAGCTGTATGAACTTTCCTGTCCTTTTTAGGTAGAGTGACCTTCACAAACTCACATCATCCACCTTTGTTGAAGATTCTAAAGTATTTTCTTTTGTCTATACACTGCTCAAATTGGAAGTAATTTCTAAAGTTCTGTGTTGTTCAGAACCTATCACTTAAGAAAAGAGCTAGTACAACAGTTGACACTGCTGTGATGCACTGAACATTATCTATGTGAGCTGAGCAAAATGGTGAATCCCCATGGCCTTTAGAATTTGCTCCTCTGATATCTGTTGGAGAAACCTACCTGTCTCCAGCTTGAGAAAAATATTTAATTTATTTTTTGATGAATACTGTTTCTTGGTTAGCTAGACTTTGTTCAAATAATTCTTATTGAGTTTTGAAATGATGCATCTTAATGACATTTCTAGCAGGAACACTTGTTTATTTATACTTGCTAGTGAGAGTAGCATATGAAGTTTATACATTTTTAATTAAAGTGAACTGTTTAGCTGCTGTAGAGATCTAGACTATAAAAGTGAATAAAATAATGTTTTCAAATTTCCTAAAATTCTCTTATTCATTTGCTGTCTGCTGTAATAAAACTCAAGGTAGTAGGTGCTTAATAAAATGTCTGACAGACAATATAATGTAAGTTGTTAGTAGCTACACTAGTTTTGTAGCACACTTGAGTTCAGCCTAAGCATCGTATCTGTAAAGAATAATAATTTTAGAAAAGTAAATATGAGATATTTAAAAGGTCGGTTCGCTGTGATTGAACAGACATACCTCTGTGTATTTTTTATTTTCAATTCACAGAATCACAGAATCACAGAATCAC